>CM034533.1:74602657-74630841 GCA_020002185.1 Paraescarpia echinospica | reverse complement strand
CACTGCCACACCCATGTCTCCTCCCCACAACACCCTGTCCACTGCGTCCACCTCCACAACCTCTGTCACCTCCATGTCTCCTCACCACGTCCATCAGTCATGTCATGTGTTGTGCTTTCCCTCCACCGGCAGCCTCCATGCCTTCTTCATCTCAATACCTTCTACGCTACATGTCCGAATCACTGCAGCTTGACATTTCTTACCCCGTCATCCATGATAACATATACACAATAAAACAATTCACATCTATCGACTATCATCACAAGAAACCAAAGCAAATGGATCTCACAGTACCACTTACACCACATCTAACGACTCACATCACAAGAAACCAAAGCAAATGCATCTCACAGTACAACTTACACATTCATAACTGTTCAAGAGTTTCATCTTGGCGACATTTTAGTTTGAGTTTGTAAAACATGGAATAACCTGTGTGCAAGCATAAGACCTCTTTCAAAATACATTTTGTTTTCAAGTAACATTTGCTGAACTCCCACTCACATGAGATGCACAGAGATGCATGCATGCACGTATGCAGGCACACACACCACACACCCATGCACGCATGCACGCACGCACGCACGCACGCACGCACACGCACTCTGACAAGCACACTGCCCATATGCACAACATTTCTAGTGCCACTATAAACTCACTTGTTTCACAGAAGCTACCTGTGTAGAATTTTTCACACAGACATTTGAAGCCATAAGTGCTGTTCTTGCATGTGCCTCCATTGACACAGGTGACATCAGCACAATACCTGATGGCTACAATCAAAGAACATTTATTGTAAGAAACAGTGCTTACATCTGCATTTGAAACCAGTATAGAAAACCATAATTAATTAAAACCAAGACCTTCTAATTCTAAAACAAGTAGATGTTATTGGCTCCCATTAGGACACACTGTCACAGGAATAAAGGGTGGACTGATGGACTCACTTCTATTATAATAATAATGTTTTTTTCAGACAAAAAATAACTGACACCATTGATTTGTGGCTCAATGGATGGGTGTATACTGCAATGGTGATAACTGACACCTTTGATTTGTGCCTCAATGGGTGAGTGTATACTGTAATTATGATAACTGACATATTTGATTTGTGCCTCAATGGATGAGTGTATACTGTAATGGTGATAACTGACACCTTTGATTTGTGGCTCAATGGATGGGAGTGTACTGTAATGGTGATAACTGACACCTTTGATTTGTGCCTCAATGGGTGAGTGTATACTTTAATTATGATAACTGACATCTTTGATTTGTGCCTCAATGGATGAGTGTATACTGTAATGGTGATAACTGACACCTTTGATTTGTGGCTCAATGGATGGGTGTGTACTGTAATGGTGATAACTGACACCTTTGATTTGTGCCTCAATGGATGGGTGTATACTGTAATTGTGATAACTGACACCTTTGATTTGTGCCTCAATGGATGAGTGTGTACTGTAATGGTGATAACTGACACCTTTGATTTGTGCCTCAATGGATGAGTGTGTACTGTAATGGTGATAACTGACACCTTTGATTTGTGGCTCAATGGATGGGTGTGTACTGTAATGGTGATAACTGACACCTTTGATTTGTGCCTCAAAGGATGAGTGTATACTGTAATTGTGATAACTGACACCTTTGATTTGTGCCTCAATGGATGGGTGTGTACTGTAATGGTGATAACTGACATCTTTGATTTGTGCCACAATGGATGAGTGTATACTGTAATGGTGATAACTGACACCTTTGATTTGTGCCTCAATGGATGAGTGTGTACTGTAATTGTGATAACTGACATCTTCGATTTGTGCCTCAATGAATGAGTGTCTACTGTAATGGTGATAACTGACACCTTTGATTTGTAGCTCAATGGATGGGTGTGTACTGTAATGGTGATAACTGACACCTTTGATTTGTGCCTCAATGGATGGGTGTATACTGTAATTATGATAACTGACATCTTTGATTTGTGGCTCAATGGATGGGTGTATACTGTAATTATGATAACTGACACCTTTGATTAGTGCCTCAATGGATGGGTGTATACTGGTCACCACTGATGCCTTCGATTTGTGGCTCAATGGATGGGTGTATTCTGCAATTGTGATAACTGACACCTTTGATTTGTGGCTCATTGGATGGGTGTGTACTGTAATGTTGATAACTAACACCTTTCGTTTGTGGCTCAATGGATGGGTGTGTACTGTAATGGTGATAACTGACACCTTTCATTTGTGGCTCAATGGATGGGTGTATACTGGTCACCACTGATGCTATTGCCACCACCAAAACCATTATGACTACTATACCCACGCCCACTGCAGAGCCTTCCTACTCACGGGTCTCACACTTGTTTCCTCCAAAGCCAGACGGACAGTGACACTTGAAACCAGTTTCTGTGTCTTCACATGTTCCGCCATTGTCACATGTCACATCAATGCCACACAACTTAGTGTCTGCAATGAGACAATAACAATATGTTTAACTTTAGCTTCAAGTACTAGTCTAGTGACCTGAAAAACCATCACGTCTTCTTACATTGGTTGCTTCACAGGATACGGTATCATATATCGTAAGGTTACAATACTGGTTGATGAACAATTTTTGCTGATGTTTTATTTTATAATACAATATTTTGATATACACTAAAGAGTCTCACTTGTGCCATTATGTTGTTTATGCATTCATTTTTACAACTGAAAAACACCATTTTAATACAATGTCTTCTTGTCAGCTGTCTTTATCAGTCACTTTTCTCTGTTTCATACATTTTCTAACAAAATCATAACGGTGGATTTCCAAAAAATATGAAATATTCACTTTGTTGTTGGGAGATGTATGAAAATAAAGAAATACCAATAAGAATGTTTTCCTCAAAAGCCTCCATTATTTTATTTATATTATAATCACCAAAACTTTGCTTAATGTTTGATAGGCATAGCTATAATATTCATAGATAAGTGAAAAAACCTGTCCGTTTTTTTCATCAATAGTCAATTAGTATCATTATAATTATTAACATTTTTATTGTGCCATATATCTGAGACCAGCCCATTTATAGGCGTGTACACACATTATACAAAACGTACATGGAATAACACGAAATGTTTCAGAAATATATATATCCTGGTAAAAATTATATTATATTAAAATTAAAAAGGCTGTTTATATTAAGTAATTAAGATGCATAACATAATTTCTAAAATATTAAGGCCAAGGTAACAAAATAATATATAAAAGAACCATCGCAGGACACTGAGAACAGGCACATCACTAGAAAACAGGGTGAAAATTAGTTAATACCAGACATAGCTGGTAGATAGGATTATTTTTTTATTTGTGAAAATTGTGTAATATTTTCAGCCCAAAGTATGGAATGGATCACAATAAAAAAATGTATTTAATTTTTTTGGCCAGACCCCTAGTTTCCATGGTAACAAACAAAATGGCCACCAATTTGAGTCAATATTGGCAAATTTGGAAACACTGCCATTCTTTTTTAAGCACATATAAATTCATAAATCTTGCAAATTCACGTTCTGTAATCATACTTTTGTGAAATGGTAAATGGATTTTTCCATATGTTTTGTTTTTATTTTGTAAATTACTTTTTTGGTGAAGTGCAAAAACATATTTGGTTTTTGGCAGCAAATATGCTTATAGCTTTCAAGCTATTGAAGATAAAAAAAATTCACAGAGCAGAACCTGCTGAATGCAACACTGAAAACCATTTTCTATAGCATCATTACTCCCAGAAATATCTTGTTTCCAAATGCAGAAATTTGAATTTTTTTTTGAGAAAATGGCTATCAATGTTTGCATAATGAATTTGATTAGTTGATATCGACACGTTTGATTTATGATTAAAACTCACTTAGAGGCATTTAATTGTCATAGAAGTAAACTTCATTGATAGTATGCATACAAAGGTATCATTATCTGTCAGAAAACCATTTTGTGTATTTTATTTCAAAATACACCATTTCACCTTGGATGTCTGACCTTGATAACAAGATAAGAAGATGTGAGTGATAAATACTTTAAATGTGGGCCCATCGAGTACACACTGCAGTGACAATGTAGGTCTCTCTGAATGGTATCAAACAAGTCCAGTTACCTCCCTACAACACATAGGAAGCTGGTACGTAGTCAACTGTACAATGTTGGGTGTTAAAATTGTCAGTGACATTCTAATCTGGCACCTGTGAAAACAGTGCTTACAGACATCCGTACAGTGGAACAACTGTACAATGTTGGGTATTAAAACTGTCAGTGACATTCTAACCTGGCACCTGTGAAAACAGTGCTTACTGACATCCGTACTGTGGAACAACTGTACAATGTTGGCTGTTAAAACTGTCAGTGACGTTCTAATCTGGCACCTGTGAGAACAGTGCTTACTGACATCCGTATAGTGGAACAACAGTACAATATTGGGTGTTAAAACTGTCAGTGACGTCCTAATCTATCACCTGTGAAAACAGTGCTTACTGACATCCGTACAGTGGAACAATTGTACAATGTCTTGGGTGTTAAAACTCTCAGTGACATTCTAATCTAGCACCTGTGAAAACAGTGCTTACTGACATCCGTACAGTGGAACAACTGTACAATGTTGGGTGTTAAAACTGTCAGTGACATTCTAATCTAGCACCTGTGAAAACAGTGCTTACTGACATCCGTACAGTGGAACAACTGTACAATGTCTTGGGTGTTAAAACTGTCAGTGACATTCTAATCTAGCACCTGTGAAAACAGTGCTTACTGACATCTGTACAGTGGAACAACTGTACAATGTTGGGTGTTAAAACTGTCAGTGACATTCTAATCTGGCACCTGTGAAAACAGTGCTTACTGACATCCGTACAGTGGGACAACTGTACAATGTTGGGTGTTCAAACTGTCAGTGACATTCTAATCTGGCACCTGTGAAAACAGTGCTTACTGACATCCTTACAATGGAACAACTGTACAATGTCTTGGGTGTTAAAACTGTCAGTGACATTCTAATCTAGCACCTGTGAAAACAGTGCTTACTGACATCCGTACAGTGGAACAACTGTACAATGTTGGGTGTTAAAACTGTCAGTGACATTCTAATCTAGCACCTGTGAAATCAGTGCTTACTGACATCCATACAGTGGAACAACTGTACAATGTTGGGTGTTAAAACTGTCAGTGACATTCTAATCTGGCACCTGTGAAAACAGTGCTTACTGACATCCGTACAGTGGAACAACTGTATCAAAAACCTCTGGTTTATTCTAGATCTAGCCACAGCACTCGGAGTGGGACAATGACATGTTTTACTCAGCTAACATCCTGGCTACGGCAACTCTATTTCGCTCTGCCAGCCACACACTCCAAATGCCCACTGTTCACGCCGATCGAGCTCAAACGTTTCCATGCCCACCTCTCCCAGTCTATTTGTAGCCACCTGACGTATTGCCTAACAGCTGTACGTAAAGGGCACCCGGCTATACCAGCGGTTCTTATCCCCTGGGACGCGACCCAAAATTGGGTCGCCACTCATTTGAGTGGGTCACCAAGTGTATCCATTGTTAAGTGACTGTCAGAACTGTCCTGTGCTGTCCTGATTGCCCACACCAAATGCATGCGAGACGGACGATTTATGCCAAATTATACTTAAGGGTAAGCCGTTTTTTACCATTTGTGACACCGGCAAAATTATTTTCGTAAAGCCAAACAAGATAGAGAACTAAAATTGCTACCAGTTATTCTGTGAAATGTTCCAGGTATAAAGTGTTATTTTGGATGTTAGAGCTTTATTTAAAGGGATTGCAAACAAGGGCCAAGCATTTAGGAATTTTAAAAAATCTTCACTTGAACGGCACAAGACACTATGGTCATACAACTCTTGAAGCCAGAGCCCAAAACCACCTTATTGTACAAACTAACATTCCAACAAACAATTATTAAAATAGTATGATGGTATTTGCTATCACTTACTCTAAATATTTTTTTTCGTGGGGGCATACGTCCATAGGCACACAAATCGCTGTTGCCATTGGATGAATTATTTCAACTTTTCCAAATAAAAAAAATCTTCACCACCTATGTTATGATGTTGTATATAACAGACCATATACAGAAAAAATATATGAACTAAATATTTATATACACTAACTTGATATGGCAGCACCGATTTTGCATTGATTGTAGTTTCTTTAAATATGCCAAGAGACCAAACAAAACGTATAAAACTGGTACGTTGCCTTCGGGCAACAACGTCCAATAAAGAGATAATAAATGTCCTCATTGTATTCATTTAATTATATTATGACTATATATTTAATCAGTAGTTATTATCAAGCAAGTTATTGATTGTTAAATCTTGTTAAATTAGCGACCAGAATTTAGGTCGCTGCCAAAAAAGGCAAAGAATCGCAGTTCTACAATCTGTCCACTGGGTCTACTTGCTCACTAAGTACAATTAGACCGTTAAATCTTATTTTGTTACAACAATAAATATAATGTTCTCTGTGATGCCACCAGAACCAGCATTACATACAACCACATTTAAGACAAAGACATTGCTACTCACAAGTTGTACAGTTCTCTCCTATATAGTGAGGCTGACAGTGACACTTGAAACCTTTCCGGGTGTCTTCACACGTTCCACCATGCTCACATGTCACTTGAGCACATGTGTAGACGGCTGCAATGCAAAGACAATTATATTTTAAATGGACGTCTACTGAACATTCTTCAGGATAGTTCATTTTTTAATCAATTTTGGTCTTAACTTGTCCAAAAATCATCATCATCATGAAAACAAAACTGATCAGAATGGTAAATTCCATGGAGAAGGAGGCAAAGATCAGCTAAGATCCGCCCTGTTACTTGTATGTGAGAACTCACAAAAGTTGGTGAAAAAAATGAAATGATTAGAACTGAAGATAGTCATGATAGGTACATTCAATAGCAAAGATATATAGTATATATTATGTAACCATCATCAATGCATAAAGAAAACAGCAGCTGAGTTTTGAACTTCTCATTGGAAAAGTAAAAAATTTATAAAATCACAATTATTTTCATTGCATGAAAGTTAAAAAATACACACAGGCATGTACGCGCGAGCGCACGCACGCACACACACACACACAAAAGTCCACCCACTCAACCACCCACCCACCCACGCACCCCATACACGACCACAAACACCCACCCACACACACACAACACTGACGCACGCACGCACACATACACATATACACAAATCCACCCACCCATCCCACACACACGGACACAAACACCCACCCACACAACACGGATGCACGCACGCACGCACGCACACACACACACACCAGAACACATCCACATAATAAGAAACAATACAATCTTTTGTTAATTACATTTTTGATGACACTCCATACTCCATATGAAATCAGTGTTCTGCTTCGCACGGTTGAACTGATGTTGTCCATCTTCGTAGCCCCACACATACCTTTCCCAACCAAACCGATCACCATCGCAGCTGATGTACTTTGTGCAAAGGTAAGGGTGTGCAATTAGGTTTTCATTCCGCAAGTATTTGTTGACGCAGACTTTGTCTTTATCTGAAACAAATGAAAACATCACCATTGTGCGTAAGACACAAATACACATCTGCACATGCCTTCAAGCAACTCATAGTCAACACACCTCTCGTAGTTGAACACAGAAACTATGGTGTTATCCAGTAGACAACAAACAACTCGCTAACATACACATAACAAAACTTAAGTTAATAATTGGAATATATTACAATATTCTATTTTGTGAAATATAAGACTTTTTCACAGTAAACATTTTATTTCTGGGTCTTTTTGGACCTGAACAATATACTTTAAAAAAAAACAATCAAGCATCAGTCACTTGCCACTGAACAATGCACAACATCAATCAATAACTTACCAATAGCGCAGTTACGGTTTGGTTCATCAGAGGAGCATCCACAATTCGGACACACGCACAGGTAGTCATCTGGTCCCTTGCTGATACAAGTTCCACCATATTGGCATGGACTGGTGTATCGCTCACAGTACAGACGTCCTACCCAATCAGACAACAGAATATACAGTTTCACTTTGCTTAGTCGCCTTCTCACATGACCAATGGATAACATCTTGTTATAAATACATAGCGTACGTAAGAAGGATTCTGTAAACTGACTGATCAATTACGTCACTGTTTGCCTACGTCACAGTCATAATTACGTGCGTGACGTCCTTCAAAATTTAACAAAGAACACAGTTTACTTACGTGCACAGCCGAAAGAATAAACGGCAGCTGCACGTTTTTGGCATTCGTTTTGATGGCTTGACGGACCTTGTTCCTAGGTAATATATCGCGTGTTTAATATGCCAATTGCAATAATAATAATAATATAAAGAGGAATTACTTGGATGTGCTGTTGGTGTTGTTATTGTTGGTGTCGTTATGTTTGTCGTCGTCCACGGTGGTGTTGTTGTCGTTATTGTCGTTATTGTCGTCGTTGTCCACGGCGGCGTTGCTTTCGTTCTTTTGGTTGTAGTTTTCTTTCCGGTAGCTGGTCTGTTGACATAGCTGGGTGTCGTCATGAGGCTCAAGGTGTTTGTGAACCCAATAGCTCCAACTGATGGCGTATAGTGTAGAGGCCTCGCGGTAGATGAGATCGTGATACTGTCAGATATCGCAAGAGTGGTTGAGCGCACAGTTTTCGCAGTGGATGATGTCGTGGGGAGTTCTGATGCAGACACCAGAGTCAGCTTTGCAGCACTTGGATTCTTCAGGTACTGGCGAAACAGGCCTTCCTTTTTTACCAGTTCCTGCTTTAGCAGTTGCATGATTAGTTTCATCAGTGGCTGTTCTGACATCAGTACAACAAGTCGAAAGTGCACGACCAGACTCCCCATGCTGCAGAAAATAAACACAACCAGTTTACTTCATATAGTGCTTTTTCTGCACACTGACATAACAGGGAATCTACATATAATAATAATTTGTGGAGCAACAAACCAACTGCAACAGTCGTCACCACTTCATACTTTTGTTTATCTTTGTTTCCACTTAGTTTTTAATTTCTGCAGTAGCCAATTACAGCAGCTAAATAGTTTCAAGTAAAATAAACGACAGTGGTCCGTCGGGAGAGTGGCTCCTTAACAGCAGAAAACATCAGCCACCGACTCCAAATACTACTTTTGTCAATAAGGCTGTTCGCATTCCTACAACAGGTACATTAACGACGTCATTGGAGTACGCCTCACTACAAATTCAAAACGAGTTGGTCCTTCGTTAAACAAACCAAAACAGCACGTCTTGTTTTTTCAATAGAAAAACAACCGATCGTGACAATGCAAATGCACCAAATGACTACAGTAGAACCCCATTTGGTCGCCTGGGTAGTAAAGCCAACTCACAATAAAAGTCACCCTGGGACTTTCCCAAAATAGTTCTATAACGGTATAGTAAATTAGTCCCACTAGTACGGTCACCTCGCCATTCTGAGGGTGATCGTAATAGAGAAGTTCAACCAAGGGTGACCTTAATAGTGAGGTTCCGCTGTACTTCAAATTCGCTTTAGCCTAAGAATAACTTCATGTTCCTAGTAAAAAGTCCCATATCAATCGTGCTTCCATTCACAGCCTGGAGAATGCTACTCTATCCAGATTGTCCTATGTTGCATGCACGAACATGAGACAGTTATCGTAAACTGAGACTGTCTCTTCTTCACTTCGTTCGTGATACATTCAAGTTGTAAACTAACGTTATTGGCACTTATTGGCAGGTGTCCGTAATCGCAAATAACTTTGAAGTTGATTCACACACTCCTTACCGCAAATTGTTTTATATGGATACGACTGACTCCGTACACTTCCTGCTAATAATTATCATCCTTGGCTGATTCTGGGTAACAGAACAGATCATCTTGAACTAATAGCAGTTAACCAGAGATTGTATCCATGGGGAGATAAAATTATCATCCTTGGCTGATTCTAGGAAACATAATAGACCATCTTGAAATAATAGCAGCTAACCAGGGATTGTATCCAGAGGGAGATCAAATTATCATCCTTGGCTGATTCTAGGAAACAGAACAGACCATCTTTAAATAATAGCAGCTAACCAGGGATTGTATCCAAGGGGAGATCAAATTATCATCCTTGGCTGATTCTGGGAAACAGATCAGATCATCTTTAAATAATAGCATTTAACCAGGGATTGTATCCAAGGGGAGATCAAATTATCATCCTTGGCTGATTCTGGGAAACATATCAGACCATCTTGAAATAATAGCATTTAACCTTGGATTGTATCCAAGGGGAGATCAAATTATCATCCTTGGCTGATTCTGGGAAACAGATCAGATCATCTTGAAATAATAGCAGTTAACCAGAGATTGTATCCATGGAGAGATCAAATTATCATCCTTGGCTGATTCTGGGAAACAGATCAGACCATCTTGAAATAATAGCATTTAACCTTGGATTGTATCCAAGGGGAGATCAAATTATCATCCTTGGCTGATTCTGGGAAACAGAACAGACCATCTTGAAATAATAGCAGCTAACCAGGGATTGCATCCAAGGGGAGATCAAACTATCATCCTTGGCTGATTCTGGGTAACAGAAGAGACCATCTTGAAACAATAGCAGCTAACCAGGGATTGTATCCAAGGGGAGATCAAATTATCACGAATCTGTTCCAATGTAAAAGGGATTATTGTCTACAAAGTAGACTTGGCGTAAAAATATTACCTAAACCCTGTCACGTTGCACTTCTTCACGTATTTTCTGAGTCCAGTCATTGAAAACGTCTTCATTATCTACAAAAAAGAATGACTTAATAGTTAATTTCTAAAATATGAATGTCAATATCTGAGAGAAAAATACTAGACGACAAAAATGTAAACTGTCCAAAACTGGCCTGGGGCTTATGTAATTTGGTACAATCGCATAAATCAAGTGTAATACTTCGGGAAACGTTAACTGCATCTATGTGTGTGTTGCGCTGTCTGTATGTAGAACTGTCCGTATGTAGCACTGTCTGTGTGTAGCACTGTCTGTATGTAGAACTGTCTGTGTGTAGCACTGTCTGTATGTAGCAATGTCTGTATGTAGCACTGTCTGTATGTAGCACTGTATGTGTGTAGCACTGTCTGTATGTAGAACTGTATGTGTGTAGCACTGTCTGTATGTATTACTGTGTGTATGTAGCACTGTCTGTATGTAGCACTGTCTATATGTAGCACTGTCTGTATGTAGTACTGTCTGTATGTAGCACTGTCTGTATGTAGCACTGTCTATATGTAGCACTGTCTGTATGTAGCACTGTCTGTGTGTAGCACTGTCTGTATGTAGCACTGTATGGAGGATGCATATTTTGATAGTACTGGGAATAAACACTAACTTTGTTGCAGAATTCCTTCCTCATGTCTTTGTATTCCGTCGAGTTTGGGTTTCCGTATGTTGTTGGGTTGTAATCCTTTCCATTTAGGACCAGTCTTCCAATGAGCGTCTCTGGAAGTCAACAGAACTAATAAACAAAGGCATCAAATGGAGACGCGTCGTAAGATATTCTGTTTGTCGCCGTGTTTGTGAAATTAACTTTATTTGGGATTCTTTTATCGTGCACGGCATTTGCTGTCACGAATCCACATGGATTCTTAGAAACACCTACTGGAGCATGATTTTTTCGCGAGCGGAAACAATTCGTTTAAAAAATGCTATGGCTTGTTAAATGCAATTTGGCAAGCAGTCAACTTTCAACATATGTATTGTACTACACACATACATGAAATACAATATATAAACAAATGTTAATAATTCAAGGAATATTATGTTGTAACCTATGTATTTAAGCAGCATTACCCTGTCTGCTATAGCAACTCTCGGTGCAAATATTTCTTTATGTACCGTAAATTATGAATTTGAAGCCGCACCCCGACTTTTGACCTAAACCCTGACTTTCCTCCGCGCAGTGTGTTATAGCAAACACCTTATGTAAAGCCGCACCTGCACTTTGAGCCACGACCATTTTAGCCCTGCGTGTGACATACTTCCGTAGCGCACACAATAAGGAAACAATTAAGTGGGTTCCATAAAGAAAGTCTTAACTTTGCTATTAATTATCATTAAAGAATGAATAAGGTATAATGTTATTGGTAAAAGACTTGATGGTAATGTATTGATATTAACTACATAACATTTTATATTATCGTTGGACTGTTACTATATGTGAATGTTGTCAAAATGGTAAGCAAAAATAAACAGATTTCACCATGCTACCAGAAAATAACCGGGTGGCTGAATGTCCATGTATCCAGTGACCGAAAGGTAGTCATGCATTTATGCTATACGGAAAAGCTAGAATTCTTAAAATATTTTGAGAAGTTTTATTTTTATGTCATTTTATGTAGAATCATGTATAACGTCGATGTTATAAATTCATTGAAAAGACTAGAGCTGGTTTAGTGCAGTAGTACCAGCTGTGTTGATTTCAAAGGTGTTTGATTGACAGCTGGTAATTGCATGGTAATAATCGTAGTCCAGCGGCCGTGAAAAATCAGCGTGAGAACGGGTGTAATCTTGTGGTTTAACCTATTTCTTCCAGTTCCAGACAGTTGACCAGGCACACTGTATCTTGTGCTAGGGCAAGTGCAATTTACTCCAGTGCAATTGCATTGCAGAAAGCAACAACAGTATAACAAGTTTATTTAACAATCTTAATAACCCTCATGTTAGAACTCTGCTGTGGAATTAAAATTAATCTTGTAAATTACTGTCTTGTTGAATCTTGCCTAGTTGCATCATGTTTCATATAGCTTTGTTAAATTGTAAATTGTAAAATTGTGTACAGTTCAATCATGTCTAGTTTCGATAAAACTTTATTTAAACTTGCCTTGCTTTGAAAAACCAACAATTATTATACGTATCGTTGCTTTTTTCATCAGTATTACTTTTTCTGGTTTATAATATACACGTAATCAATTAATCAATGCTATCACATATGTTTGCATCACGAACGTCTTTATACATCAAACGAACGTAATCTTAAGGTAGGAATACACTGGAACTTTCGAATACGTCAGACCGACACCTACACCAGCTCCTACTACAATCGACGTAGTGACGTTTTCAACTTTACGTGATGATGACGTCACGACGGCTTCTAGTGTAGCGAAGTCTGTGTCGGTCGGTGTAGTGGATACACTGCAGGCTAAGGGAGTCTGGCGTGGTCTGGTTTGGTCTGGTCTGGTCTGGTCGGGAGTAAAGTGCCAGTGTATCCCGACAGTTACAAACCCTGACAAGGGGATGGAGGGTCTTATAAATGTCTACAAACAGCGTTACGTACTTTCTGGATGACCCTTGATAGAGAGTAACAGACTTACCTGACGGTTCTGGCTGTGGGTCAGACTTTTTAGCTGAAACGTGAATACATGGTTTACTAGGTTGCATTCTATGGCATCTTGCACTAGGAGGTAGGTCGATAGGTTGTATTCAACTGGATCTTGCTCTAGGTTGTAGGTCGATAAGTTTGCTTTGTATAAGTCAAAAATGTGACTTTATTATTATTAGTAGTAAAAGGCAGAACAAAAATAAGAGTATGATAACTCCATTTATGACAATCGGCAATCGATCAGCTGTAGTTTTTCAGGCATTGCTTTTCCAAGTGAAATTGCTCGAAGTCACTCAGACTCTGCCCATAATTGTGAGTTGACAGACACATTTGTGATTTGAGAGTGTTGTTCTTGTGTTCGATACAGAGCAACCGTCCAAATGAAGCTCATGGTCATGCAACAGAATCGAGTATGGCAGCTCCATGCTGCACGGAGCCGATGGTGGCACAATGCAAGCACGTGTAAGCGGATCTACACCAAGCTATTCAATCGGCCAGTTTTACACCGGATTTATCGCCTCCTAAAACAGTGGGTCACACAAACTCCTAACAAGGGTTGAATAACGGATATCGAGTGGGAAGATAAGAGTTTTTGACTAACGGAAAAAATCGAAGTCAGTGTGCGATGTACATGCTGCTGATATTTTATATTCTTACCGTTGAGATAAACACAGACGCCACCGAGGATAGCCATGACCACAACAGTGATCGCAATGCCCAGAAGAGAGAGGCATCGATTGGGGTAGGCCTTCGGGTCAGATTGCTGTCTTGGCATGTTTCTGTACACTCCAAGCCTGGGCGGTGGACTCATGGCAAACCTCTCCTTACAGGATTGGCTTGGCTAAAAGAAAATGTACCCAATAGAAGCATCCATAAGGACATGTCATAATAAGTTTTTTTTTTAATATGGAGTTCTTGTAGGCCTTACGCAAAAACAAATTCAAAGATTGTCATAACTATCAGGGGGGACGCGAACGCGCGTACAACGAAGATTAGGCCTACGTAGCTTTGAGCGGTTGTTCGTGCGTTTTCTTATGACGTAAATTTTAGTTCGTTGCGCCCGCGTTTGTTTTAGTATTGCAAGTTACGTTGACGTTGCTAACAAGTGATTTACCCTGTAGTAGGTGAGAACTCTTGACTTACCGTGAATTTTCAAAAAAGGCTTTATTTTTCTTTCAAAGAGCCGTGGAGTAATCCCCGCAGGTTTGGCGCCCATGATGAACGCCACATGCATAAGCCATAGCTCGATTACAGTTATAGACCAAACTTAAACCATTCGCAGATCAGTTGGGAATGATTGACGTTTTTTTCAAAATCGTAATTGTCATTGTTCGGCCGGCCCAAATCAGGTACGGATTTACTGTCATATCATTACTGCTGAGCATTGTGCATTATCTTGCAGAGATCGTTGACAATCATCCAGAAATAAGGCCTGGTGCATTATCTCATACTACTGAACCGAGTTTTGTTCTGAGGTCCTACGTTAACATGTACTTCGCTAACGTTCTGAAACACCCTCGCAAACCGGGGATGGTGACTACGTACACTACCCCTGGCAGATATCCTACGCATTATATGGAAGTTAGCTGAATCAAACTAATAATTGACTTTGCCGGTTGCGACTGTACCACCCGTGAGAACAGTTTAGACACCCGCCCCATCCAAATTATAAGATGAAGCCAGCGACTTCTGGGAATCCTGGTGCGAAAGAGTGTTCTGAATGTCAACTGGATACCGCTGTTGTAAAGCTGTGCATATATAGAATCTGCTGAATAACTCTGTTCAACCCCTGCTAAACACGCTAAAACACTTTCTTCCTATCTACATTATGAAAATAATTTACTCCTCACTAATCCAACCACATTTAGGCAGTATTGTACTCTACAATAAAGAGCAAATTCATATAGCACAAAATTAAGCAAATTAAAAATACTACAAAAGAAAGCTATACGGATAATCAAACTCTATTGCACACTCACTCACCACTATTCTCTAAGTTAAAACTATTAAAATTGGATGATTTGTACAAACACCAGGTAGGTATTTTTAAGCATAAAACAACAAATACACAACTCAGAGATAGTATATCTTCAATGTTTTCACGAACAGATCACATTCATAACCATAACCTGACAAACCAAAATGCATATTCCATCCAAGAAATAAGAAAAAACACTAGGAAATATACAATAAATTATTCAGGACAAATTTTCTGGAATGCCCTACCTCGTGCTGCAGCAACTTGTATCCATAAATCAGTTTTAAAAGAAACTCAAAGAGCTATTACTGTCTAAATATCTTTGACCTCTTGAAATGTATTATCTTATTAATTACTCGCAACCTACCATAATCTTTAATGGTATTATAAGTGAATAAGCCTTTTTATTTTATGTTATTTCACTAGGGTGTAAGTGTGCATAAATATGTACACACATACGTGATGTATACATGTTCACTGTTGATACACACGTCGTTGAATGACACATGCAATTTAATTTACCTACATATTTATTATATGTACTGACACTGTTCTTATTAACACTTTGCTTTATTGCTTTAATGTAAAAAAAATGGAAAAGAAAACAACAAATATCTATCTTTACCTTATACCTGGCACTAAGCCACTATGATTTGCATAACACTGCATCTATGCAGTATACTACCTATTTATACTCTGTAATGTCATACGTGTTAAATGTCTCCATATTTCCTTTTTATCTCAGATACTCAGTTGGCAAGTATTTTCCAATGCACACTATACCATTCAATTGTCACTTTGCTTCATGGTGTAAGATTGTGTTAGCTTATATTGGATTGCGACGCCTTGTTGTCATTTTTTATTTGCATCAAATCCCCAAAAATGTACAATTATTACATTACCTAATTATAGGTAATTCTCGAAATAAGCTCTCAGGGGTTTCTAGAGAATCTCCCGAGTCACTTGTAATATCGCTGTAACCGAGTAACCAAATAAACTTTCATTCATTCATTCATTCAAATTGTCACATAAATCCTTTTTGATTCTAAGGCGACGTGGTGTCAATCGGGTGCTGGGATGTAGCCAGGCGAGTGGAAGCTGAACTAAGACATCGAGGTAAACTGGTGTGGGTAGCGTGCGTGAAAGTTATCATAAAACCCATATATAATCGCTGTTGTTGATACTCTTTTCATGCACAGCAGTTATCGAGCTGGAACTAAGTGGATATACAAAGAGTGACGCACAACTGCGCCAACTGTTGAAGTTGTTGGGCCAAGTCAGGGTCAGTCATTGTAGGCAGTAGAAGCTAACCTTTCGTGGGCGACCTTTCTCTTGGGTAGCAACTTGTATTGGGCGACTACAACCCTTGAGAACGTTTTGTTTGTTTTGTTTCTAACAAGTAGAGTAACGTGTATGCCACGGCGACCACCTGCCAAGCGCGAGCCAATCACTATATAAGCCGGGCACGAAACCGCCATTGTTACCTACTGTGAGCTACCTTGTCACGCCGACAGCCGAATTCTATCTTTTCAGGCCTCAAAATAATCCGCTGTATTGTGGGGAAAATGCCGCGGTGTCCTGCATAGTCATGTGTGAAATACAAAACAACGCTAAAAGTGCAACATCCTATTGGAAAGTCCCCTTTTTAGTAAGCATCACGGCAGATGATCGAGTAATGCGTTCACATGTATTATGAACGACGTATATATACGCAGAACCGATTAATTCCTCTGCATCGTTTAGTTAGCCACCATGACATCAATAGATCCCACAGGCCATCCTGGCTGAAATAAAAAAAACTTTCAATCTACTATAGGCGTCAGAACGGGGCGCTTTGGCGGGCTGAACAACCAATATTTAGAATGGGGACGTGCAGGTGTTGTTTAACTTGAATGTCACATTTTAGAATAAGTCTTGGTAAATGTATTGTAGCATATATATGTAAATGGTTTGTTGTTATAAAAAAATAACGTTTTCAATTATTTGGTTTTGTAACAGTAAAATTGTTATTCCGGCTCGAGGAACCCGAAGTGGTGGTTCGAGGGACTCCGTGGGTCAGGATCTTTAGCCACTTCACCGGCTTCAACTAAATTGCATTTGTAATTTGACATTGACACACGCACGCACGGACGCACGCACGCGCCCACCCAAACACACACAAACACATGCACACACAAACACACGCACACACACAACACAAACACACGCACACACGCGCATGCACGCACACACATACACAAACACACACACAAACACACACACACACACACACACACACACACACACACACACACATACATTCAGTCATGCATCTTAGATTTTATTCCTAGTTCTGAATGAGTAATTGTTATTTTAAAAACGATATTATTTTTTCGTTTATAGTTGAAAAAGTGAAAACTGACTCATCGGTGCCTGGCTTCCTCCCTCCTGAACCCAGTCAACATAAGCAAACACTTGAATACCACCCGAGACCCACACGCATTCAGTGGTTCACAACGAACATCTTAGAATGCTCTAGACTTCCTTTACAAACTATTTATCAATGGTTTAAAAATAGCATGATTTATGACGCGTGGCGTCGGGGTATCGTAACGCCGTTGCACAAGAGATGCACGTCTGATCAACGAGTTATGGCAATAGATCTGCGGTAAGGAATTGTGTCACAGTTGATGGGTCGACTAATAAAATGAACTAATTATTTAATTATGTTGTTCATGTTTAGTGATTGGTTGGAAAGAGAAAGCTGACAAATTAAAAAGTCTCAATTTAAGCAACTTGTAACAACCGGTACGCCGTGAATCAACGCAATTTGTAACAGCCGGTACGCCGTGAATCAGCGCCACTTGTAACAGCCGGTTCACCGTGAATCAGCGCAACTTGTAACAACCGGTACGCCGTGAATCAGCGCCACTTGTAACAAGATTTAACAAGATTTAACAAGATTGCCATCCAGAAAATTACTCTGGATGGCAGGTGGACAAGGAAGCCTTTTGGCTTATCGAGAGTCCAATACTTTTTATCTACATGTATCCCGCCTTTTTTAGGTGTGTGTCGATTTTATTTTTAAACATATTCACGCTACTAGCACCAACACAATCAGGAGATAATCTGTTCCATTCATTTACAGTCCTTTGTGAGAATGAGAACTTTCTTATATCTAATCTACACTGCTCCTTTACTAATGTAGCTTCATGTCCTCTGGTCCTTCTATCTTTCTTAACTGAGAAAAAAATGTTTCTATCAATATTTTCATAACCATTCAATATTTTAAACACTTCTATGTGATCTCCTCTCAATCTCCTGGTCTCTAATGTTGTTAAACCACATTCTTTTAGGCGTATTTCGTAACTAAGATCCCTCAGATTTGGTATCATTTTAGTCGCTCTCCTCTGTACTCTTTCTAGCATATCTATGTCCTTCTTGCGATATGGCCTCCATGCTTGTATACAATATTCTAAATGAGGCCTCACTATTGTTTTGTACAGCGGTACTATTAATTCTTTTTTCTTATACGCTATATTTCGCCTAATTAATCCAAGGATTTGATTTCCCTTTGACGCTGCAATTCCGCACTGCTCTGAAACCTTCATATCAGCACTAATGGTTAACCCCAAGTCCTTTTCTTTTACAGTAGTACTTAGAACAGTACCCCCCATTTTATATTTTACCTCTTCATTCCCATGACCTGTGTGGAGGCATTTACATTTCCCAAAATTGAACAGCATTTGCCACTTTTCAGACCATTTGATCAACCTATCAAGATCATCTTGTAAATGCTGTCTGTCTCCATCACTTTTAATCCTTCTAAACACTTTTGTATCATCCGCAAATTTTAACACCTTGCTTGTTATATCATCGTCCAAATCGTTGATATATATTAAGAATAATATAGGTCCTAGTACTGATCCCTGTGGTACCCCACTCAATACCGATTTCCAGTTTGAAGCCTCCCCATCAACTACTACACGTTGTCTTCTGTCATTCAGCCATTTTCTATCCAGTTTATTATACCATTTCCTATGCCATGGGCCTTTAGCTTAAGGAGTAATCTTTGATGTGGTACTTTGTCGAAAGCTTTTTGAAAATCTAAATAGATGATATCTACTGGTGATCCCTCATCTACCCACCTAGTGATGTCTTCCAAAAACATAACATATTTGTTAAGCATGACCTCGCTTTTAAAAACCCATGTTGAGATGGGTTTATCAAGTTATGTTTAACAAGAAAATCCACCATGTGATCTTTAATTAGTCTTTCTAATAATTTGCAAATCACTGATGTTAAACTCACTGGTCTATAGTTCTCTGACTTGTTTCTCGAACCTTTTTTAAATAACGGTATAATGTTTGCTCTTTCCATTCTAAAGGAACCACTCCCTCTTCTAATGACAAATTGAAAACTGTTGCAAGCGGTACGCTAATTTGTTCTACAATTTCCAATAGTAGTTTGGGCGGAATCCCGTCCACTCCAGGTGATTTATTATCCTTCATAGCCCTTATTTTCTTAGCTACCATTTCCGAGGTTACAACTAACTGTCCTAAAAAGTCTGAATCTGCCACCTTGAACTTAGCCTCTGGTACTGGCAGTGAACTAATATCTTCCCTGGTAAACACTGAACTAAAATACTCATTCAGGTCTTCTGCCATTAAGAATCCCTCTGATATTGTATTTCCAGCACTATCTTCTAGAGGACCGACCTTATCCTGAACTTTCTGTTTGCTTCGAATATACGCATAAAAACTCTTACTGTCATGTTTTATATTACTAGCTAATTTTTTTTCATAGCTTCTCTTTGAATTTCTAATTTCAGCTGTAGCTTGATTAAGTGCTTCTTTATAAATGTTGTAGTCTTCATCATTTCCAGTACATCTATATGACTTCCACATCATTTGTTTATACTTAATTTTTCTAATGGCTTCTTTCGATAAGTGTTTCTTTTTAGACCGTTTCCCTTGTTTTTTGAAAGGTACAAATTTATCGACTATGCACTTAATTTCACTATTTAAGATATTCCAGCATTCGGTTGCTGTCTTATTCTTCAGTGTGTTATTCCAGTCTATCTTTGCTAAATATTTCCTCATGTCCTTATACCTTCCTTTGTGGAAATTTCTCCTATACTGCTTTTTACTATTCCTTTCTGATTTTACTTTGATGGTAAAATGTATCTGGTTGTGATCACTACTCCCCAGTGGCTCACATATCTTGACATTGTCAACTAATTCTTTCTGTGAGGACAAACTAAGTCTAACACATTCTCTCCCCTGGTTGGTTCTAGCACATGTTGAGAAAGGAAACTATCTTGTACTAAAACTAAAAACTTGTGGTCCTCCCTCCCCATACTCTGTAGAGATTTCCATTGTATATGCCCATGGTTAAAGTCCCCCATAATAATACAGTTCCGTTTGCTTACTTCCCTTATAGCGTTTTGTATTTTTTCATTCTCTTCTATGCTTATGTTTGGACTTCGATAAACTAACCCAACTGTTAACGTTAAGTTTCCTGTAACTATGTTACACCAAACAGCTTCTTCACAATCTGCTTCTCTTTCTAATTTTATTTCATAAGCCTGGATAGATTCTTTAATATATAAAATAACTCCACCTCCTTTTCTTCCTATTCTATCTTTCCTAAACATTACATATCCTGTTAGTCCCAATTCGGCATCTGATATATCAGTGGTGGCCCACGATTCGGTTATACCTATTATGTGAGGGTCAATATCTTCTACCATAATGTTTAGTTTCACTTCTTTTGTTTACTATGCTCCTTGCATTTAAACAAATGCATTTTTATCCTGATTCAGAACAGTTTTCCAGGCTGTTCTTTGCCGATTTATTTCTGCTGTCTTTATCTATGCCTCCAGTTTCAGGCTTCTCTGTGAATCCCCCCTGCGAATCTAGTTTCCCACTGTCAACAGATTGCAGCAAGTTCTCTGAGAAAACTGCTGCCCCCTTTCCACTTAGATGAAGGCCATCTCTCATGTACATATCTTCCCTCCCAACAAAGTATCCCCATAAATCTACGAATCCCACCCCCTCTTCTTTACACATCTGCTCAACTAGTGCGTTGATCGCCATCCTCTTGCAGTTTCTATATGTCAGCCCCCTTCCTCCCATTACTGGCAACATTCCTGAGAGGATAATCTGTTCTACTCTTGTCTTCTTTAACTTCTTCACTAACTGTCTGTACTTCTGAACTATCCCAGTTGTTCCCTCCCTCTCTGCGTTATTTGTCCCTACATGTACTAGTATAGACCCTCCCTTGCCATGCCCCAGTACCTTCTCTACCCTTTCAGTTACATGTTCTATCCTAGCCCCCGGTAGACAAACAACGACGTCCTCCCCCTCGCTTAGAGTCTTATCTGTCTTTCTCATAATCGAATCGCCCATAAACACCCTCTCTTTCCTCATTGCCCCCTCAATCACTGCCTCAGTGTAGCTCTTTCTACGGTTTGCATCTGTCTGGTTGTAATCTTGTTCCCCTGTCTTCTGCTCTCCCGTCACAATCTCGTCCGTTCCATTCTTTCCCGACGCTGTTTCTCTTGTCACCTTTCTTCCTGTCATCGTCCCTCCCGACTTCTCTTCTGTCACATGTACTCTCACTTCCTTTCTTCCCGTCATCTTTCCTCCCATTGCATTTCCTTTTCTCCTCTCCCGTCTCTTTTTCCCTCCTACCTCTTTCTCTACGGTCACTTGTAACAACCGGTACGCCGTGAATCGGCGCAACTTGTAACAACCGGTTCACCGTGAATCAGCGCAACTTGTAACAACCGGTACGCCGTGAATCAGCGCAACTTATAACAACCGGTACGCCGTGAATCAGCGAGACTTGTAATAACCGGTACGCCGTGAATCAGCGAGACTTGTAATATCCGATACGCCGTGAATTAGCGCAACTTGTAACAAACCGGTACGCCGTGAATCAGCGCAACTTGTAACAACCGGTACGCCGTGAATCAGCGCAACTTGTAACAACCGGTTCACCGTGAAACAGCGCAACTTGTAACAACCGGTACGCCGTGAATCAACGCAACTTGTAATAACCGGTACGCAGTGAATCAGCGAGACTTGTAACAACCGGTACGCCGTGAATCAGCGCCACTTATCACAACCGGTTCACCGTGAATCAGCGCAACTTATAACAACCGGTTCACCGTGAATCAGCGCAACTTGTAACAACCGGTACGCCGTGAATCAGCGCAACTTGTAACAACCGGTTCACCGTGAATCAGCGCAACTTGTAACAACCGATACGCCGTCAATCAGCGAGACTTTGTAAACATTGGTTTATGAACTGTTAGCTTGCCTTAAATGGAGACTAAAGTAGAACCTATCTTGGGAAACCCATGTTGTGGGCGACCACAGCTGTAGGCACGGACTGTTTCTAACAGGAGTGTACGGCTTACGTACCTGCCGTGAACGACCACCAGTCAAACACGACCAACGACCACATAAACCGGTCGCGATACTATTTTTGGACTATAACACGCCAACAGCCAAACTTGGATTATTAAAAGCTTTAAAATAAGACTGCACAGCGGACAATTGCCGCGGTGTCCTAGACATTTGCGTAATGGAAATAGATCCTACAATACCAATATCACGCACACCTTTGGCTAGGATAGAACATGTAACTGAAAGGGTAGAGAAGGTACTGGGGCATGGCAAGGGAGGGTCTATACTAGTACATGTAGGGACAAATAACGCAGAGAGGGAGGGAACAACTGGGATAGTTCAGAAGTACAGACAGTTAGTGAAGAAGTTAAAGAAGACAAGAGTAGAACAGATTATCCTCTCAGGAATTTTGCCAGTAATGGGAGGAAGGGGGCCGACATATAGAAACTGCAAGAGGATGGCGATCAACGCACTAGTTGAGCAGATGTGTAAAGAAGAGGGGGTGGGATTCGTAGATTTATGGGGATACTTTGTTGGGAGGGAAGATATGTACATGAGAGATGGCCTACATCTAAGTGGAAAGGGGGCAGCAGTTTTCTCAGAGAACTTGCTGCAATCTGTTGACAGTGGGACAGGCTGCATCTATTTAAACTAGATTCGCAGGGGGGATTCACAGAGAAGCCTGAAACTGGAGGCATAGATAAAGACAGCAGAAATAAATCGGCAAAGAACAGCCTGGAAAACTGTTCTGAATCAGGATATAAATGCATTTGTTTAAATGCAAGGAGCATAGTAAACAAAAGAAGTGAACTAAACATTATGGTAGAAGATATTGACCCTCACATAATAGGTATAACCGAATCGTGGGCCACCACTGATATATCAGATGCCGAATTGGGACTAACAGGATATGTAATGTTTAGGAAAGATAGAATAGGAAGAAAGGGAGGTGGAGTTATTTTATATATTAAAGAATCTATCCAGGCTTATGAAATAAAATTAGAAAGAGAAGCAGATTGCGAAGAAGCTGTTTGGTGTAACATAGTTACAGGAAACTCAACGTTAACAGTTGGGTTAGTTTATCGAAGTCCAAACATAAGCATAGAAGAGAATGAAAAAATACAAAACGCTATAAAGGAAGTAAGCAAACGGAACTGTATTATTATGGGGGACTTTAACCATGGGCATATACAATGGAAATCTCTACAGAGTATGGGGAGTGAGGACCACAAGTTTTTAGTTTTAGTACAAGATAGTTTCCTTTCTCAACATGTGCTAGAACCAACCAGGGGAGAGAATGTGTTAGACTTAGTTTTGTCCTCACAGAAAGAATTAGTTGACAATGTCTAGATATGTGAGCCACTGGGGAGTACTGATCACAACCAGATACATTTTACCATCAAAGTAAAATCAGAAAGGAATAGTAAAAAGCAGTATAGGAGAAATTTCCACAAAGGAAGGTATAAGGACATGAGGAAATATTTAGCAAAGATAGACTGGAATAACACACTTAAGAATAAGACAGCAACCGAATGCTGGAATATCTTAAATAGTGAAATTAAGTGCATAGTCGATAAATTTGTACCTTTCAAAAAACAAGGGAAACGGTCTAAAAAGAAACTTATCGAAAGAAGCCATTAGAAAAATTAAGTAAAAACAAATGATGTGGAAGTCATATAGATGTACTGGAAATGATGAAGACTACAACATTTATAAAGAAGCACTTAATCAAGCTACAGCTGAAATTAGAAATTCAAAGAGAAGCTATGAAAAAAAATTAGCTAGTAATATAAAACATGACAGTAAAAGTTTTTATGCGTATATTCGAAGCAAACAGAAAGTTCAGGATAAGGTCGGTCCTCTAGAAGATAGTGCTGGAAATACAATATCAGAGGGATTCTTAATGGCAGAAGACCTGAATGAGTATTTTAGTTCAGTGTTTACCAGGGAAGATATTAGTTCACTGCCAGTACCAGAGGCTAAGTTCAAGGGGGCAGATTCAGACTATTTAGGACAGTTAGTTGTAACCTCGGAAATGGTAGCTAAGAAAATAAGGGCTATGAAGGATAATAAATCACCTGGAGTGGACGGGATTCCGCCCAAACTACTATTGGAAATTGTAGAACAAATTAGCGTACCGCTTGCAACAGTTTTCAATTTGTCATTAGAAGAGGGAGTGGTTCCTTTAGAATGGAAAGAGGCAAACATTATACCGTTATTTAAAAAGGTTCGAGAAACAAGTCAGAGAACTATAGACCAGTGAGTTTAACATCAGTGATTTTGCAAATTATTAGAAAGACTAATTAAAGATCACATGGTGGATTTTCTTGTTAAACATAACTTGATAAACCCATCTCAACATGGGTTTTTAAAAGCGAGGTCATGCTTAACAAATATGTTATGTTTTTTGGAAGACATCACTAGGTGGGTAGATGAGGGATCACCAGTAGATATCATCTATTTAGATTTTCAAAAAAGCTTTCGACAAAGTACCACATCAAAGATTACTCCTTAAGCTAAAGGCCCATGGCATAGGAAATGGTATAATAAACTGGATAGAAAAATGGCTGAATGACAGAAGACAACGTGTAGTAGTTGATGGGAGGCTTCAAACTGGAAATCGGTATTGAGTGGGGTACCACAGGGATCAGTACTAGGACCTATATTATTCTTAATATATATCAACGATTTGGACGATGATATAACAAGCAAGGTGTTAAAATTTGCGGATGATACAAAAGTGTTTAGAAGGATTAAAAGTGATGGAGACAGACAGCATTTACAAGATGATCTTGATAGGTTGATCAAATGGTCTGAAAAGTGGCAAATGCTGTTCAATTTTGGGAAATATAAATGCCTCCACACAGGTCATGGGAATGAAGAGGTAAAATATAAAATGGGGGGTACTGTTCTAAGTACTACTGTAAAAGAAAAGGACTTGGGGTTAACCATTAGTGCTGATATGAAGGTTTCAGAGCAGTGCGAAATTGCAGCGTCAAAGGGAAATCAAATCCTTGGATTAATTAGGCGAAATATAACGTATAAGAAAAAAGAATTAATAGTACCGCTGTACAAAACAATAGTGAGGCCTCATTTAGAATATTATATACAAGCATGGAGGCCATATCGCAAGAAGGACATAGATATGCTAGAAAGAGTACAGAGGAGAGCGACTAAAATGATACCAAATCTGAGGGATCTTAGTTACGAAATACGCCTAAAAGAATGTGGTTTAACAACATTAGAGACCAGGAGATTGAGAGGAGATCACATAGAAGTGTTTAAAATATTGAATGGTTATGAAAATATTGATAGAAACATTTTTTTCTCAGTTAAGAAAAATAGAAGGACCAGAGGACATGAAGCTACATTAGTAAAGGAGCAGTGTAGATTAGATATAAGAAAGTTCTCATTCTCACAAAGGACTGTAAATGAATGGAACAGATTATCTCCTGATTGTGTTGGTGCTAGTAGCGTGAATATGTTTAAAAATAAAATAGACACACACCTTAAAAAGGCGGGATACATGTAGATAAAAAGTATTGGACTCTCGATAAGCCAAAAGGCTTCCTTGTCCACCTGCCATCCAGAGTAATTTTCTGGATGGCAATCTTGTTAAATCTTGTTAAATTCAAAGCAAGGACCCAGAAAGACTAACTTACATAATTGTTTACGCAGTGTTATGTACAGCATGTATTACTTACAACAGTTGTTTTTAAACAAGACTTGCACAATATCGGTAGGCCTGATTTAATTCTACAATACAATTCAAGCAGCTTCGTTCATTTTAGGGAGTGCTTGCGATTTTGCTTCACCCAGCTGATTCAAGTCGACCTCGACCAGATTGCTGGAGAGTGGAATCAGCACCATCTCAGCGTAAGTCGCACAAGCGACACGGTCGTCCGAGGAAAACCAGACCTGCTGTATTTCTTGCCAGAGATTTATGGTAACGTAGCATTTAAATTGATGTACATTAATGCTATGCAATTTGCACACATACGCATAAGGCATTTTAAGTTTAACGTGCATATTTGACGTACATATTTAATAATTGTATTCATCCCAAAGATCCCTAGCGGAGTGATAGGAACCTTTTCCTAAGTCACAACAGTTATATTAAGCAAACCAATGTATGTACCTCATTACAGTATGTAAAATAAATTGAATATTGTCTTTCTCTCTCTCTCTCTCTCTCTCTCTCTCTCTCTCTCTCTCTCTCTCTCTCTCTCTCTCTCTCTCTCTCTCTCTCTCTCTCTCTCTCTCTCTCTCTCTCTCTCTCTCTCTCTCTCTCTCTCTCTCTCTCTCTCTCTCTCTCTCACTGTACACAACACACACACACACACCACACACCACACACCACACACCACACACCACACACCACACTCCACACACCACACACCACACACCACACACACCACACACACATGTGAACATCTCCAGACAAGCTGTGTGTAGTTTTAAACAAGGCTATTATTTTTCAGGCATCATCGACTTAAGCAATGTGTTTATATACAAACGTTGATATTATTACGTTTACATTGTTGTGTTCCCTACGTTTGATTGAAACGTTTATTCTGTTTCACAATGCACGTTATAAACATTTACTAAGTTGTTCATAACGCTGCAGGTACAGTCGACTACAAAGTCGAAGTCGATCAGGAAGACATCAGAAACGTGAAGAGGATGTGAAGGAAACCCCGTGATTCAGGCTGTCGTGTTGACACTGAACAAGTCTTCCAGGGGCTGCTGGATCAACATGGACGAAACAAGCCGCAAGTCGTCCAGGAAGCGATCGAGCTGTACCGATGGCTTGTACCACGTGTCACCGCCTAAGCGCAATAGATGTCATAAGTGGCGAACTTGAACTAGAGGACATGAAGTAACGCTACTACTACGCTACTCTCACTCCTATTTTGCATGTTTTAATAACATAGACTATATTCACTTTATTTTACATACTGTAATGATGTACATACATCGGTTTGCTTAATAGTACTGTTGTGATTCAGAAAAAGGTTCCTATCACTCCGCTAGGGATCTTTGGGATGAATACAATTATTAAATATGTACGTCAAATATGCACGGTAAACTTAAAATGCCGTATACGCATGTGTGCAAATTGCATAGCATTAATGTACATTAATTTGAATGCTACGTTACCATAAATCTCTGGCAAGAAATACAGCAGGTCTCGTTTTCCTCGGATGACCGTATCGCTTGTCCGTCTTACGCCTTCGTTCGTTTTTGATCAGTGCCAACTATACTCTGTGTTAATGATTTCTCCTAAAACGTGCGGTGCAAACAAATTTAACGAATATGCACAAAGAAGCTCGGTGTTTCATAAGTGTGTACAACATATTACTTATTGTATGTTAATATAATCGTCGATTGAAATGATTCCTTGAGACTCGTAGTATTTCATC
>CM034533.1:74560285-74601657 GCA_020002185.1 Paraescarpia echinospica | reverse complement strand
TCGAGAGTCCAATACTTTTTATCTACATGTATCCCGCCTTTTTAGGTGTGTGTCGATTTTATTTTTAAACATATTCACGCTACTAGCACCAACACAATCAGGAGATAATCTGTTCCATTCATTTACAGTCCTTTGTGAGAATGAGAACTTTCTTATATCTAATCTACACTGCTCCCTTACTAATGTAGCTTCATGTCCTCTGGTCCTTCTATTTTTCTTAACTGAGAAAAAAATGTTTCTATCAATATTTTCATAACCATTCAATATTTTAAACACTTCTATGTGATCTCCTCTCAATCTCCTGGTCTCTAGTGTTGTTAAACCACATTCTTTTAGGCGTATTTCGTAACCAAGATCCCTCAGATTTGGTATCATTTTAGTCGCTCTCCTCTGTACTCTTTCTAGCATATCTATGTCCTTCTTGCGATATGGCCTCCATGCTTGTATACAATATTCTAAATGAGGCCTCACTATTGTTTTGTACAGCGGTACTATTAATTCTTTTTCTTATACGCTATATTTCGCCTAATTAATCCAAGGATTTGATTTCCCTTTGACGCTGCAATTCCGCACTGCTCTGAAACCTTCATATCAGCACTAATGTTTAACCCCAAGTCCTTTTCTTTTACAGTAGTACTTAGAACAGTACCCCCCATTTTATATTTTACCTCTTCATTCCCATGACCCGTGTGGAGGCATTTACATTTCCCAAAATTGAACAGCATTTGCCACTTTTCAGACCATTTGATCAACCTATCAAGATCATCTTGTAAATGCTGTCTGTCTCCATCACTTTTAATCCTTCTAAACACTTTTGTATCATCCGCAAATTTTAACACCTTGCTTGTTATATCATCGTCCAAATCGTTGATATATATTAAGAATAATATAGGTCCTAGTACTGATCCCCGTGGTACCCCACTCAATACCGATTTCCAGTTTGAAGCCTCCCCATCAACTACTACACGTTGTCTTCTGTCAATCAGCCATTGTTCTATCCAGTTTATTATACCATTTCCCATGCCATGGGCCTTTAGTTTCAGCAGTAATCTTTGATGTGGTACTTTGTCGAAAGTGAAAATGAATAGATATTTTGCTGAAATTACTTTAGTGATAAATTAAACAGGCACTATTACAGCATGACTAAAGTGAAACCCATGTTGAGATGGGTTTATCAAGTTATGTTTAACAAGAAAACCCACCATGTGATCTTTAATTAGTCTTTCTAATAATTTGCAAATCACTGAGTTATGCTTAACAAGAAAATCCACCATGTGATATTTAATTAGTCTTTCTAATAATTTGCAAATCACTGATGTTAAACTCACTGGTCTATAGTTCTCTGACTTGTTTCTCGAACCTTTTTTAAATAACGGTATAATGTTTGCCTCTTTCCATTCTAAAGGAACCACTCCCTCTTCTAATGATCAATTGAAAACTGTTGCAAGCGGTACGCTAATTTGTTCTACAATTTCCAATAGTAGTTTGGGCGGAATCCCGTCCACTCCAGGTGATTTATTATCCTTCATAGCCCTTATTTTCTTAGCTACCATTTCCGAGGTTACAACTAACTGTCCTAAATAGTCTGAATCTGCCCCCTTGAACTTAGCCTCTGGTACTGGCAGTGAACTAATATCTTCCTTGGTAAACACTGAACTAAAATACTCATTCAGGTCTTCTGCCATTAAGAATCCCTCT
Source organism: Paraescarpia echinospica (assembly GCA_020002185.1). Taxonomy (NCBI): domain Eukaryota; kingdom Metazoa; phylum Annelida; class Polychaeta; order Sabellida; family Siboglinidae; genus Paraescarpia; species Paraescarpia echinospica. Next base: position 74,599,959 of record CM034533.1, on the reverse strand, counting down.
GATATTGTATTTCCAGCACTATCTTCTAGAGGACCGACCTTATCCTGAACTTTCTGTTTGCTTCGAATATACGCATAAAAACTCTTACTGTCATGTTTTATATTACTAGCTAATTTTTTTTCATAGCTTCTCTTTGAATTTCTAATTTCAGCTGTAGCTTGATTAAGTGCTTCTTTATAAATGTTGTAGTCTTCATCATTTCCAGTACATCTATATGACTTCCACATCATTTGTTTATACTTAATTTTTCTAATGGCTTCTTTCGATAAGTGTTTCTTTTTAGACCGTTTCCCTTGTTTTTTGAAAGGTACAAATTTATCGACTATGCACTTAATTTCACTATTTAAGATATTCCAGCATTCGGTTGCTGTCTTATTCTTCAGTGTGTTATTCCAGTCTATCTTTGCTAAATATTTCCTCATGTCCTTATACCTTCCTTTGTGGAAATTTCTCCTATACTGCTTTTTACTATTCCTTTCTGATTTTACTTTGATGGTAAATGTATCTGGTTGTGATCACTACTCCCCAGTGGCTCACATATCTTGACATTGTCAACTAATTCATTCTGTGAGGACAAAACTATGTCTAACACATTCTCACCCCTGGTTGGTTCTAGCACATGTTGAGAAAGGAAACTATCTTGTACTAAAACTAAAAACTTGTGGTCCTCACTCCCCATACTCTGTAGAGATTTCCATTGTATATGCCCATGGTTAAAGTCCCCCATAATAATACAGTTCCGTTTGCTTACTTCCCTTATAGCGTTTTGTATTTTTTCATTCTCTTCTATGCTTATGTTTGGACTTCGATAAACTAACCCAACTGTTAACGTTGAGTTTCCTGTAACTATGTTACACCAAACAGCTTCTTCGCAATCTGCTTCTCTTTCTAATTTTATTTCATAAGCCTGGATAGATTCTTTAATATATAAAATAACTCCACCTCCCTTTCTTCCTATTCTATCTTTCCTAAACATTACATATCCTGTTAGTCCCAATTCGGCATCTGATATATCAGTGGTGGCCCACGATTCGGTTATACCTATTATGTGAGGGTCAATATCTTCTACCATAATGTTTAGTTCACTTCTTTTGTTTACTATGCTCCTTGCATTTAAACAAATGCATTTATATCCTGATTCAGAACAGTTTTCCAGGCTGTTCTTTGCCGATTTATTTCTGCTGTCTTTATCTATGCCTCCAGTTTCAGGCTTCTCTGTGAATCCCCCCTGCGAATCTAGTTTAAATAGATGCAGCCTGTCCCACTGTCAACAGATTGCAGCAAGTTCTCTGAGAAAACTGCTGCCCCCTTTCCACTTAGATGTAGGCCATCTCTCATGTACATATCTTCCCTCCCAACAAAGTATCCCCATAAATCTACGAATCCCACCCCCTCTTCTTTACACATCTGCTCAACTAGTGCGTTGATCGCCATCCTCTTGCAGTTTCTATATGTCGGCCCCCTTCCTCCCATTACTGGCAAAATTCCTGAGAGGATAATCTGTTCTACTCTTGTCTTCTTTAACTTCTTCACTAACTGTCTGTACTTCTGAACTATCCCAGTTGTTCCCTCCCTCTCTGCGTTATTTGTCCCTACATGTACTAGTATAGACCCTCCCTTGCCATGCCCCAGTACCTTCTCTACCCTTTCAGTTACATGTTCTATCCTAGCCCCCGGTAGACAAACAACGACGTCCTCCCCCTCGCTTAGAGTCTTATCTGTCTTTCTCATAATCGAATCGCCCATAAACACCCTCTCTTTCCTCATTGCCCCCTCAATCACTGCCTCAGTGTAGCTCTTTCTACGGTTTGCATCTGTCTGGTTGTAATCTTGTTCCCCTGTCTTCTGCTCTCCCGTCACAATCTCGTCCGTTCCATTCTTTCCTGACGCTGTTTCTCTTGTCACCTTTCTTCCTGTCATCGTCCCTCCCGACTTCTCTTCTGTCACATGTACTCTCACTTCCTTTCTTCCCGTCATCTTTCCTCCCATTGCATTTCCTTTTCTCCTCTCCCGTCTCTTTTTCCCTCCTACCTCTTTCTCTACGGTCACTTGTAACAACCGGTACGCCGTGAATCGGCGCAACTTGTAACAACCGGTTCACCGTGAATCAGCGCAACTTGTAACAACCGGTACGCCGTGAATCAGCGCAACTTATAACAACCGGTACGCCGTGAATCAGCGAGACTTGTAATAACCGGTACGCCGTGAATCAGCGAGACTTGTAATATCCGATACGCCGTGAATTAGCGCAACTTGTAACAAACCGGTACGCCGTGAATCAGCGCAACTTGTAACAACCGGTACGCCGTGAATCAGCGCAACTTGTAACAACCGGTTCACCGTGAAACAGCGCAACTTGTAACAACCGGTACGCCGTGAATCAACGCAACTTGTAATAACCGGTACGCAGTGAATCAGCGAGACTTGTAACAACCGGTACGCCGTGAATCAGCGCCACTTATCACAACCGGTTCACCGTGAATCAGCGCAACTTATAACAACCGGTTCACCGTGAATCAGCGCAACTTGTAACAACCGGTACGCCGTGAATCAGCGCAACTTGTAACAACCGGTTCACCGTGAATCAGCGCAACTTGTAACAACCGATACGCCGTCAATCAGCGAGACTTTGTAAACATTGGTTTATGAACTGTTAGCTTGCCTTAAATGGAGACTAAAGTAGAACCTATCTTGGGAAACCCATGTTGTGGGCGACCACAGCTGTAGGCACGGACTGTTTCTAACAGGAGTGTACGGCTTACGTACCTGCCGTGAACGACCACCAGTCAAACACGACCAACGACCACATAAACCGGTCGCGATACTATTTTTGGACTATAACACGCCAACAGCCAAACTTGGATTATTAAAAGCTTTAAAATAAGACTGCACAGCGGACAATTGCCGCGGTGTCCTAGACATTTGCGTAATGGAAATAGATCCTACAATACCAATATCACGCACACCTTTGGCTAGGATAGAACATGTAACTGAAAGGGTAGAGAAGGTACTGGGGCATGGCAAGGGAGGGTCTATACTAGTACATGTAGGGACAAATAACGCAGAGAGGGAGGGAACAACTGGGATAGTTCAGAAGTACATACAGTTAGTGAAGAAGTTAAAGAAGATAAGAGTAGAACAGATTATCCTCTCAGGAATTTTGCCAGTAATGGGAGGAAGGGGGCCGACATATAGAAACTGCAAGAGGATGGCGATCAACGCACTAGTTGAGCAGATGTGTAAAGAAGAGGGGGTGGGATTCGTAGATTTATGGGGATACTTTGTTGGGAGGGAAGATATGTACATGAGAGATGGCCTACATCTAAGTGGAAAGGGGGCAGCAGTTTTCTCAGAGAACTTGCTGCAATCTGTTGACAGTGGGACAGGCTGCATCTATTTAAACTAGATTCGCAGGGGGGATTCACAGAGAAGCCTGAAACTGGAGGCATAGATAAAGACAGCAGAAATAAATCGGCAAAGAACAGCCTGGAAAACTGTTCTGAATCAGGATATAAATGCATTTGTTTAAATGCAAGGAGCATAGTAAACAAAAGAAGTGAACTAAACATTATGGTAGAAGATATTGACCCTCACATAATAGGTATAACCGAATCGTGGGCCACCACTGATATATCAGATGCCGAATTGGGACTAACAGGATATGTAATGTTTAGGAAAGATAGAATAGGAAGAAAGGGAGGTGGAGTTATTTTATATATTAAAGAATCTATCCAGGCTTATGAAATAAAATTAGAAAGAGAAGCAGATTGCGAAGAAGCTGTTTGGTGTAACATAGTTACAGGAAACTCAACGTTAACAGTTGGGTTAGTTTATCGAAGTCCAAACATAAGCATAGAAGAGAATGAAAAAATACAAAACGCTATAAGGGAAGTAAGCAAACGGAACTGTATTATTATGGGGACTTTAACCATGGGCATATACAATGGAAATCTCTACAGAGTATGGGGAGTGAGGACCACAAGTTTTTAGTTTTAGTACAAGATAGTTTCCTTTCTCAACATGTGCTAGAACCAACCAGGGGAGAGAATGTGTTAGACTTAGTTTTGTCCTCACAGAAAGAATTAGTTGACAATGTCAAGATATGTGAGCCACTGGGGAGTAGTGATCACAACCAGATACATTTTACCATCAAAGTAAAATCAGAAAGGAATAGTAAAAAGCAGTATAGGAGAAATTTCCACAAAGGAAGGTATAAGGACATGAGGAAATATTTAGCAAAGATAGACTGGAATAACACACTTAAGAATAAGACAGCAACCGAATGCTGGAATATCTTAAATAGTGAAATTAAGTGCATAGTCGATAAATTTGTACCTTTCAAAAAACAAGGGAAACGGTCTAAAAAGAAACACTTATCGAAAGAAGCCATTAGAAAAATTAAGTATAAACAAATGATGTGGAAGTCATATAGATGTACTGGAAATGATGAAGACTACAACATTTATAAAGAAGCACTTAATCAAGCTACAGCTGAAATTAGAAATTCAAAGAGAAGCTATGAAAAAAAATTAGCTAGTAATATAAAACATGACAGTAAGAGTTTTTATGCGTATATTCGAAGCAAACAGAAAGTTCAGGATAAGGTCGGTCCTCTAGAAGATAGTGCTGGAAATACAATATCAGAGGGATTCTTAATGGCAGAAGACCTGAATGAGTATTTTAGTTCAGTGTTTACCAGGGAAGATATTAGTTCACTGCCAGTACCAGAGGCTAAGTTCAAGGGGGCAGATTCAGACTATTTAGGACAGTTAGTTGTAACCTCGGAAATGGTAGCTAAGAAAATAAGGGCTATGAAGGATAATAAATCACCTGGAGTGGACGGGATTCCGCCCAAACTACTATTGGAAATTGTAGAACAAATTAGTGTACCGCTTGCAACAGTTTTCAATTTGTCATTAGAAGAGGGAGTGGTTCCTTTAGAATGGAAAGAGGCAAACATTATACCGTTATTTAAAAAAGGTTCGAGAAACAAGTCAGAGAACTATAGACCAGTGAGTTTAACATCAGTGATTTGCAAATTATTAGAAAGACTAATTAAAGATCACATGGTGGATTTTCTTGTTAAACATAACTTGATAAACCCTTCTCAACATGGGTTTTTAAAAGCGAGGTCATGCTTAACAAATATGTTATGTTTTTTGGAAGACATCACTAGGTGGGTAGATGAGGGATCACCAGTAGATATCATCTATTTAGATTTTCAAAAAGCTTTCGACAAAGTACCACATCAAAGATTACTCCTTAAGCTAAAGGCCCATGGCATAGGAAATGGTATAATAAACTGGATAGAAAAATGGCTGAATGACAGAAGACAACGTGTAGTAGTTGATGGGGAGGCTTCAAACTGGAAATCGGTATTGAGTGGGGTACCACAGGGATCAGTACTAGGACCTATATTATTCTTAATATATATCAACGATTTGGACGATGATATAACAAGCAAGGTGTTAAAATTTGCGGATGATACAAAAGTGTTTAGAAGGATTAAAAGTGATGGAGACAGACAGCATTTACAAGATGATCTTGATAGGTTGATCAAATGGTCTGAAAAGTGGCAAATGCTGTTCAATTTTGGGAAATGTAAATGCCTCCACACAGGTCATGGGAATGAAGAGGTAAAATATAAAATGGGGGGTACTGTTCTAAGTACTACTGTAAAAGAAAAGGACTTGGGGTTAACCATTAGTGCTGATATGAAGGTTTCAGAGCAGTGCGGAATTGCAGCGTCAAAGGGAAATCAAATCCTTGGATTAATTAGGCGAAATATAGCGTATAAGAAAAAAGAATTAATAGTACCGCTGTACAAAACAATAGTGAGGCCTCATTTAGAATATTGTATACAAGCATGGAGGCCATATCGCAAGAAGGACATAGATATGCTAGAAAGAGTACAGAGGAGAGCGACTAAAATGATACAAAATCTGAGGGATCTTAGTTACGAAATACGCCTAAAAGAATGTAGTTTAACAACACTAGAGACCAGGAGATTGAGAGGAGATCACATAGAAGTGTTTAAAATATTGAATGGTTATGAAAATATTGATAGAAACATTTTTTTCTCAGTTAAGAAAGATAAAAGGACCAGAGGACATGAAGCTACATTAGTAAAGGAACAGTGTAGATTAGATATAAGAAAGTTCTCATTCTCACAAAGGACTGTAAATGAATGGAACAGATTATCTCCTGATTGTGTTGGTGCTAGTAGCGTGAATATGTTTAAAAATAAAATCGACACACACCTAAAAAAGGCGGGATACATGTAGATAAAAAGTATTGGACTCTCGATAAGCCAAAAGGCTTCCTTGTCCACCTGCCATCCAGAGTAATTTTCTGGATGGCAATCTTGTTAAATCTTGTTAAATCTTTGCAAGTTTTGGCGAAACGAAAACATCTACCTGCATCGTTGACTGGATTTTCTGAATGTATTTGCTTTTTTCAACGAGAAACCCTCCTCACATTACAAATGTTTGATACGTTGGAAAACTAATTAATAATTCCACGTGTTCATGCATCATTACAATAAAATCATTTATTATCAACAATATCATTGTGCAGCCGTAGTGCACCGTGGTTGGGCGAAGGCCTCAAGATGTCGTTTCCAAATATGTCTGTCTTGCGCTATCCTCTGCCAGATGGTGGCTTTCCAGTACTCGTCTAGTTCGTCTCTCCGCCGTCTCGCCGGTCTTCTTCTATACCGTTTCCCTTCGTAAGGTCTCCAGGTTGTGATACGTGATGTCCATCGGCTATATCGTAATCTGCTGATGGGCCCTGCCCAGGTCCACTTCTGTCTTCTGATTTGTTCTATCACGTCTATGTCTTCTTTGTCTTCTGCTTTACCCAGATGTTTGTTTTTCTCTCCCGATAAGTGATGTTTAACATACTTCTTTCCATCTTTGTTTGTGCGGCTGCTAGCTTGTTTTTGCCTAGATGGTGAGTTTCCGCGCCGTATTTCATAGCTGTCATCAGTTAGCTTTGTTGGTTCATTAATGGGTCGATATGTTCACTCCTAAGATAACTTTCAAATAATTGAACACATTTAGCGTGTAAATTATCGTATAATATATATATATATATATACTACATAAACTTTCAACAATTGTCTTTGCATTCCCATGCTTTACTACCCTGCAAACTGGGACATATATACTTTGTTATCCCTGTGTCCCAGTTTGCAGGGTAGTAAAGCATGGGCATGCATGGACAATTGTTGAAAGTTTGTGTAGTATATATAAATATATATATATACATTATACAATAAATTACATGCTAAATGTGTTCACTTATTTGAAATATATATATTAACCCCGAGTGTCACTAGTGTCGCATAAGTATAGTTCACTTCCTATACCATGAACGAAGTTTATTTTAAAAAGTAAAGAAAAGTTCTTATATATTGCGCAGTATCCACTCCTCAGGACTGCTCAAAGCGCTTTACACTTTACACCCTGGCAGATCTCTTCAATGGAACACCATCTCGACTTCTCTGGGAATCATTCAGCCACGCTGCAATTAATGCGCGAAGACTATTCGTACACAAATATCCACCACTGTCTATAGCCAGATACTCATTCATACGGCAGAGTGAACTGAACCAATGTAGAGTAAACGAACAGGTTCGAAACCGCCGCACAGGATTCGAATCAGGGTTCTCTCATTTGATAGTCCGAAGCTCTTACCGCTGGGCTACTGCGCTCCACGCGGAGTCCGTGGTTGTCATTATAAAAAACGACTCAACAACGTCTGTAAACTGTAAGCCGAAGTGTAATTATTGCGTTTGCATGCAGCACAATTGTGCGCAGTTACATTAACGTGGTGAGAAGAACCAGCAAACATACGACAGATGCTTCACCATCTGCCAATAACATCGAACTCGATGGTGACGTCGGATTCGTCTTCGACCACGCAGAATTCTTGCTACATCATTCGTCCCAGTTGTCAAGCGATAATGTAAAAACAAGTTCACATTGAATAGCGTATATAGTAACTACTAAATAAATATGCAATGGTAGATTGATCAAACATCATAAATAACGTATACTGTACTAATACAGCCTCGTTGTCCGCCTGCTAGTGTAGGTCCCCATCTCTAAATAATCTCGTTATATACGCTCAACCTGTTGTGGGCGACCACGTGACTTGAACGACAGTTTGGCAGTGCAGTAGAGGTGCTCGTCGAAGACAGGGTCTATTGAAATACATATGTTGCCTTTATAGGCAGATCCAGGAGGCACGTGCCCCCTAGACTATGCCTGCTGTAGAGTGGCGTGCCCCTATGCCTTTTGAATGTGCCCATGTGATCCCCCTAAACCTTCTGAAATCATGTACGTCGCCGAAAACAATTTCCAGCAGCACCCTCCCTCCCGTCTTCCGATGTTAGAATCCAACAGTAGAGTCGTGCTGAAGCACCGGCTCAGCCCACGAAATATGAATTTAGTACGGACACCAGTGTTATTGTGAGCCTCGGGGATTCAATTGAAGGATTTAGCCCCCCTAGACTTTCCTCTAAATAAGATTCGCCAGTTTTACATTGACGCATTCAACTACGGCACTGTGCAACAGAAAACTGCCTGTTCAATGGGTGTCGATAAAAATGTGACAGATTACTAGATGCTTACCTGCGAATGTGTTAGATCATCCAGTGGTATATGTGTCATGGCGATGTGTGTCACACTGACTATGTATAGCTATCGACGAGAGTGAACGGTGTTGCCCTGCTGATTCTAGTCAATTAGAATGGTGTTTGTGCGTCAAGTCACCGGCCCACTACCAGCTGAGGACACAGTAGACAAGACATCTTCGTTGTACAATAAATGTAACTACTTCCTGCTTGTTGGGTATATTTACCTCTCTGTTTTTCTCTGTATAACTTCCTGTTTGGTTACTTGCGCTCATATGTCTTGTCACCAGAGTAGACTAGCTATGGAATCAACAAAGAATAAGCCAGATCCACTTAACCTTAATACACCTGCCCTGGCTGGAAAGAAACACCTGGCCGGCTGCACATGGAGACATTCAATGTCTACGTCATTTAATAGATGCTTTGTCATAACCAAATATATCAATGACAAATACGTATTTAGTAACCAAACAGTAGATCAGCCAGTGGCGTCGACAGGTTGGTATATATCACATTTTTGTTGTAGGATATTGAGCACAAATCCATCGCGGAAATTCCTCTCAATCAGTTTAGCATAAAAAGGTAACGTGAGTTTTTATATGGGGTAGCATCCAGTCTTCGGGACTGTTCCGAGCGCTTAAATTCTTTTTGCCAAATTTGATGGAAAGCAGCGTGTGGGCACAGATTGGTAGAACGGTCTCTCTGCACTGTCACTGCCTGTCATGCAGACACTTGAACACCACCATATCTTCATCATACATTATTTGTTGATACTGGTTTCATGTGACTGTAAGAAAGGGTGCCGAAAGCACTTGACATGAAATTAAGCTAACCTTCAATTCGTAGCTCACATTGATGACACTGTTCAAATTTTTGTGTGAAATTGCTCTTACACGCTACAACTAACAATGTTTAATTTAACTTATTTATAAGCATGTTGTGGTAGGCAATTTTTCAGTTTTAAATGTCATTAACTTTACATGTAGTTGGTACAATGGTCCATGGAATGTAAATATTATAACTAATTGGAGTTAAATTGTCATAAAAGTAAATACAGTCATAAGCAAAGTTAAATAAGGACTAATGTGGAGTAATTTCTATGATATACTTTTGGTCATGATGACTATGAAATTACTGCTTAATTACACGTTAGGTGTAGACATTTTGGGAATACCATTCAATCACAGATTTGCATTGATAAAATAACTACTCAAAACGCTGCGCGTGTCGTCCTCTGCTTACATCGCCATGACCAACACAGCATAACGGCGGCACTACGAGAGCTGCATTGGTTACCTGTGGCGCAGCGACCAGTCTCTCATGGTTGTTAATAGAGTTAACCTGGAACGGTACGGCCGACGCGCATTTTCATGTGCAGGTCCCACCCTCTGGAACTCTCTTCCACTAGAGCTAAAAACACAACCTGACTGGACGTTTTAGGAGGGACCTGAAAACCTTTCTCTTTAATCAGGCCTTTTCGTAAATTCTACCTTTTAAAATATATACATAATATTATATAAAATGATATACATTTAATATTATATATGGCACCGCATTATCGCTGCGGTAAGCGCTTCGGACTTTCGACTGAGAGAACCCGGGTTCGAATCCTGTGCGGCGGTGTCGAACCTTGGGCAAGTTCGTTTACTCTAAATTGTTTCAGTTCACTCAACTGCATGAATGAGTACCTGGCTATATACAGTGGTGGATATTTGTACGAATAGTCTTCGCGCATAAATTGCAGCGTGGCCGAATGTTTCCTAGAGAAGTCGAGAACAGGTCTGCCAGAGAGTAAAGTGTAAAGCGCTTTGAATAGTCAATCCCGAAGACTGGATACTGCGCTACATATGCACTTACCTTTACTTATCTTTCATACGTAGATAATCGAAACGTGTAGTTTTATTGTGCTATGTTATGTAACACATGTATTGTGATATTATAATCAACTACGCAATGTATTCTTACTTCACGTTTTAATTTATAAACACTCCTGAATCTGTTTGTAGAGATATGTGGTGTCTAAATAAATAGGATGTGATTTTTTAAAATCCGAAAAAGTATATTTACAACTATTCAGTCCCCGTGACATTGTGACTACTGTATTGTACGTAGTTTTGCAAAACATGTTGTTGTGAGTAGTATTTGTGATTACCTACATTGACTATTCAAGTATGGCATATAGGGAAGGCATATTTTGTGAGACATGTTGATGCAACTGTGTGGTAAATATGTAGGACTTTTGTGTATGCTAGGTTTTTTACTGTGTTGGTTAAAATAGTAATACGTTAATGTCAGTTCCGTAACGGTTTTGAAAGGCATATGACAGGGGAAAACTGTTTTCAGAAAACACAATACTTTACCATAGCAATTGATATGTACTGAGCTAAGAATTTAATTAAAACCAAAATTAGTTTCCTCAGTACAACCATTACTTCTGTAGACTTCGTAAAAGTTGACTTTTGAAAATTGTGGCAAAAACGTTACGGAGATGACACTTTCCTTTCAGGCTATTTTCCCAAGGAACAATTTATATGTTTTATTGGGCTGTTCGAAACTTTAGTCATCATAGGAAGCTCAATCATTTGACATATTTGTCGATATCCTGCTGCTACGCAATAATACGCAATTGCGGATAGCGTGTTGTCTGTTATCTCCGTAAAGCGTCATGTCCGTAACGCGTCGCTCTTGTAAACCGGATAACCAGAAAACCAGTACTGTCACCGGCCATTTCATTGTGGAAAAATTATTATTTTCATCAGTTTGCCCAACTAGTGCATTTGTATGAGTGTTATTTGATCAGATAGCTTTACATTTAGTTTTGTTCCGGCTCGGTGAAGATGTTTATATCCTTCCATTATGGAGACAATGCTCATAAATTGGAACGCGTATTCAATGTAGCGTACAATCTGTGAAAACGATAATGGTGTGAAAATATTTTGCTTCTGTATCCTCCAATACTTCTTCTATCCACATGCCAAATTTGAAGACAATCAAAGAAAATAACTTTTTGACCAAAATTGAAACCTCAATTGTACACTTTTGGCGTTTTGCTATACTATCTATTCGTACCCTGATATTTGATTAATCATGCTACTTGCATTAAACCAATAACATTACATGACTACTGCCAATCCTAGGCAAGCAACTGTATATTTCACTTTCTCTAGGCTTTGAGCTTCTTTAAACAAACGGAGCTGCAGACATTCCTCAGGTGGGAGAGGTTCCCTTATTTGGAATACAAGCTACTAAAATGTGGAGAAATGTTTATAATCCAGTTCATGTATGAAGTAATGACACCACTTTTGCATAATTACTTTTATTTGTGACACAATTGACAAGAATATTAATGATATGTAATAAATGTAACTGTTTTAAATAGTGAGGTTTGAATCTACATCTAAACATATATTTTAAGTAATCACAATCGAGGTGCAATTGTTCAAGGGACACACACGTAATAGTTGTTCACGTCAACTAGCCATTCGCTGCGTCACACCTGCTCAGGAAGTTGTGTGTGTGCACAATAGCAGTAAAGTGTTCTGGAATCTAAATCAAGTCGGTGTATACAATAATAATAGCATTTATAGTAAATATAAGAATGACAATAGCTTTATTATATATCCAGTTGTGAACAATCGTAGCGGTGTGCGGCGGTCAGTCGTAGGTGAGTCGTAAGCTTATGATTGTACGCGACTGGGCTACGATGGTCAAGATGCGTTGAAAAATTTTCGCCGCCGCGTCGGTGTAATTTCAGCTTTAATATTGTAACCTATACGGGGGCACATTCCAAGGGGTCTAGGGGACACGGTCATGTGGGCCCATTCCAAAAGGTTTACGGGCACGCGAAATTCCAGAGATCTAGAGGGCACGTGTCACTCAGGCCCCCTGGATCCGCCTGTGCACTCACAGAGCTAACTACCTAGTCATTATAACAAACGAAAGTCAGTGACTAATTCTTACATAACCAGTATAGGTCTACACACACCCCAGTTGTTCATGTATGCACACTCATTAACTTTCAATTAAGACAGTTCGCATTTACACAGTTATTTTATAATGTTACGAGTACACCGATCCGGAGATAAGACTTGATAATGGTTCATTTGTTCCTTTTTCCTGGTTCCCTTGTTTACGAGTGAGGTTCACTTGCAATCAAAGAAAGAAAGAAAGAAAATTTATTTGACCCCATGTACATAAAATAATTCTTGTTGTATACATGTAATATGCATTGAGAAAACAGCCCCACATATAATACACCATAGGTATGCATATAGATAATTTACGAATAATAAGTAAGTAATTCATATGTTTTCGAAATGGGGTCGGCGACTCCTATTAAGATAAAATGCCGCTCTCGTAGGAACCACTCCATATACAGTAATAATGACATAGGTCTTCTTAACAACAATAATGTTGATCTCTGGTGTGTACGTTTACAGGTGTGTGAATGTGTACATCTGCGCGTACATGCGTGAGTGGTATCTGCATGCGTGTGTTGCCGGTACATGTGTGTATATTTGCTACATTCTAATGGTTTGTACATTTGCATCAAATTACATTTATTTGAATATAGGTCTACTATTCTTTATTGTTGCCTTCGACTGTTCCCTGACAGAAGCGTTCTCTCACCATTCGTCTTCCTCCGTTTTCCTAAAATCCCTATCCACCCGTGTGCACAACAATGCCAACAAATCCAGAAGTTATATTTCACTTGGTTATGACTGAACGACATGTCGCAACCTATGTGCCCTCAATTTGTTAGCATCACTCACTCAAATAACCATTTACCTGGTTGACATTCGAACCATATTATTGCCTTAAGTTTCTCTTGCGGAGTAGTTACTGTCCCAAAACAAACCTGCATATAGTCAAACACTACATCTACAGTAAACCTTTAGCAGATCACACAAATGAGATGAAGAAACTATTGAAGTCTAACTAACGCTGACTGGTCTCATGTTACTTCTGAGCTTGATGACGCAAATAATGCATATGCTGCTTTCTATTCACAGTTTGGTAAGCATTATCTTAACTGGTTTCCTGAAGTAAAGATTAAACAAAAATACAGTAATAGGAAACCATGGCTATCACATGGGCTGAAGACCTCCATAAAATGTAAAAATAAACTATTCGCCTGCTACAAAAAAGCACCTACCCTTACTAATGAAACTAACTATAAAGCATACCGCAATAAGCTTAACTAAATTTTAATAAAAGCAGAAAGAAACCACTATCAACAGTTATTAAAGCAAAATCAATCAAATCTTCTCAAATCATGGCAATTTATTAAGCAAATAATCAATAAAAAAATATCCCCAATCTCCCAAGATAACTATTAATAATCAATCAATAACCGATAAAAAAGTAATTGCCAATTACTTGAATAACTATTATGTTAAGGTTGGACCGTCGTTGGCTGAAAAGATTACCAAAAATCTTATTGACCCGTCAATATATATTAAGCATCGAAACTTCCATACAATATTGATCTCTCCAGTTGAACTGAATGAAGTAGAAACTATAATCAAAGATCTAAAAATATCAAGTCCTGGTTGGGACTTAATAATTCCACATATTGTTAAATTAACATATCATACTTTCATACTTCCTTTAACACATGATGTTATTAACTAATCGTTAACTAAAGGTATTTTTTTCCAGACGACATGAAAAGAGCAAAAGTGATCCCGATATACAAAGGCACTCGTAAACAATTACCGTCCAATATAGATTTTGCCAGTTTTCTCTAAAGTTCTAGGAAAAATAATGTACAACAGATTAACATATTTCATAAACAAACATAACATCTTATATGATTACAAGTTTGGATTTAGGAAGAATCACTCTGCAAACATAGCTCTTGTACAACTAGTAGATACATTTTCCACAGCTATAAATAATGATGACTACGTACTGGGAGTTTTTCTCGACTTCAGTAAAGCATAAAATCATAAAATATTACTTAATAAACTAGAACATTACGGCATTAGTGGAAGAGCACTTGCCTGGCTGGAAAGTTATTTGTCTAATAGAACGCACTATGTTTTATTTGATGGAGTAAAATCGAACATTCAGTCTACATGCTGTGGTGTCCCACAGGGATCAATAATAGGGCCACTGTTATTCTTAATCTATGTTAACGACATTGTTAACGTATCAGATATCCTATTTCCTATTATATTTGCTGATGATAAAATGTTTTTGTCAATTGTAACAGTCTTAACGAGCTAGAAACTGTGATGAATCAAGAACTGCAAAAATTTGTTACTTGGTTAAAGAGTAATAAACTATCTTTAAATATCAGTAAAACACATTTTATTGTGTTCAAGTCAGTAAATAAAAAGGTATCCAATCCAATTGTCATCATTATTGATTGACTACACATTACTCAAGCAGAAAACACAAAATTCTTAGGAATTTTAATCGATGCTAATTTGTCCTGGACTTTTCATATACAGTAAATAAAATCTAAAATAGCCAAAGCTGTTGGAATTATAAGTAAAGCTAAAAAAAACCTGAGTAGATCATCCCTTGTAACATTATACTATACATTTTTATATCCATATCTAACGTATTGTGTCGAAGTGTGGGGAGGAGC
Source organism: Paraescarpia echinospica (assembly GCA_020002185.1). Taxonomy (NCBI): domain Eukaryota; kingdom Metazoa; phylum Annelida; class Polychaeta; order Sabellida; family Siboglinidae; genus Paraescarpia; species Paraescarpia echinospica. The sequence goes on along the minus strand of CM034533.1, from coordinate 74,584,723 downwards.
ATATAATACACATCTTAGTTCTTTATTCAAATTACAAAAGTATGCAATTCGGTTAATTATGTCAGCTCCATACAAAGCGCACACAGACCAACTCTTCAAGAAGCTGTCCATTTTAACAATAAGAAAAATCTACGAATACACGGTTGTGCTGTTTATGTACAGATTCCTTGTCATAACCGTCGATTTTGAAAAGGATGTTCATTAAAAATAACGAACTACACGAACACAGGACACGCAATGCAGAATTACTACATGTGCCGATTTCAAAAAGTAATGTATTATATAAAACCATTAGATATCGAGGTGTTAAATTATGGAACTATATGGCGACAACAGTGGATTGTAATTGTAATTATGCATTAGCAACGTTTAAACGTCAACTCAAGAATTGTTTGGCTAGTAAATATTATTAATTACTTATATAAATAGCATTCTTTGTTGCTATTTTAAATGAAGTATTCATGAAAATAGTACTGCGGTGATTCACTCACACAAATTGTTATCCTGCACCATGAAATTTACATATGTATCACATTTATTGTGAGGGATAATCAGCCACTCGTGGCTTTATACCCTCATTACAGAAACCATGCCAATCTATGTATGTAATTGATTAGAACGTATCATAGTTTCTGTAATAAACCATTATTATTATAGTAATCTGTCTGACACATGTCACACAAATGTGGATTCCGTACAACCCAGCTTCTCATTGGGCTAGGAAAGTGATAGTAATGATAATGATTAGCATATGTAAATTACGTTTATTGTAATGAATCATGGACATGTGAAAATATGATTTGTTTTTGCGATGTATTAAACATTTGTATTGTGAGGCCGGTTTCTCATTGAAATGGTCCCTACAATAATTCAGAAAATCTAGTCCGCTATGAAGGTGGATGTTATCGTTTGGTCTATATATGCAACAACAATTATAATGCATATATAGCTAGGCCCTTACGTTCGTAAAGAGGGGGTGGGTGGGAAACAGTTAAATAACTTTATCAACACAGCATGCACGTTGTGAGGGAACCGTTGGTTACTGCCCATAGTACGCAATGTAAACAAACTATGTACATAGTAGGGGTGTCACTCCTGAGTTAAAACTATGTGAGGGGATCGTTGGATATTACCCATAGTACGCAATGTAAACAAACTAGGTACGTGGTAGGGGTGTAACTCCTGAGTTAAAACTACGAGAGGGGATCGTTGGTTACTGCCCATAGTACGCAATGTAAACAAACTAGGTACGTGGTAGGGGTGTCACTCCTGAGTTAAAACTACGTGAGGGGATCGTTGGTTACTGCCCATAGTATGCAATGTAAACAAACTAGGTATATGGTAGGGGTGTCACTCCTGAGTTAAAACTACGTGAGGAGATCGCTGGTTACTGCCCAAAGTACGCAATGTAAACAAACTAGGTACGTGGTGGGGGTGTCACTCCTGGGTTAAAACTACGTGAGGGGATCGTTGGTTACTGCCCATAGTATGCAAAGTAAACAAACTAGGTACGTGGTAGGGGTGTCACTCCTGAGTTAAAACTATGTGAGGGGATCGTTGGTTACTGCCCATAGTACGCAATGTAAACAAACTAGGTACGTGGTAGGGGTGTCACTCCTGAGTTAAAACTACGTGAGGAGATCGCTGGTTACTGCCCATAGTACGCAATGTAAACAAATTAGGTACGTGGTAGGGGTGTCACTCCTGGGTTAAAACTACGTGAGGGGATCGTTGGTTACTGCCCATAGTATGCAAAGTAAACAAACTAGGTACGTGGTAGGGGTGTCACTCCTGAGTTAAAACTATGTGAGGGGATCGTTGGTTACTGCCCATAGTACGCAATGTAAACAAACTAGGTACGTGGTAGGGGTGTCACTCCTGAGTTAAAACTACGTGAGGAGATCGCTGGTTACTGCCCATAGTACGCAATGTAAACAAACTAGGTACATGGTAGGGGTGTCACTCCTGAGTTAAAACTACGTGAGGAGATCGCTGGTTACTGCCATAGTGCCCAGCTGGAGAAGGACTTGTGGTGGAAGCTCTTGGCCCTCTGTAGATGTTGGTCGCCTCCTTTATCCTTCTCATGTGCTAGTTCTCCTCGTGATCTATAATTCTAATGTCCTTCGTCGAACACCGATGGTCCATGCCCTTGTTTGTGTTCACTTACAGCTGACAGGGGTTGCCGGGGCAGATCCAGAAAGTGGACCTCCTGGGTGGGGGGTCAAACCTCCACTGGCGGGCGAACCAAATTAATATATTGGGTGTTCTGAACGAGAGCTTGAGTCCGACTACGCTGTCGCGCTGTCGGATCATGACATTGGAAGACGAGGTGGGTGTGGGGTTATGGTGCGTCAAGTCTTCAAGAATATACTGCTAAAAGCAAGACACTTTGTTCATCTACTCTATTCACCAAGAGAACCATTTTAAAGATTGGAGGCATTCCAGATTTTGTTGCGTTCAGACAGTGACGCGGGAACGAAATTAATATTGGGCGGGCTAACGGAGGTTCAGCACCACTGAAAATATTTTGCCGCCGCATATCTTCACATCTTGCCTCACCTTGTGGCTGTCTCGCTTGGCTCGACTGGACTGTGATATCGGAAGAGGGCGGGGGGAGGTGATGCTGGAATTTTTTTGCCGCCTCGCCGCCTATTACTGCAGGGGCAGAAAACAATATGTCTACCCTCAAATTGCACACATCTTTCTCAGTCGACAAAAATACACATTAATCGTCTCATAAAACTTATATTTCCACCCGCCATTGACGCTCGCCACAAAAACAAACATTCACGCTCACATTTAATGGGGTGGGCAGAACCATATGTCTGCCCCACATATAAATTCCACGGGAGGCAGCTGCCTCCGCCCCCCTTCTCCCGCGTCTATGCGTTCAGAAATGGCGGCCATTTAAAACAATGGCTGCCAAATTCAATTCTCCACATCATAATAACTGCGTTACATAGATGCATTGATATTTGTGTCTAGATACAGGTATTTGAGGGAACATATTTCAGAATAGTTAATTTTGGACATCTCCGACATTCAATCCGCCATTTGTAAAGATGGCGGTCGTCAATACAAATGTAACGATATCTTAATAACTACTTTGCGTAGAGCCCTATAGTTTACGATTTTGGATTGCTTGGCGGATAGTTATTTCAAAACATATAACTGTTTACGTTCGTCGACATGCCTATATCAGCCATTTTTAAAGATGGCACCTGACAAAACAGAATTATTATTCCCATATCTTAAGAACTACATAACGTAGAGCCACAAAGTTTCTGTCAGAATGTATGTTTTTAAGTGCGATGATTTACATTACTTTTGATCTTCATTGAAAGATGGCGGTAAACAAAGCCTGTTCATCCCGTATAGTCCAGCGGATAGGTGAAAACATGGTGCACTTTTGCATAAATGCAAGTCACTTTACTCATCTATTTTATACACCAAGGGAACCATTTATTTTAAAGATTGGAGACATTCTAGGTTTTGTAGCGTTCAGAAATGGCGGCCATTTACACAAAATGGCCATTTAAACAAAATGGCCGCCAAATATGTGTGTCTAGGTGTATGTATTAGGGTCAGATATTTCAGATTTGTTAATTTTGGGCTTCCTTGACATTAACAACCGCCATTTTTACAGATGACTATTTTATATACAAATGTAACGTTATCGTAATAACTACGTTATGTAGAGCCGTATAGTTTACGTATTTGAATTGATTAGAGGATAGCGATTTTAAACAAATATAACGTTTTTCCTTCGACGACATGCCTATGTACACCATTTTAAAAGATGGCGCTCGTCAAAGCATATTATTCCCATATCTCTAGAACTACACTTAACATACTTATTCCCGTATTTTAATATCTACATATCCCTGAACCTTGAAGTTAGTGTCAAAACATATGTTTTGGATGCATCGATGGCAAGGGTGTTACTTAGATATTCCCTATAACGGGCAATTTAACTTAACACATTATATTATGATGTCTACCTTCTAAATCTACAGCAACGATTTTATACATCCCGCTGACATCTGATTTGGCACAGCATTGTGCAGCGCAGGTGGGCTTTGAAACACCGACACTGTCCTCTGCATGTGGCAGTGTCATCCACTTCACCTCCCATTCATTCACGTTCTCCTTTCGAATCCAGCCGAAATCTACTAGACTGTGCAAGTGTGGTGCGTGTGTGTGTGAAGAGGACCTGTCTGGCGCGGTTCACGTCGTCCTCAGAACTACCTCGTTCATATAGTACAACAACGTACCTCTCGATAGTTGGAAGAACTTCTTTCAGGATAGCTGTCGAGGGAGTGTCTGCAAGAGCACACAGCGCAGGCGCACGTTACACCACTAAAAGGATTCTATGATCCCCAATTTGTCCACCCAACGAAACACGAGATATGTGTCGATTTTATTTTTAAACATATTCACATTAGTAGCACCCACACAATCAGCAGATAAACTGTTCCATTCATTCACAGTCCTTTGTGAAAATGAGAAATTTCTTATATCTAATCCACACTGCTCCTTTACTAATGTAACTTCGTGTCCTTTCTTAAATAAAAAGAAAATATTTCTATCAATATTTTCATAACCATTCAATATTTTAAACACTTCTATCTGATCTCCTTTCAATCTCCTGGTCTTTAGTGTTGTTAAACCACATTCTTTTAGGCGTTTTTCGTAACTGAGATCCTTTAGTTTTTGTATCATTTTTGTCGCGTTGTCTGTCTTTTGCTGAACACTCTGTCTTCTTCCATCTGTCTTCTTCTCAGTCTTCTGTTTCACAGTCTTACCAATTGATCTGTGGTATCTACCTCTTCACCACCTGTTGATCTATCCCCACTGACCCGTTTTCTTTTCCTCTGCCTTACCTCCTCTCAGTCTCCTTTCTTCAGTCTCCGTGTCACAACTCTGCTCCTTCTGTGTCGTAGTATTCCCATCTCTCCCCTGTCACCCCCCTCTTTTCCATCTATTTCCATGATGAGTCTCACCTCCATCTCCTTCGCTATATCTGTCAAATTACACTCCTCCTTCGTCAGACATTCTACCCTCAAACACCCCATATACGAACAATGAATCCGTATTCTTTGGTCTCTGCCTATGATTTTGGACAGCCAGACAATGCAAAATCCACCCAGCTCTGGCAGTCCTTGCAAACTAAGTGTCGCTTTGTTCTGAGTTGCCGCTTGCAAGGTGCCATATCAGAATTTATTTATATTCAAAATAGTTTTTATATAGTCTTTAAAAAACTGACAACTAGCACGACGACATCAGTGTCAACTGTTTTTATGACAATCATCTGTCTTCGTTGCTTGACACAATCTGTAGCATGCAACAGCATCCTGGTGTCTGCTTCTTCGTGTGTACACGGTGATAGCTGGACTATTACCACAATTTAAACAACTTTCGTTGTCATTGATTCAGGTAGACCATGGGCGTCCGCAGGGGACAAATGGCATCTGAAACGTCGACATTCTTAGTGTGCCTGTCCATCATGGAGAAATATTCAGCGATATTGGAGCCAGTGACACAAGCTTTGTAAGCTGTTCAACTCGATATATTCAAAATTCACGACCACGTCCATCAGCTGTTGGTCATATTGGAAATTCACAGAAGAGAGGCTGAAAACACTTTAAGGAAGACCTAATGGTGCAAACTGGCAAGATTGCAAAGGCACTTGGAATTGAGTTGCGTGTGCCTCGCCTGATGAGGCATTTGTTATAGTTGGAAACTTGTTATAGCCGTGCCGGGCCAACACCTGAGCTATTCTCCAAAACGTTGTAACTGCAATTCAGGGGTAACCCCCTACCCTGTACACAGTTTGTGTACCTTGCGTACCGTGAGCAGTAAACAGCGATCTCCTCACATAGTTTTAACTCAGGAGTGACACCCCTACCACGTACCTAGTTTGTTTATATTGCGTACTATGGGCAGTAACCAGCAATCTCCTCACGTAGTTTTAACTCAGGAGTGACACCCCTACTATTTAGCTAGTTTGTTTAAATTGCGTACTATGGACAGTAACAAGCGATCTCCTCACGCAGTTTTAACTCAGGAGTGACACCCCTACCATGTACCTAGTTTGTTTACATTGCGTACTGTGGGCAGTAACCAGCGATCCCCTCACGTAGTTTTTAACTCAGGAGTGGCAACCCCACCATGTACCTAGTTTGTTTACATTGCGTACTATGGGCAGTAACCAGCGATCTCCTCACGTAGTTTTAACTCAGGAGTGACACCCCTACTATGTACCTAGTTTGTTTACATTGCGTACAATGGGCAGTAACCAGCGATCCCCTCACGTAGTTTTAACTCAGGAGTGACAACCCTACCATGTACCTAGTTTGTTTACATTGCATACTATGAGCAGTAACCAACGATCCCATCACGTAGTTTTAACTCAGGAGTGACACCCCTACCATGTACCTAGTTTGTTTACATTGCATACTATGAGCAGTAACCAACGATCCCATCACGTAGTTTTAACTCAGGAGTGACACCCCTACCATGTACCTAGTTTGTTTACATTGCGTACAATGGGCAGTAACCAGCGATCCCCTCACGTAGTTTTAACTCAGGAGTGACACCCCTACTATGTACCTAGCTTGTTTACATTGCATACTATGAGCAGTAACCAACGATCCCCTCACATAGTTTTTACTCAGGAGTGACACCCCCACCACGTACCTAGTTTGTTTACATTGCGTACTATGGGCAGTAACCAGCGATCAGCTCACGTAGTTTTAACTCAGGAGTGACACCCCTACCATGTACCTAGTTTGTTTACATTGCGTACTATGGGTAGTATCCAACGATCCCCTCACATAGTTTTAACTCAGGAGTGACACCCCTACCATATACCTAGTTTGTTTACATTACCATATACCTAGTTTGTTTACATTGCGTACTATGGGCAGTAACCAACGATCCCCTCACATAGTTTTATCTCAGGAGTGACACCCCTACCACGTACATAGTTTGTTTACATTGCGTACTATGGGTAGTATCCAACGATCCCCTCACATAGTTTTAACTCAGGAGTGACACCCCTACTATGTACATAGTTTGTTTACATTGCGTACTATGGGCAGTAACCAACGATCCCCTCACATAGTTTTAACTCAGGAGTGACACCCCTACCACGTACATAGTTTGTTTACATTGCGTACTATGGGTAGTATCCAACGATCCCCTCACATAGTTTTAACTCAGGAGTGACACCCCTACTATGTACATAGTTTGTTTACATTGCGTACTATGGGCAGTAACCAACGATCCCCTCACATAGTTTTAACTCAGGAGTGACACCCCTACCACGTACATAGTTTGTTTACATTGCGTACTATGGGTAGTATCCAACGATCCCCTCACATAGTTTTAACTCAGGAGTGACACCCCTACTATGTACATAGTTTGTTTACATTGCGTACTATGGGCAGTAACCAACGAACCCCTCTCACCGTGCATGCTGTGTTGATAAACGTATTTAACCGTTTCCCACCCACCCCCTCCTTACGAACATAAGGGCCTAACTATATATGCATTATAATTGTTGTCACGTGACTTTAGACAGCTGAAGAATTTCGCGGGATTCGGTTGAAATATACAGATCGAAAAGTCCAGTTTCTTGAGAGGTAACTATGTCTACTAACAATAAAAACCAAGAAATCGGCTCATAAATTCATCTAAGCTCATTAATTTGACCAAGAAAGTTCAGTACCGTTGTTTAACCAAGAGGGGTCAGTCCCCTTTGTGAGACCAAGTGAGATCAGTCCCCCGATGTGTGACTAAGATAGGTCAGTCCCCCGTTGAGTGACCAAGAGAGGTCAGTCCTCCCGCTGTGTGTCCAAGAGAGATCATTCCCCATTGTGACCAAGGGAGGTCAGTCCCCCGTTGTGACCAAGAGAGCTAGGTCAGTCCCCCTTTGTGACTAAGAGAGCTAGGTCAGTCCCTCCTTGTGTGACCAAGATAGATCAGTCCCCCGTTGTGTCACCAAGATATACTAGTCCCTCGTTGTGTGACCAAGATAGATTAGTCCCCTGTTGTGTGACCAAGAGAGAGAGAGATTGAGGGAGGGAGGGGGGGGGGGGGGGAGGGAGGGAGGGAGGGAGAGATCAGCCCACCGTTGTGTTACCAAGATATACTAGTCCCTCGTTGTGTTACCAAGATATACTAGTCCCTGTTGTGTCACCAAGATATACTAGTCCCTGTTGTGTGACCAAGAGAGAGAGAGAGAGAGAGAGAGAGAGAGAGAGAGAGAGAGAGAGAGAGAGAGAGATCAGTCCACCGTTGTGTTACCAAGATATACTAGTCCCTGTTGTGTGACCAAGAGAGAGAGAGAGAGAGAGAGAGAGAGAGAGAGAGAGAGAGAGAGAGAGAGAGAGAGAGAGAGAGAGAGAGAGAGAGAGAGAGAGAGAGAGAGAGAGAGAGAGAGAGAGAGAGAGAGAGATCAGTCCACCGTTGTGTCACCAAGATATACTAGTCCCTGTTGTGTGACCAAGAGAGAGAGAGAGAGAGAGAGAGAGAGAGAGAGAGAGAGAGAGAGAGAGAGAGAGAGAGAGAGAGAGAGAGAGAGAGAGAGAGAGAGAAGAGAGAGAGAGAGAGAGAGAGAGAGAGAGAAAGAGAGAGAGAGAGAGAGAGAGAGAGAGAGAGAGAGAGAGAGAGAGAGAGAGAGAGAGAGAGAGAGAGAGAGAGAGAGATCAGTCCACCGTTGTGTCACCAAGATATACTAGTCCCTGTTGTGTCACCAAGAGAGGTTGGACCTTTGCTGTGGAAAAAAGGCATTCAGTCAGAGTTTTCCTTTCTGCAAGGTCTTGCTTTAGTTGAGACGAATAAAGTGCGAGAATGGTCGGGTTACCTCCCCCTTTCAATCCGTGACAACTGTTACCATAAGTGTTACTTGTGTTCGGTGGTCAAATTCACGAACAGCGTGGGCTGTGCAGTTTTGGTTACTCTAGTGTTACGTTGTGGCCATGTGCCACATGCCCAATTAATACGCATATATATATATATATATATATATATATACAATACTTGTAGATGACATTGCTGTTTTGTGTTACAATTCATTTTATGTAATGTCAACTGCGACACTGACAATGCTGTGAATTAATTGGTATGTGAATAATGCATGGTAACGTGATGTTCTGCAATACTATTTCTTTTACGTTTCTGAAAACAGTATTTGTTTCAGGGAAATAGGCACCTACTAATTTGTCAGTGAGTTAAGACCCAGACATAGATATTTTTAAAATAAGCTAGTTCAAAATTTTTTCGATACTAAACTGTTAAAAAATCACACCTCAGCTGAGAAAACGAGTACTAGAAGCAGGAATGTGTAAGGGAATACTAGAATGAATGTGTAAGGGAATACTAGAAGCAGGAATGCGTAAGGGAATACTAGAAGGAATGTGTAAGGGAATACTAGAAGGAATGTGTAAGGGAATACTAGAAGGAATGTGTAAGGGAATACTAGAAGGAATGTGTAAGGGAATACTAGAAGGAATGTGTAAGGGAATACTAGAAGGAATGTGTAAGGGAATACTAGAAGGAATGCGTAAGGGAATACTAGAAGCAGGAATGCGTAAGGGAATACTAGAAGCAGGAATGCGTAAGGGAATACTAGAAGCAGGAATGCGTAAGGGAATACTAGAAGCAGGAATGCGTAAGGGAATACTAGAAGCAGGAATGCGTAAGGGAATACTAGAAGCAGGAATGCGTAAGGGAATACTAGAAGCAGGAATGCGTAAGGGAATACTAGAAGCAGGAATGGGTAAGGGAATACTAGAAGCAGGAATGCGTAAGGGAATACTAGATGCAGGAATGCATAAGGGAATACTAGAAGCAGGAATGCGTAAGGGAATACTAGAAGCAGGAATGCGTAAGGGAATACTAGATGCAGGAATGCATAAGGGAATACTAGAAGCAGGAATGCGTAAGGGAATACTAGAAGCAGGAATGCGTAAGGGAATACTAGAAGCAGGAATGCGTAAGGGAATACTAGAAGCAGGAATGCGTAAGGGAATACTAGAAGCAGGAATGGGTAAGGGAATACTAGAAGCAGGAATGCGTAAGGGAATAGTAGCGATATTATTGTTTAAGTTAACTGCACCTTTAGCTTTGGTGAACACATTATATAAGTGGGTTACCTGTCGGAAAATTCCAGTCAATAAGGTATCCAAATACGCAGGTAACCCTAGGAACGTTGGCGACATTACCTTAGCTGACTGTCTTGAACAGGGAACATGAATATCCGCCAATGGGTCGTACGTAACGCGTTAGTGAGGTTGTTAATCCTAGACCATGGTAGCTAGGAGGAAGAGAAGTGATATCCGGAGCAAACCGTCGCGATGCGGTGTCGTTGATTCTACAAGTATTATGTGGACACCCACGTCGAGGCTGTTCAGTCATTTATTGCAAGTGTTCATTTACCAGTTCTGTTAGAGGCGAATTGTCAAGTAACTTATCGTTGTCCTAGGGATGGGTGAGTGAATGTTGACTCAGTGGAGGGATCAGTGAATGTTGTCTCAATGGATGGGTGAGTGAATGTTGTCTTAGTGGATGGATCAGCGAATGTTGTGTTAATGGATGGATGAGTGAATGTTGTCTCAATGGATTAGTCAGTGAATGTTGTCATAGTGGATGGGTGAGTGAATGTTGTCTCAATGGATGGGCGAGTGAATGTTGTATCAATGGATGTGTGAGTGAACATTGTCTGAATGGATGGCTCAGTGAATTTTGTCTCAGTGGAAGGGGAGTAAATGTTGTCTCAATGGTTTGGAGTCAATGTCTCAGTGGATGGGTGAGTTAATGTTGTATCGTTGGCTGGGTGAGTGAATGTTTTGTCAATGGATGGGTCAGTGAAGGTTGCCTCAGTGGATGGGTCAGTGAATGTTGCCTCAGTGGATGAGTCAGTGAATGATGCCTCAGTGGTTGAGTCAGTGAATGTTGTCTTAATGGATGGATCAGTGAATGATGCCTCAGTGGTTGAGTCAGTGAATGTTTTCTTAATGGATGGATCAGTGAATGTTGTCCAAATGAATGGGTGAGTGAATTTTGTCTCAATGGATGGGTGAGTGAATGTTGTCTTAATGGATGGGTGAGTGAGTATTGTCTTAATGGATGGGTGAGTGAATATTGTCTCAATGGATGGGTGATTCAATGTTGTCTTAATTGATGGGTGAGTGAATGTTGTCTTAATGGATGGGTGAGTGAATATTGTCTCAATGGATAGGTGATTCAATGTTGTCTTAATTGATGGGTGAGTTAATGTTGTCTCAATGGATGGGTGAGTGAATGCTGTCTCAATGGATGGGTGAGTGAATGTTGTCTAAATGGATGGGTGATTGAATGTTGTCTTAATGGATGGGTGAGTGAATGTTGTCTTAATGGATGAGTGAGTGAATGTTGTCTCAATGATGAGTGAGTAAATATTCTCAATGGATGGGTAAGTGAATTTGTATCAGTGTATGGTGAGTGAATGTTGTCTCAGTGGATGGGTGAGTGTGTTGTCTCATTGGGTGGGTGAGTGAATGTTGACACAGAGGAAAGATGATGTGTGTGATGTAAATTAACCTTACGCAGGTCACGGATAGAAGGGTATCTGCAAGTGCACCAATCTCAACTTCCTATCCCAATCGCGCTCAGTTCGTTTGTTGGAAAATCGTGGCAATCAGGATATGGCGCCGAGATGGAGACGCTTGCAAACACTCTCTCTCTTAAAGAATGTGTGCGATGGGATGAAGTATATATCAGGCATGGCGAAATAAACTTGAAATTTTTTTTATTTACATTCCACTCAATTTGAAAACAACTATTTATACATTTAATTACATATTAATAAATTGACTTATAAAAAACTGTCACGGTACGTTTACAAAAAAGCTTCAGACTAAAATATACTTTATACTGTATGCTCACGGGTGGGTGCTATAACCAAACCCAGTGAGTAATCTCACGTAATCTAAATGTCACTGCTACATTCACAGTTCCACCAAGTCAATCACTAATTAACATTGGCTAGGTGTCCACTGTTCAGACAGTTGCCTCGGCCTGACTAGGTTCCGTTGCTACTGTGTGCACTATAAACACCAGATCTACTTATGACAGCAGGACTGTGCCAATTGCCACAACTACGAATAAACACAATAGAACAAAGTTAATTGAACGTTAATCAAGATTTGTTGAATTAACCTCTTCCAGAAGTAAGTTAACCGAGTTAATGCAATTAAAATCTGATATTAACCCATGCCTGGTGGATAGTGTCATAATACTCAAAACAATATACAATTAAGTGGATCACACAACACATACATAAGATTGACTCATCCTTTTTATTAAAATACATTTATTTCCAGGATAACAACAATAAGCACAGCATTGCATATTCTAGAATATTATGATGTTAAAAGTCGATAATGGTTGAAATTCTGGTTGAAGCACAATTGCAGATTGCAATGTAGTTGAGCAACTAAATACTAACCTTAACCACTAGTGTGTACATATGACATACATGTGTAAATATACATGCTAATACAAATGTTGAACAAATAATTACCTTATCGAAATAGTTAACGAAGTCATTTACAATATGTGATGCATAACAATCATCCATATTCACACAAATCTTAATACTTATTTTAAGTTAGAAAAACTCCAAAAACACATTTAAAATGTTAATGTGACTGTCATTTAAGTTTTCTCTAGTATTAATCATATTATTGTAGTAGCACAACCTTGGACACCAATGATTTAACATGTTGATAATTACAATATGGTATCATTGCTTATAACATGACAATAATAATTATATGCAATGAATACATTCAAGTTCGACAAAATCGTTCTTTCACAAAAAAAATTTTTTTTATAAAATATAACAGCAAAATATTAGAGACAGATACCCCAATGCGTGTGCTTTCATACAGGCAACAAGGTCAAAGTGAATAAACATGAAAGCCATGAGTATATATTTTCAAACTGCTGTAAATACAAACCATATACCTGGTAAATATTGTCAATTGTGCACAAACATAAACACTTGTGCACAAACATATACAGTTGCAAGTGGTTTTGCTAAAACACAATTAATTAACACACATTTAGTTATATAAATGAGTCAGACACCCATAAAAATATATAGGTAAGTTAATTACATGTACAATATCCAATAAAGGTTAAGCCCTAATACATCTAGACCATCTTTACAAAGAGCATTGTTAATACATGAGTATTTAAGCCATAACATAACTAGACCACCTTCAAAACATGATGTTTATACATGACCAAAATAAGGTCAGGCGAGTAACTTACATGGTTTTCAGACACCTGACCATGTTTTGTTTACCCAGTTGACCATACGTAACTGCCACAACTCACATGTATATACAAGACAGTTTCCATCACATTCAACAACATACTACGTTCATATATACAGTAAGGGATCATCTCAAATTGTTGGTGTCCAATATCAGATGAAATTACTTTCGTTTGGGGAGAGGTCAGAAGCAATTTTGTCTTATCATCATATCGATGTTCACAAACTCTTGTCCAAGAGGAAGGGGTAGGGGCTGAGGCCAGATAAAAGTAATTTTGTCTGATATCTGACATCAACATTCTGAGATGATCCCTAATGCATATTAATTTTACCTGAAAATACTTTGATTTATTTGATCGTTGTTTTATGTAATACTTAGCATTGAAACAAATGTAGTTTATCTCTGTTATGTTCGCCGATGTGCACATGTAGAATATTGTGTGTATAGTAAAGACAATAAAGTGATCTCATTAAATCTGTTAAAGGTGCTTCCATAGCTGGTTTTGCTCATCTTCAGTTTGGTTCTTTTATGTTTAAATGTGTAATGTAAATAGTATAAATAATCTGCAAAACATGTTTAATAAAAAAACATATCCTTGTTTGCTTTTTAATTGCCAAAAGAAATGGATTTGGTCATTACATCTGTTAGCTTATGAAAGCCACTTGGGTGGCCAACATTTTGTGTCAGCCAGTTGGACATCAGCTGTCATCTGCCACAAAACTTGTTTCCAGTTCTTGGTTCTTTGATAACAAAATGCAGTAACTGCCACAGCCACACAAATACATATGAATAAATTTAAAGCAGCTCTCTAATACCCGGGCATAATTACCACTTTTTCAGATCACTTTTGTATCGAAGTGTGGTGACGTACTACAGAATAAATGTCAACCCAGACTAGTAGTGACGTGTGGTGAAAAGTGACGGAACCCCACCTCAGAATTCCTTGAATTAATTGTTGTATGCAACAGTATGTAAGTTAGTTTTTGGGTAGTTTGTATAAGTTTATCAAACTTCGTAAACAAGTAGTGTACATGTCCCAACCTGTCCAGGGATGTAGTTACCCGCACGCACGTGCTTCCACATCAATTTGTCAAACCAAAAAATCCATTTAAGTCAGTGATTGCTGGAAGTCCTGATAACGTTGTACCCTTGGCAAAGGAAATGTAATCACTAACTTGTACCAATTTATCAATACCATGATGACATACGATGAAGTTATTAGAAGCAGGCAGCCTTTCTACAAAGCTCGTGTCTCTGTTATAATTGTTTGATAGTAGAGCTATCAGGACAATTTAAGCAAGAAACAGACACATGCTATCCAGGCAGCAGTATAACTGTTGCCATGCTATGCTAATGGTTTATATTCCCTTTTTTATCAGAGACGGGGGGTTTCATGTAATAATAATAAGGTAACTACTTCCGAGTCTAAATCTTTAGAAACCAAGCTCAATGGCCAACGTAGAAGTCATTTTTTTATTCCTTTGCCATTTTCATGTTTTATTTCGGCATCGAAATGCACCCAATTGCATACACAGTTTTAGACTACCTGATACCCTCTACATAAGCATCAGGATGTGGAGAATATTGAGGTGGGGCTGATGGAGGGGGCTGAGTCTCACCAAAACCTACAGCAGCCTTTTATTAAAATATTGTGTAAACCTACCTCCAGCCCATCACCAAAATTATGCCTATACTTTATATATAGAATTGTGCTTCCACGTGTATTAGTGCCTAACTACACACCTGATGTCATAGTGGATACAAGGTTGGTTTTAGTTTATGAATATAAATCATGATCAGCAAAAAATCATAACTGACTTCTCCGTACAATTTGGAACAGTGCAGACACCATCCGACTCGCGCTCCAGTTCTAAAACTAAGTCCTCGAGATCCAGAAATCACAATACTATTACCCATTTGACCATTCTCATGAACAACTGAGTGGTACTGTGTATTCAAATAAACATGTTTACTTTGCAAACCACAAGAACTTACCAGCAAGCAATATTGTTTTAGTTTGTAAACACCCCTGAATCTGCTTTGTAGAGATATGTGGTATAAATAAATTTGATTTGATTATTGGCTGAGTGTATCTTCAGAGTTTCCACGGTGAAATACTGATTTGTGGAAATGTGATTTTTAACTTTGTGTGGATTACAATGAAATTCAATTGTTATGTATTTAGGCCTGCAATGTTAAAAAGCAACACAGGATGTTGGTTGGATATGACATATTAATGATTTGGATGATGACATAACAAGCAAGGTGTTGAAATTTGCGGATGATACAAGTGTTTAGAAGGATTAAAAGTGATGGAGATAGACAGCATTTACAAGATGATCTTGACAGGTTGATCAAATGGTCTAAAAAGTGGCAAAAGCTGTTCAATTTTGGAAAATGTAAATGTCTCCACACAGGACATGGGAACGAAGATGTAGAACATACAATGGGGGGTACTGTACTAAGTACTACTGTAAAAGAAAAGGAGTTAGGATTAACAATTAGTGCTGATATGAAGGTTTCAGAGCAGTGCGGTATTGCAGCTTCACAGGGAAATCAAATCCTTGGATTAATTAGGCGAAATATAGCATATAAGGAAAAAGAGCTAATACTACCGCTGTACAAAACAATAGTTAGATATGCTAGAAAGAGTAGAGGAGAGCAACTAAAATGATACCAAAACTGAGGGATCTTAGTTATGAAATTCGTCTAAAAGAATGTGGTTTAACAACACTAGAGACCAGTAGATTGAGAGGAGATCAGATAGAAATGTTAAAAATATTGAATGGTTATGAAAATATTGATAGACATTTTTTTCTCAGTTAAGAAAGATAGCAGGACTAGAGGACATGAAGTTACATTAGCAAAGGAGCAGTATAGATTAGATATATGAAAGTTCTCATTTTCACAAAGGACTGTAAATGAATGGAACAAATTATCTGCTGATTGTGTGGGTGCTAGTAGCGTGAATGTTTAAAAATAAAATCGACACATACCTCAGACGGGCGGGATACACATAGATAAAAGTGTTGGACTCTCGATAAGCCAAAGGGCTTCCTTGTCCACCTGCCACCTAGAGTTAATTCTCTGGGTGGCAATCTTGTTAAACTACTAGAATATTCATTTTAGTACTATTTATTTCCAGTTTTAGGGACATTTTTGATCAAATTCCCCTGGACAGGTCTCTGTGCAATGTTGCATTTTATCTGGACTGAGGCAATTATCTGTGTTACTTGTGTAGTGTATATTGAAGCGAGCAGGCGGCGCGCACTTCATTTCCACTCCAGCAAGGCCTTTTAGGTAACACCAGATGTACCAGTTACAGTCGTAGGGGTGCGATAAGTAAAACTCCTCCTGTCCATCGTGTTCTGACTTTGCATTGTGACATTCGTGAGTTGCAACTGCAAACATACAAGAATGCATCTGTAAACATACAAGAATGCATCTGCAAACATACAACAATGCATCTGCAAACATACAAGAATGCATCTGCAAACATACAAGAATACATCAGCAAACGTACAAGAATGCATCTGCAAACATACAAGAATGCATCTGCAAACATACAACAATGCATCTGCAATCATACAAGAATACATCAGCAAACGTACAAGAATGCATCTGCAAACATACAAGAATACATCAGCAAACGTACAAGAATACATCAGCAAACGTACAAGAATGCATCTGCAAACATACAAGAATGCATCTGTAAACATACAAGAATGCATCTGCAAACATACAACAATGCATCTGCAAACATACAAGAATGCATCTGCAAACATACAAGAATACATCAGCAAACGTACAAGAATGCATCTGCAAACATACAAGAATGCATCTGCAAAAATACAACAATGCATCTGCAATCATACAAGAATACATCAGCAAACGTACAAGAATGCATCTGCAAACATACAAGAATGCATCTGCAAACATACAAGAATACATCAGCAAACGTACAAGAATGCATCTGCAAACATACAAGAATGCATCTGCAAACATACAAGAATGCATCTGCAAACATACAACAATGCATCTGCAAACATACAACAATGCATCTGCAAACATACAACAATGCATCTGCAATCATACAAGAATGCATCTGCAAACATACAACAATGCATCTGCAAACATACAACAATGCATCAGCAAACATACAAGAATGCATCTGCAAATGTACAAGAATGCATCAGCAAACATACAACAATGCATCTGCAAACATACAAGAATGCATCTGCAATCATACAAGAATGCATCTGCAAACATACAACAATGCATCTGCAAACATACAAGAATACATCAGCAAACGTACAAGAATGCATCTGCAAATGTACAAGAATGCATCAGCAAACATACAACAATGCATCTGCAAACATACAAGAATGCATCTGCAAACATACAAGAATGCATCTGCAAACGTACAAGAATGCATCTGCAATCATACTAGAATGCATCTGCAAACATACAACAATGCATCTGCAAACATACAAGAATGCATCTGCAAACATACAAGAATGCATCTGCAATCATACAAGAATGCATCTGCAAACATACAACAATGCATCTATAGCAGCTACCAGAAGAAACAGCAGGAGGATCTGTGCATTCTTCTGTGTTACTGTGACCACTTTCACTGCACAATCCGTTATGTGCGGGTGATAATGAACTCTTAGTTACACAAACAAATGTTTGTATGTCACTTATCTATTCATAGCAACAGCTCGATCTAAAAATTAGGAAAATTCTTAAACAGCACAATGCTCTAATGCCGAAGCCTGAATGTGCACAGATTGTGAGTTAAGCGCAGCATTTGTACTCAGCATAATACATTCATTGTATGCAATGAATATTTTGCATACTTCTAGGTAAAGTTTCTACGTAGACCCCTTCATGTATACATGGTTTTCTGTATCCAGGCGAATTAGAGCAACGTCGAATGGAGACGTCATACTGCCAAGACAACCTTTGACACAAGCAGGATGGCCCACAGCAGTGTTACTTACTCAGAGTACATTGATCATTGCCGCTTACAGAGGAACAGCTACAAGACTTGCACACACACTCGTACCAATCGGCCTTGTTCTTACAGACAGTGTAGTTCAAGTTACACTGTGCGTTCTTGCAGAAATCCTTAATCTCTATAACATACAAAAATTAATATATGTTAATGATGAACCCACACGTAAATGAGGTGCATGTTGGAAATTAAGAAACAACTACATATTTATAGGTACAATGTCCAATACTCATTTAGAAACATCTGTTACTGGTAATAGTAGAATCAATATGCCGAACTGAAACATCTATTTTAAAGTTACGTCCGCAAAATATTCAAACTGTAAACCAAACATAACATTTGTAAACGGTTGTTATTTGCAATTATTGTTTATTGATACTTATTGATTTGACGTTGGCTCATTCCAATGATCCTGACCAAATTAGAACTAAATCAACTGATTCAGCAAACTTCCTGGTAATAATTACCTAACGGAAGAGACAACTTCCTGGTAATAATTACCTAACGGAAGAGACAACTTCCTGATAATAATTACCCAATGGAAGAGACAACTTCCTGGTAATAATTACCTAACAGAAGAGACAACTTCGTGGTAATAATTACTTAATGGAAGAGACAACTTCGTGGTAATAATTAACTAATGGAAGAGGCAACTTCGTGGTAATAATTACCTAATGGAAGAGACAACTTTGTGGTAATAATTACCTAATGGAATATACAACTTCCTGGTAATAATTACCTAATGGAAGAGACAACTTCCTGTTAATAATTACCTAATGGAACAGACTACTTCCTGATAATAATTACCTAATGGAACAGACTTCCTGGTATTAATTACCTAACGGAACAGACAACTTCCTGGTAATAATTACCTAATGGACCAGACACCTTCCCTTAAACATAATGGACCAGGCACCTTCCCTTGAACATAATGGACCAGATAACTTCCCTTGAACATAATGGACCAGACACCTTCCCTTGAACATAATGGACCAGATAACTTCCCTTGAATATATTGGCCCAAGCATCTTCCCTTAAACATAATGGACCAGACACCTTCCCTTAAACATACTGGAACAGACACCTTCCCTTAAACATAATGGACCAGGCCCTTCCTTGAACATAATGGACCAGATAACTTCCCTTGAACATAATGGACCAAGCATCTTCCCTTAAACATAATGGACCAGAGACCTTCCCTTAAACATAATGGACCAGACACCTTCCCTTAAACATAATTGACCAGACACCTTCCCTTAAACATAATGGACCAGACACCTTCCCTTAAACATAATTGACCAGACATCTTCCCTTAAACCTAATGGACCAGACACCTTCCCTTAAACATAATGGACCAAACATCTTCCCTTAAACATAATGGACCAAACACTTTCCCATAAACATAATGGACCAGTCACCTTCCCTTAAATATAATGTACCAAACATCTTCCCTTAAACACAATGGACCAGACACCTTCCCTTAAACATAATGGACCAGACATCTTCCCTTAAACATAATGGACCAGACACCTTCCCTTAAACATAATGGACCAGACATCTTCCCTTAAACATAATGTACCAGACACCTTCCCTTAAACATAATGGACCAGACACCTTCCCTTAAACATAATGGACTAGACACCTTCCCTTAAACATAATGTACCAAACATCTTCCCATAAACACAATGGACCAAACACTTTCCCATAAACATAATGGACCAGACACCTTCCCTTAAATATAATGGACCAGACACCTTCCCTTGAACATAATGGAACAGACACCATCCCTTGAACATAATGGAACAGACACCTTCCCTTGAACATAATGGAACAGACACCTTCCCTTAAATATAATGGACCAGACACCTTCCCTTGAACATAATGGACCAGACACCTTCCCTTAAACATAATGGACCAAACATCTTCCCTTAAACTAATGGACCAGACAACTTCCCTTAAACATAATGGACCAGATAACTTCCCTTGAATATAATGGCCCAAGCATCTTCCCTTAAACATAATGGACCAAACATCTTCCCTTAAACATAATGGACCAAACACTTTCCCATAAACATAATGGACCAGTCACCTTCCCTTAAATATAATGTACCAAACATCTTCCCTTAAACACAATGGACCAGACACCTTCCCTTAAACATAATGGACCAGACATCTTCCCTTAAACATAATGGACCAGACACCTTCCCTTAAACATAATGGACCAGACACCTTCCCTTAAACATAATGGACTAGACACCTTCCCTTAAACATAATGTACCAAACATCTTCCCATAAACACAATGGACCAAACACTTTCCCATAAACATAATGGACCAGACACCTTCCCTTAAATATAATGGACCAGACACCTTCCCTTGAACATAATGGACCAGACACCTTCCCTTGAACATAATGGACCAGATAACTTCCCTTGAATATAATGGCCCAAGCATCTTCCCTTAAACATAATGGACCAGACACCTTCCCTTAAACATACTGGAACAGACACCTTCCCTTAAACATAATGGACCAGGCCCTTCCTTGAACATAATGGACCAGATAACTTCCCTTGAACATAATGGACCAAGCATCTTCCCTTAAACATAATGGACCAGAGACCTTCCCTTAAACATAATGGACCAGACACCTTCCCTTAAACATAATTGACCAGACACCTTCCCTTAAACATAATGGACCAGACACCTTCCCTTAAACATAATTGACCAGACACCTTCCCTTAAACCTAATGGACCAGACACCTTCCCTTAAACATAATGGACCAAACATCTTCCCTTAAACATAATGGACCAAACACTTTCCCATAAACATAATGGACCAGTCACCTTCCCTTAAATATAATGTACCAAACATCTTCCCTTAAACACAATGGACCAGACACCTTCCCTTAAACATAATGGACCAGACATCTTCCCTTAAACATAATGGACCAGACACCTTCCCTTAAACATAATGGACCAGACATCTTCCCTTAAACATAATGTACCAGACACCTTCCCTTAAACATAATGGACCAGACACCTTCCCTTAAACATAATGGACTAGACACCTTCCCTTAAACATAATGTACCAAACATCTTCCCATAAACACAATGGACCAAACACTTTCCCATAAACATAATGGACCAGACACCTTCCCTTAAATATAATGGACCAGACACCTTCCCTTGAACATAATGGAACAGACACCATCCCTTGAACATAATGGAACAGACACCTTCCCTTGAACATAATGGAACAGACACCTTCCCTTAAATATAATGGACCAGACACCTTCCCTTGAACATAATGGACCAGACACCTTCCCTTAAACATAATGGACCAAACATCTTCCCTTAAACTAATGGACCAGACAACTTCCCTTAAACATAATGGACCAGACACCTTCCCTTAAACATAATGTACCAGACACCTTCCCTTTAATTTAATGGACCAGACACCTTCCCTTAAATATAATGGACCAGACACCTTCCCATAAACATAACGGACCAGACATCTTCCCTTAAATATAATGGACCAGACACCTTCCCTTGAACATAATGGAACAGACACCTTCCCTTGAACATAATGGAACAGACACCTTCCCTTAAACATAATGGACCTTCCCTTAAACATAATGTACCAAACATCTTCCCTTAAACATAATGGACCAAACTCTTTCCCATAAACATAATGAACCAGACATCTTCCCTTAAACATAACGGACCAGACATCTTCCCTTGAACATAATGGACCAGACACCTTCCCTTGAGCATAATGGACCAGAATCCTTCCCTTGAACATAACTACCAGTATATATCATTCAACTGTTGGCAAACAATGGAAGGACACACGTATATTCGTGCACAACCACAACCTTTTGCAACGATCCTCGTCTGCCATTACGTCCTGTCCATTTTGTCCTCCTCCACAACCTCTGTCACCTCCATGTCTCTCCTCACCTGTGTGTCTCTCCTCACCACAACACCCTGTCCATTGTATTCTCTGCCACAACTTCTACGACCTCCATGCCTCTCCTCACCACGACACCCTGTCCATGTGTCCTCCTCCACAACCTCTGCCATCTCTATGTCTCCTCACCACGACCCCCTATCCATTGTATCTTCCTGCACAACCTCTGCTACCTCCATGTCTCCTTACCACGACACCCTGTCCATTGTATCCTCCTCCACAACCTCTGCCACCTCCATGTCTCTCAAAACAGGTTGCCTGTCCATTGTGTTCTCCTCCACAGCCTGTGTCACCTCCATGTCTCTCCTCACTATGACACTCTGTCCATTGTGTTCTCCTCAACAGCCTTTGTTAACTCCGTGTCTCTCCTCACGACAACGCCCTGTCCATTGTGTCCTCCTCTACAACCTGTCACCTCCATGCTTCTTCTCACCATGACACCCTGTCCATTGTGTCCTCCTCTACAACCTGTCACCTCCATGCTTCTTCTCACCATGACACCCTGTCCATTGTGTCCTCCTCTACAACCTCTGTCACCTCCATGCTTCTTCTCACCACGACACCCTGTCCATTGTGTCCTCCTCTACAACCTCTGTCACCTCAATGTCTCTCCTCACCACAATGCTCTCTCCACTGTGTCCTCCTCCACAACCTCTGTCACCTCAATGTCTCTCCTCACCACAACGCCCTGTCCACTGTGTCCTCCTCCACAACCTCTGTCACCTCAATGTTTCTCCTCACCACAACGCCCTGTCCACTGTGTCCTCCTCCACAATCTCTGTCACCTCAATGTCTCTCCTCACCACAATGCCCTGTCCACTGTGTCCTCCTCCACAACCTCTGTCATCTCAATGTCTCTCCTCACCACAACGCCCTGTCCACTGTGTCCTCCTCCACAACCTCTGTCACCTCAATGTTTCTCCTCACCACAACGCCCTGTCCACTGTGTCCTCCTCCACAAACTCTGTCACCTCAATGTTTCTCCTCACCACAACGCCCTGTCCACTGTGTCCTCCTCCACAAACTCTGTCACCTCAATGTTTCTCCTCACCACAACGCCCTGTCCACTGTGTCCTCCTCCACAAACTCTGTCACCTCAATGTCTCTCCTCACCACAACGCCCTGTCCACTGTGTCCTCCTCTACAACCTCTGTCACCTCAATGTCTCTCCTCACCACAAAGCCCTGTCCACTGTGTCCTCCTCTACAACCTCTGTCACCTCAATGTCTCTCCTCACCACAACGCCCTGTCCATTGTGTCCTCTTCTACAACCTCTGTCACCTCAATGTCTCTCCTCACCACAACGCCCTGTCCACTGTGTCCTCCTCTACAACCTCTGTCACCTCAATGTCTCTCCTCACCACAACGCCCTGTCCACTGTGTCCTCCTCCACAACCTCTGTCACCTCAATGTCTCTCCTCACCACAACGCCCTGTCCACTGTGTCCTCCTCCACAACCTCTGTCACCTCAATGTCTCTCCTCACCAAAACGCCCTGTCCACTGTGTCCTCCTCCACAACCTCTGTCACCTCAATGTCTCTCCTCACCACAATGCCCTGTCCACTGCGTCCACCTCCACAACCTCTGTCACCTCCATGTCTCCTCACCACGTCCATCAGTCATGTCATGTGTTGTGTTTTCCCTCCACCGGCAGCCTCCATGCCTTCTTCATCTCAATACCTTCTACGCCACATGTCCGAATCACTGCAGCTTGACATTTCTTACTCCATCATCCATGATAACATATACACAATAAAACAATTCACATCTAACGACTCACATCACAAGAAACCAAAGCAAATGGATCTCACAGTACCACTTACACCACATCTAATGACTCACATCACAAGAAACCAAAGCAAATGGATCTCACAGTACCACTTACACCACATCTAACGACTCACATCACAAGAAACCAAAGCAAATGGATCTCACAGTACCACTTACACCACATCTAACGACTCACATAACAAGAAACCAAAGCAAATGGATCTCACAGTACCACTTACACCACATCTAACGACTCACATAACAAGAAACCAAAGCAAATGGATCTCACAGTACCACTTACACCACATCTAACGACTCACATCACAAGAAACCAAAGCAAATGGATGTCAC
>CM034533.1:74529233-74559285 GCA_020002185.1 Paraescarpia echinospica | reverse complement strand
GTGAAGGTTGCCTCAGTGGATGGGTCAGTGAATGTTGCCTCAGTGGATGAGTCAGTGAATGATGCCTCAGTGGTTGAGTCAGTGAATGTTGTCTTAATGGATGGATCAGTGAATGATGCCTCAGTGGTTGAGTCAGTGAATGTTTTCTTAATGGATGGATCAGTGAATGTTGTCCAAATGAATGGGTGAGTGAATTTTGTCTCAATGGATGGGTGAGTGAATGTTGTCTTAATGGATGGGTGAGTGAGTATTGTCTTAATGGATGGGTGAGTGAATATTGTCTCAATGGATGGGTGATTCAATGTTGTATTAATTGATGGGTGAGTGAATGTTGTCTTAATGGATGGGTGAGTGAATATTGTCTCAATGGATAGGTGATTCAATGTTGTCTTAATTGATGGGTGAGTTAATGTTGTCTCAATGGATGGGTGAGTGAATGCTGTCTCAATGGATGGGTGAGTGAATGTTGTCTAAATGGATGGGTGATTGAATGTTGTCTTAATGGATGGGTGAGTGAATGTTGTCTTAATGGATGAGTGAGTGAATGTTGTCTCAATGATGAGTGAGTAAATATTCTCAATGGATGGGTAAGTGAATTTGTATCAGTGTATGGTGAGTGAATGTTGTCTCAGTGGATGGGTGAGTGTGTTGTCTCATTGGGTGGGTGAGTGAATGTTGACACAGAGGAAAGATGATGTGTGTGATGTAAATTAACCTTACGCAGGTCACGGATAGAAGGGTATCTGCAAGTGCACCAATCTCAACTTCCTATCCCAATCGCGCTCAGTTCGTTTGTTGGAAAATCGTGGCAATCAGGATATGGCGCCGAGATGGAGACGCTTGCAAACACTCTCTCTCTTAAAGAATGTGTGCGATGGGATGAAGTATATATCAGGCATGGCGAAATAAACTTGAAATTTTTTTTATTTACATTCCACTCAATTTGAAAACAACTATTTATACATTTAATTACATATTAATAAATTGACTTATAAAAAACTGTCACGGTACGTTTACAAAAAAGCTTCAGACTAAAATATACTTTATACTGTATGCTCACGGGTGGGTGCTATAACCAAACCCAGTGAGTAATCTCACGTAATCTAAATGTCACTGCTACATTCACAGTTCCACCAAGTCAATCACTAATTAACATTGGCTAGGTGTCCACTGTTCAGACAGTTGCCTCGGCCTGACTAGGTTCCGTTGCTACTGTGTGCACTATAAACACCAGATCTACTTATGACAGCAGGACTGTGCCAATTGCCACAACTACGAATAAACACAATAGAACAAAGTTAATTGAACGTTAATCAAGATTTGTTGAATTAACCTCTTCCAGAAGTAAGTTAACCGAGTTAATGCAATTAAAATCTGATATTAACCCATGCCTGGTGGATAGTGTCATAATACTCAAAACAATATACAATTAAGTGGATCACACAACACATACATAAGATGGACTCATCCTTTTTATTAAAATACATTTATTTCCAGGATAACAACAATAAGCACAGCATTGCATATTCTAGAATATTATGATGTTAAAAGTCGATAATGGTTGAAATTCTTGATGAAGCACAATTGCAGATTGCAATGTAGTTGAGCAACTAAATACTAACCTTAACCACTAGTGTGTACATATGACATACATGTGTAAATATACATGCTAATACAAATGTTGAACAAATAATTACCTTATCGAAATAGTTAACGAAGTCATTTACAATATGTGATGCATAACAATCATCCATATTCACACAAATCTTAATACTTATTTTAAGTTAGAAAAACTCCAAAAACACATTTAAAATGTTAATGTGACTGTCATTTAAGTTTTCTCTAGTATTAATCATATTATTGTAGTAGCACAACCTTGGACACCAATGATTTAACATGTTGATAATTACAATATGGTATCATTGCTTATAACATGACAATAATAATTATATGCAATGAATACATTCAAGTTCGACAAAATCGTTCTTTCACAAAAAAAATTTTTTTTATAAAATATAACAGCAAAATATTAGAGACAGATACCCCAATGCGTGTGCTTTCATACAGGCAACAAGGTCAAAGTGAATAAACATGAAAGCCATGAGTATATATTTTCAAACTGCTGTAAATACAAACCATATACCTGGTAAATATTGTCAATTGTGCACAAACATAAACACTTGTGCACAAACATATACAGTTGCAAGTGGTTTTGCTAAAACACAATTAATTAACACACATTTAGTTATATAAATGAGTCAGACACCCATAAAAATATATAGGTAAGTTAATTACATGTACAATATCCAATAAAGGTTAAGCCCTAATACATCTAGACCATCTTTACAAAGAGCATTGTTAATACATGAGTATTTAAGCCATAACATAACTAGACCACCTTCAAAACATGATGTTTATACATGACCAAAATAAGGTCAGGCGAGTAACTTACATGGTTTTCAGACACCTGACCATGTTTTGTTTACCCAGTTGACCATACGTAACTGCCACAACTCACATGTATATACAAGACAGTTTCCATCACATTCAACAACATACTACGTTCATATATACAGTAAGGGATCATCTCAAATTGTTGGTGTCCAATATCAGATGAAATTACTTTCGTTTGGGGAGAGGTCAGAAGCAATTTTGTCTTATCATCATATCGATGTTCACAAACTCTTGTCCAAGAGGAAGGGGTAGGGGCTGAGGCCAGATAAAAGTAATTTTGTCTGATATCTGACATCAACATTCTGAGATGATCCCTAATGCATATTAATTTTACCTGAAAATACTTTGATTTATTTGATCGTTGTTTTATGTAATACTTAGCATTGAAACAAATGTAGTTTATCTCTGTTATGTTCGCCGATGTGCACATGTAGAATATTGTGTGTATAGTAAAGACAATAAAGTGATCTCATTAAATCTGTTAAAGGTGCTTCCATAGCTGGTTTTGCTCATCTTCAGTTTGGTTCTTTTATGTTTAAATGTGTAATGTAAATAGTATAAATAATCTGCAAAACATGTTTAATAAAAAAACATATCCTTGTTTGCTTTTTAATTGCCAAAAGAAATGGATTTGGTCATTACATCTGTTAGCTTATGAAAGCCACTTGGGTGGCCAACATTTTGTGTCAGCCAGTTGGACATCAGCTGTCATCTGCCACAAAACTTGTTTCCAGTTCTTGATTCTTTGATAACAAAATTCAGTAACTGCCACAGCCACACAAATACATATAACGAATAAATTTAAAACAGCTCTCTAATGCCCGGGCATAATTACCACTTTTTCAGATCACACTTTTGTATCGAAGTGTGGTGACGTACTACAGAATAAATGTCAACCCAGACTAGTAGTGACGTGTGGTGAAAAGTGACGGAACCCCACCTCAGAATTCCTTGAATTAATTGTTGTATGCAACAGTATGTAAGTTAGTTTTTGGGTAGTTTGTATAAGTTTATCAAACTTCGTAAACAAGTAGTGTACATGTCCCAACCTGTCCAGGGATGTAGTTACCCGCACGCACGTGCTTCCACATCAATTTGTCAAACCAAAAAATCCATTTAAGTCAGTGATTGCTGGAAGTCCTGATAACGTTGTACCCTTGGCAAAGGAAATGTAATCACTAACTTGTACCAATTTATCAATACCATGATGACATACGATGAAGTTATTAGAAGCAGACAGCCTTTCTACAAAGCTCGTGTCTCTGTTATAATTGTTTGATAGTAGAGCTATCAGGACAATTTAAGCAAGAAACAGACACATGCTATCCAGGCAGCAGTATAACTGTTGCCATGCTATGCTAATGGTTTATATTCCCTTTTTTATCAGAGACGGGGGGTTTCATGTAATAATAATAAGGTAACTACTTCCGAGTCTAAATCTTTAGAAACCAAGCTCAATGGCCAACGTAGAAGTCATTTTTTTATTCCTTTGCCATTTTCATGTTTTATTTCGGCATCGAAATGCACCCAATTGCATACACAGTTTTAGACTACCTGATACCCTCTACATAAGCATCAGGATGTGGAGAATATTGAGGTGGGGCTGATGGAGGGGGCTGAGTCTCACCAAAACCTACAGCAGCCTTTTATTAAAATATTGTGTAAACCTACCTCCAGCCCATCACCAAAATTATGCCTATACTTTATATATAGAATTGTGCTTCCACGTGTATTAGTGCCTAACTACACACCTGATGTCATAGTGGATACAAGGTTGGTTTTAGTTTATGAATATAAATCATGATCAGCAAAAAATCATAACTGACTTCTCCGTACAATTTGGAACAGTGCAGACACCATCCGACTCGCGCTCCAGTTCTAAAACTAAGTCCTCGAGATCCAGAAATCACAATACTATTACCCATTTGACCATTCTCATGAACAACTGAGTGGTACTGTGTATTCAAATAAACATGTTTACTTTGCAAACCACAAGAACTTACCAGCAAGCAATATTGTTTTAGTTTGTAAACACCCCTGAATCTGCTTTGTAGAGATATGTGGTATAAATAAATTTGATTTGATTATTGGCTGAGTGTATCTTCAGAGTTTCCACGGTGAAATACTGATTTGTGGAAATGTGATTTTTAACTTTGTGTGGATTACAATGAAATTCAATTGTTATGTATTTAGGCCTGCAATGTTAAAAAGCAACACAGGATGTTGGTTGGATATGACATATTAATGATTTGGATGATGACATAACAAGCAAGGTGTTGAAATTTGCGGATGATACAAGTGTTTAGAAGGATTAAAAGTGATGGAGACAGACAACATTTACAAGATGATCTTGACAGGTTGATCAAATGGTCTAAAAAGTGGCAAAAGCTGTTCAATTTTGGAAAATGTAAATGTCTCCACACAGGACATGGGAACGAAGATGTAGAACATACAATGGGGGGTACTGTACTAAGTACTACTGTAAAAGAAAAGGAGTTAGGATTAACAATTAGTGCTGATATGAAGGTTTCAGAGCAGTGCGGTATTGCAGCTTCACAGGGAAATCAAATCCTTGGATTAATTAGGCGAAATATAGCATATAAGGAAAAAGAGCTAATACTACCGCTGTACAAAACAATAGTTAGATATGCTAGAAAGAGTAGAGGAGAGCAACTAAAATGATACCAAAACTGAGGGATCTTAGTTATGAAATTCGTCTAAAAGAATGTGGTTTAACAACACTAGAGACCAGTAGATTGAGAGGAGATCAGATAGAAATGTTAAAAATATTGAATGGTTATGAAAATATTGATAGACATTTTTTTCTCAGTTAAGAAAGATAGCAGGACTAGAGGACATGAAGTTACATTAGCAAAGGAGCAGTATAGATTAGATATATGAAAGTTCTCATTTTCACAAAGGACTGTAAATGAATGGAACAAATTATCTGCTGATTGTGTGGGTGCTAGTAGCGTGAATGTTTAAAAATAAAATCGACACATACCTCAGACGGGCGGGATACACATAGATAAAAGTGTTGGACTCTCGATAAGCCAAAGGGCTTCCTTGTCCACCTGCCACCTAGAGTTAATTCTCTGGGTGGCAATCTTGTTAAACTACTAGAATATTCATTTTAGTACTATTTATTTCCAGTTTTAGGGACATTTTTGATCAAATTCCCCTGGACAGGTCTCTGTGCAATGTTGCATTTTATCTGGACTGAGGCAATTATCTGTGTTACTTGTGTAGTGTATATTGAAGCGAGCAGGCGGCGCGCACTTCATTTCCACTCCAGCAAGGCCTTTTAGGTAACACCAGATGTACCAGTTACAGTCGTAGGGGTGCGATAAGTAAAACTCCTCCTGTCCATCGTGTTCTGACTTTGCATTGTGACATTCGTGAGTTGCAACTGCAAACATACAAGAATGCATCTGTAAACATACAAGAATGCATCTGCAAACATACAACAATGCATCTGCAAACATACAACAATGCATCTGCAAACATACAAGAATACATCAGCAAACGTACAAGAATGCATCTGCAAACATACAAGAATGCATCTGCAAACATACAACAATGCATCTGCAATCATACAAGAATACATCAGCAAACGTACAAGAATGCATCTGCAAACATACAAGAATACATCAGCAAACGTACAAGAATACATCAGCAAACGTACAAGAATGCATCTGCAAACATACAAGAATGCATCTGTAAACATACAAGAATGCATCTGCAAACATACAACAATGCATCTGCAAACATACAAGAATGCATCTGCAAACATACAAGAATACATCAGCAAACGTACAAGAATGCATCTGCAAACATACAAGAATGCATCTGCAAACATACAACAATGCATCTGCAATCATACAAGAATACATCAGCAAACGTACAAGAATGCATCTGCAAACATACAAGAATACATCAGCAAACGTACAAGAATACATCAGCAAACGTACAAGAATGCATCTGCAAACATACAAGAATGCATCTGTAAACATACAAGAATGCATCTGCAAACATACAACAATGCATCTGCAAACATACAAGAATGCATCTGCAAACATACAAGAATACATCAGCAAACGTACAAGAATGCATCTGCAAACATACAAGAATGCATCTGCAAACATACAAGAATGCATCTGCAAACATACAACAATGCATCTGCAAACATACAACAATGCATCTGCAAACATACAACAATGCATCTGCAATCATACAAGAATGCATCTGCAAACATACAACAATGCATCTGCAAACATACAACAATGCATCAGCAAACATACAAGAATGCATCTGCAAATGTACAAGAATGCATCAGCAAACATACAACAATGCATCTGCAAACATACAAGAATGCATCTGCAATCATACAAGAATGCATCTGCAAACATACAACAATGCATCTGCAAACATACAAGAATACATCAGCAAACGTACAAGAATGCATCTGCAAATGTACAAGAATGCATCAGCAAACATACAACAATGCATCTGCAAACATACAAGAATGCATCTGCAAACATACAAGAATGCATCTGCAAACGTACAAGAATGCATCTGCAATCATACTAGAATGCATCTGCAAACATACAACAATGCATCTGCAAACATACAAGAATGCATCTGCAAACATACAAGAATGCATCTGCAATCATACAAGAATGCATCTGCAAACATACAACAATGCATCTATAGCAGCTACCAGAAGAAACAGCAGGAGGATCTGTGCATTCTTCTGTGTTACTGTGACCACTTTCACTGCACAATCCGTTATGTGCGGGTGATAATGAACTCTTAGTTACACAAACAAATGTTTGTATGTCACTTGTCTATTCATAGCAACAGCTCGATCTAAAAATTAGGAAAATTCTTAAAGAGCACAATGCTCTAATGCCGAAGCCTGAATGTGCACAGATTGTGAGTTAAGCGCAGCATTTGTACTCAGCATAATACATTCATTGTATGCAATGAATATTTTGCATACTTCTAGATAAAGTTTCTACGTAGACCCCTTCATGTATACATGGTTTTCTGTATCCAGGTGAATTAGAGCAACGTCGAATGGAGACGTCATACTGCCAAGACAACCTTTGACACAAGAATGATGGCCCACAGCAGTGTTACTTACTCAGAGTACATTGATCATTGCCGCTTACAGAGGAACAGCTACAAGACTTGCACACACACTCGTACCCATCGGCCTGGTTCTTACAGACAGTGTAGTTCAAGTTACAATGTGCGTTCTTGCAGAAATCCTTAATCTCTATAACATACAACAATCAATATATGTTAATGATGAACCCACACGTAAATGAGGTGCATGTTGGAAATTAAGAAACAATGACATATTTATAGGTACAATGTCCAATCCTCATTTAGAAACAACTATTACCAGTAACACTAGAATCAATATTCCAAACTGAAATACCTATTTTAAAGTTACGTC
Organism: Paraescarpia echinospica; assembly: GCA_020002185.1. Taxonomy (NCBI): domain Eukaryota; kingdom Metazoa; phylum Annelida; class Polychaeta; order Sabellida; family Siboglinidae; genus Paraescarpia; species Paraescarpia echinospica. Next base: position 74,551,367 of record CM034533.1, on the reverse strand, counting down.
CGCAAAATATTCAAATTGTAAACCAAACATAACATTTGTAAACAGTTGTTATTGGCAATTATTGTTTATTGATACTTATTGATTTGACGTTGGCTCGTTCCAATGATCCTGACCAAATTAGAACTAAATCAACTGATTAAGCAAACATCCTGGTAATAATTATCTAACGGAATAGACAACTTCCTGATAATAATTACGTAACGGAAGAAACAACTTCCTGGTAATAATTACCTAATGGAAGAGACAACTTCCTGGTAATAATTACCTAACGGAAGAGACAACTTCCTGGTAATAATTACCTAACGGAAGAGACAACTTCCTGGTAATAATTACCTAACGGAAGAGACAACTTCCTGATAATAATTACCCAATGGAAGAGACAACTTCCTGGTAATAATTACCTAACAGAAGAGACAACTTCGTGGTAATAATTACTTAATGGAAGAGACAACTTCGTGGTAATAATTAACTAATGGAAGAGGCAACTTCGTGGTAATAATTACCTAATGGAAGAGACAACTTCGTGGTAATAATTACCTAATGGAATATACAACTTCCTGGTAATAATTACCTAATGGAAGAGACAACTTCCTGTTAATAATTACCTAATGGAACAGACTACTTCCTGATAATAATTACCTAATGGAACAGACTTCCTGGTATTAATTACCTAACGGAACAGACAACTTCCTGGTAATAATTACCTAATGGACCAGAAACCTTCCCTTAAACATAATGGACCAGATAACTTCCCTTGAACATAATGGACCAGACACCTTCCCTTGAACATAATGGACCAGATAACTTCCCTTGAATATAATGGCCCAAGCATCTTCCCTTAAACATAATGGACCAGACACCTTCCCTTAAACATACTCGAACAGACACCTTCCCTTAAACATAATGGACCAGGCACCTTCCTTGAACATAATGGACCAGATAACTTCCCTTGAACATAATGGACCAAGCATCTTCCCTTAAACATAATGGACCAGAGACCTTCCCTTAAACATAATTGACCAGACACCTTCCCTTAAACCTAATGGACCAGACACCTTCCCTTAAACATAATGGACCAAACATCTTCCCTTAAACATAATGGACCAAACACTTTCCCATAAACATAATGGACCAGTCACCTTCCCTTAAATATAATGTACCAAACATCTTCCCTTAAACACAATGGACCAGACACCTTCCCTTAAACATAATGGACCAGACATCTTCCCTTAAACATAATGGACCAGACACCTTCCCTTAAACATAATGGACCAGACATCTTCCCTTAAACATAATGTACCAGACACCTTCCCTTAAACATAATGGACCAGACACCTTCCCTTAAACATAATGGACTAGACACCTTCCCTTAAACATAATGTACCAAACATCTTCCCATAAACACAATGGACCAAACACTTTCCCATAAACATAATGGACCAGACACCTTCCATTAAATATAATGGACCAGACACCTTCCCTTGAACATAATGGAACAGACACCATCCCTTGAACATAATGGAACAGACACCTTCCCTTGAACATAATGGAACAGACACCTTCCCTTGAACATAATGGAACAGACACCTTCCCTTAAATATAATGGACCAGACACCTTCCCTTGAACATAATGGACCAGACACCTTCCCTTAAACATAATGGACCAAACATCTTCCCTTAAACTAATGGACCAGGCAACTTCCCTTAAACATAATGGACCAGACACCTTCCCTTAACATAATGTACCAGACACCTTCCCTTTAATTTAATGGACCAGACACCTTCCCTTAAATATAATGGACCAGACACCTTCCCATAAACATAACGGACCAGACATCTTCCCTTAAATATAATGGACCAGACACCTTCCCTTGAACATAATGGAACAGACACCTTCCCTTGAACATAATGGAACAGACACCTTCCCTTAAACATAATGGACCTTCCCTTAAACATAATGTACCAAACATCTTCCCTTAAACATAATGGACCAAACTCTTTCCCATAAACATAATGAACCAGACATCTTCCCTTAAACATAACGGACCAGACATCTTCCCTTGAACATAATGGACCAGACACCTTCCCTTGAGCATAATGGACCAGAATCCTTCCCTTGAACATAACTACCAGTATATATCATTCAACTGTTGGCAAACAATGGAAGGACACACGTATATTCGTGCACAACCACGACCTTTTGCAACGATCCTCGTCTGCCATTACGTCCTGTCCATTTTGTCCTCCTCCACAACCTCTGTCACCTCCATGTCTCTCCTCACCTGCGTGTCTCTCCTCACCACAACACCCTGTCCATTGTATTCTCTGCCACAACTTCTACCACCTCCATGCCTCTCCTCACCACGACACCCTGTCCATGTGTCCTCCTCCACAACCTCTGCCATCTCTATGTCTCCTCACCACGACCCCCTATCCATTGTATCTTCCTGCACAACCTCTGCTACCTCCATGTCTCCTTACCACGACACCCTGTCCATTGTATCCTCCTCCACAACCTCTGCCACCTCCATGTCTCTCAAAACAGGATGCCTGTCCATTGTGTTCTCCTCCACAGCCTGTGTCACCTCCATGTCTCTCCTCACTATGACACTCTGTCCATTGTGTTCTCCTCAACAGCCTTTGTTAACTCCGTGTCTCTCCTCACAACAACGCCCTGTCCATTGTGTCCTCCTCTACAACCTCTGTCACCTCCATGCTTCTTCTCACCATGACACCCTGTCCATTGTGTCTTCCTCTACAACCTCAGTCACCTCCATGCTTCTTCTCACCACGACACCCTGTCCATTGTGTCCTCCTCTACAACCTCTGTCACCTCAATGTCTCTCCTCACCACAATGCTCTCTCCACTGTGTCCTCCTCCACAACCTCTGTCACCTCAATGTCTCTCCTCACCACAATGCCCTGTCCACTGTGTCCTCCTCCACAACCTCTGTCACCTCAATGTTTCTCCTCACCACAACGCCCTGTCCACTGTGTCCTCCTTCACAATCTCTGTCACCTCAATGTCTCTCCTCACCACAACGCCCTGTCCACTGTGTCCTCCTCCACAACCTCTGTCATCTCAATGTCTCTCCTCACCACAACGCCCTGTCCACTGTGTCCTCCTCCACAACCTCCGTCACCCCAATGTCTCTCCTCACCACAATGCCCTGTCCACTGTGTCCTCCTCTACAACCTCTGTCACCTCAATGTCTCTCCTCACCACAACGCCCTGTCCACTGTGTCCTCCTCCACAACCTCCGTCACCCCAATGTCTCTCCTCACCACAACGCCCTGTCCACTGTGTCCTCCTCCACAACCTCTGTCACCTCAATGTCTCTCCTCACCACAACGCCCTGTCCACTGTGTCCTCCTCTACAACCTCTGTCACCTCAATGTCTCTCCTCACCACAACGCCCTGTCCACTGTGTCCTCCTCCACAACCTCTGTCACCTCAATGTCTCTCCTCACCAAAACGCCCTGTCCACTGTGTCCTCCTCCACAACCTCTGTCACCTCAATGTCTCTCCTCACCACAATGCCCTGTCCACTGCGTCCACCTCCACAACCTCTGTCACCTCCATGTCTCCTCACCACGTCCATCAGTCATGTCATGTGTTGTGTTTTCCCTCCACCAGCAGCCTCCATGCCTTCTTCATCTCAATACCTTCTACGCCACATGTCCGAATCACTGCAGCTTGACATTTCTTACTCCATCATCCATGATAACATATACACAATAAAACAATTCACATCTATCGACTCTCATCACAAGAAACCAAAGCAAATGGATCTCACAGTACCACTTACACCACATCTAACGACTCACATCACAAGAAACCAAAGCAAATGGATCTCACAGTACCACTTACACATTCATAACTGTTCAAGAGTTTCATCTTCGCGACAATTTAGTTTGAGTTTGTAAAAGATGGAATAACCTGTGTGCAAGCATAAGACCTCTTTCAAAATACATTTTGTTTTCAAGTAACATTTGCTGAACTCCCACTCACATGAGATGCACAGAAATGCATGCATGCAAGTATGCAGGCACACACACCACTCACCCATGCACGCACGCACGCACACACGTTCGCACGCACATGCACTCTGACAAGCATACTGCCCATATGCACAACATTTCTAGTGCCACTATAAACTCACTTGTTTCACAGAAGCTACCTGTGTAGACCTTTTCACACAGACATTTGAAGCCATCAGTGCTGTTCTTGCATGTGCCTCCATTGACACAGGTGACATTAGCACAATACCTGATGGCTACAATCAAAGAACATTTATTGTAAGAAACAGTGCTTACATCTGCATTTGAAACCAGTATAGAAAACCATAGTTAATTAAAACCAACACCTTTTAATTCTAAAACAAGTAGATGTTATTGGCTCCCATTAGGACACACCATCACTATCACAGGAATAAAGGGTGGACTGATGGAGTCCCTTGTATAATAATAATAATAATAATGTTTTTTTAGACAAAAGTCCATATGTATACATACAAGTAAATAGAAAAATACCAAAGTAAGAGTGAAATTAGTATCATATATGTATACATCTATTCTAGTTGTGTAAATTAGTATCATATATGTATATATATATATATATATTCTAGTTGTGTAAATGCATATCACTAATACGTTTATAGTTTCATTATTTGTTCTTTTGCGGTCAAAAATAAACTTCTTGCTGTAGTTCTTTATTCGTACATCAAACAAGAAAGAAGGAAACTGGGTGAATTGTCTAAAGAGCAACCCTCCAGATGGCGCCACTGTGAATGAGTTTCAGTTCAATATACTCTGACACCATTGATTTGTGGCTCAGTGGATGGGTGATACTGTAATGGTGATAACTGACACCATTGATTTGTGGCTCATGGGATGGGTGTGTACTGTAATGGTGATAACTGATACCATTGATTTGTAGCTCAATGGATATGTATATACTGTAATGGTGATAATTGATACCATTGATTTGTGGCTCAATGGATAGGTATATACTGTAATGGTGATAACTGACACCATTGATTTGTGGCTCATTGGATGGGTGTGTATTCGAATGGTGATAGCTGACACCATTGATTTGTGGCTCATTGGATGGGTGTGTATTCGAATGGTGATAGCTGACACCATTGATTTGTGGCTCAGTGGATGGGTGATACTGTAATGGTGATAACTGACACCATTGATTTGTGGCTCATTGGATGGGTGTGTACTGTAATGGTGATAACTGACACCATTGATTTGTGGCTCAATGGATGGGTGAATATTGTAATGGTGATAATTCACACCATTGATTTGTGGCTCAATGGATGGGTGTATATTGTAATGGTGATAAATCACACCATTGATTTGTGGCTCATTGGTTGGGTGTCAACTGTAATGGTGAAAATTGACGTCTTTGATTTGTGGCTCAATGGATGGGTGTATATTGTAATGGTGATAACTCACACCATTGATTTGTGGCTCATTGGATGGGTGTGTACCGTAATGGTGATAATCGATGTCTTTGATTTGTGGCTCAATGGATGGGTGTATAATGTAATGGTGATAACTCATACCATTGATTTGTGGCTCAATGGATAGGTATATACTGTAATGGTGATAACTGACACCATTGATTTGTGGCACTTTGAATGGGTGTATACTGTAATGGTGATAACTGACACCTTTGATTTGTTGCTCAATGGATGGGTGTGTACTGTAATGGTGATAACTGACACCTTTGATTTGTGCCTCAATGGATGAGTGTATACTGTAATGGTGATAACTGACACCATTGATTTGTGGCTCAATGGATGGGTGGATATTGTAATGGTGATAATTCACACCATTGATTTGTGCTTCAATGGATGGGTGTATACTGTAATGGTGATAACTGACACCATTGATTTGTGGTTCATTGGTTGGGTGTGTACTGTAATGGTGATAACTGACACCATTGATTTGTGGCTCATTGGTTGGGTGTGTACTGTAATGGTGATAACTGACACCATTGATTTGTGGCTCAATGGATGGGTGTATATTGTAATGGTGATAAATCACACCATTGATTTGTTGCTCAATGGATGGGTGTATATATTGTAATGGTGATAATTCACACAATTGATTTGTGGCTCAATGGATGGGTGTGTACTGTAATGGTGATAACTGACACCTTTGATTAGTGCCTCAATGGATGGGTGTGTACTGTAATGGTAATAACTGACACCTTTGATTCGTGGTCAATGGATGGGTGTATATTAGTCACCACTGGTGCTATTGCTACCACGAAAACCATTATGACTACTATACCCATGCCCACTGCAGAGCCTTCCTACTCACGGGTCTCACACTTGTTTCCTCCAAAGCCAGATGGACAGTGACACTTGAAACCAGTCTCTGTGTCTTCACATGTTCCACCATTGTCACATGTCACATCAATGTCACACAACTCAGTATCTGCAATGAGACAATAACAATATGTTTAACTTTAGCTTCAAGTACTAGTCTAGTGAAGTGAAAAACCATCACGTCTTCTTCCATCGGTTGCTTCACAGGATACGGTATCATATATCGTAAGGTTAGATTGCAGGTTGATGAACAATTTTTGTTCATGTTTTTTTATAATTTAATACTTTGATATACACTAAAGAGTCTCACTTGTGCTATTATGTTTTTTATGCATTTATTTTTTGTAATAACAACTAAAAAACATCATTTTAATGCAATGTCTTCTTGTCAGCCGTCTTTATCAGTCACTTTTCTCTGTTTCATACATTTTCTAACAAACCCATAACAGTGGATTCCAAAAAAATATGAAATATTCACTTTGTTGCTGGAAGACGTATAAAAATAAAGAAATTCCAATAATGTTTTTTTTCAAAAGCCTGCATTGTTTTATTTATATTATAATTATCAAACTTTGCTTAATGTTTGATAGGCATAACTATAATATTCATAGATAAGTGAAACAACCTATTAGTTTTTTCATCAATGGTCAATTGGTATTATTAACATTTCTATCCATACATCTGAGACCAGCGATTATGAAATGTACATGGAATTACAAAAATTGTTCAAGAAATATAGACAAATTATATATTCTGTTAAAAACAATATTATATTAAAATTAAAAAGACTGTGTATATTAAATAATTAAGATACATGACATACATTTCTAAAATATTATGGCCAAGGTAACAAGATATAAAAGAACCATCGCACATCACAGGGTGTGAGTAAATAAGTAAGTATCGGGTATGTTAGTTAATACCAACCATAACAGGTAGATAAGATTATTTTTTTATTTGTGAAAATTAATTATTGTGTCATATTTTCTGCCCAAAGTATTGAATGGATTAGAGTAAAAAATATACAGAACTTTTTTGGCCAGTCCCCAGTTTCCACGGTAACAAAAAAATGGACACCAATATAAGTCAATATTGGCAAATTTGGAAACACTGCCATTCTTTTTTGAGCACATATATAGTTATAAATCTTACAAATTCACATTCTGTATACATACTATTGTGAAATGGTCAGCGCATTTTTCCATGTTTTGTTTTTATTTTGTAAATAATTTTTTTGTAAAATGCGAAAACAAATTTGGTTTTTGGCAACAAATATGCTTATAATTTTCATGATATTGAAGATTTTTAAAAAGTGTCTGATAATTTCAGAGCCTGCTGAATGCAACACTGAAAACCTTATTTGTATAGCATAATTATAATCACTCCCAGGGATATCCTGTTTACAAATGCAGACATTTGAGAAAATGGCTGTCAATGTTTGCATAATGGATTTCCTTAATTACTTGATATCGACATGTTTGATCCATGACTAAAACTCATTTAAGGTATGTAATTGTCATAGAAGTGAACTTTACTGATAGTATTCATACAAAGGTATCATTATCTAGCAGAAAGCCATTTTGAATATTTTATGTCAAAAAACACCATTTCACTTTGGGTGTCTGACATTGACAACAAGATAAGAAGATGTGAGTCACATATACTTTAAATGTGGGCCCATCGAGTACACACTGCAGTTACAATGTAGGTCACTCAGAATGCTATCAAACAAGTCCAGTTACCTCCCTACAACACATAGGAAGCTGGTACATAGTCAACTGTTGGGTGTTAAAACGATCAGTGACATTCTAATCTGGCACCTGTGAAAACAGTGCTTACAGACATCCGTACAGTGGAACACCTGTACAATGTTAGATGATAAAACTGTCAGTGACATTCTAATCTAGCACCTGTGAACACAGTGCTTACTGACATCCGTACAGTGGAACAACTGTACAATGTTTGGTGTTAAAACTGTCAGTGACATTCTAATCTGGCACCTGTGAAAACAGTGCTTACAGACATCCGTACAGTGGAACAACTGTACAATGTTGGGTGTTAAAACTGTCAGTGACATTCTAATCTGGCACCTGTGAAAACAGTGCTTACTGACATCCGTACAGTGGAACAACTGTACAATGTTTGGTGTTAAAACTGTCAATGACATTCTAATCTGGCACCTGTGAAAACAGTGCTTACAGACATCCGTACAGTGGAACAACTGTACAATGTTGGGTGTTAAAACTGTCAGAGACATTCTAATCTAGCACCTGTGAAAACAGTGCTTACAGACATCCGTACAGTGGAACAACTGTACAATGTTGGGTGTTAAAACTATCAGTGACATTCTAATCTAGCACCTGTGAAAACAGTGCTTACTGACATCCGTACAGTGGAACAACTGTACAATGTTGGGTGTTAAAACTGTCAGTGACATTCTAATCTGGCACCTGTGAAAACAGTGCTTACTGACATCTGTACAGTGGAACAATTTTACAATGTTGGATGTTAAAACTGTCAGTGACATTCTAATCTGGCACCTGTGAAAACAGTGCTTACAGACATCCGTACAGTGGAACAACTGTACAATGTTGGGTGTTAAAACTGTCAGTGACATTCTAATCTGGCACCTGTGAAAACAGTGCTTACAGACATCCGTACAGTGGAACAACTGTACAATGTTGGGTGTTAAATCTGTCAGTGACATTCTAATCTGGCACCTGTGAAAACAGTGCTTACAGACATCCGTACAGTGGAACAACTGTACAATGTTGCGTGTTAAAACTGTCAGTGACATTCTAATCTGGCACCTGTGAAAACAGTGCTTGCTGACATCTGTAGAGTGGAACAACTGTACAATGTTGGGTGTTAAAACTGTCAGTGACATTCTAATCTGACACCTGTGAAAACAGTGCTTGCTGACATCCGTACAGTGGAACAACTGTACAATGTTGGGTGTTAAAACTGTCAGTGACATTCTAATCTGACACCTGTGAAAACAGTGCTTGCTGACATCCGTACAGTGGAACAACTGTACAATGTTGGGTGTTAAAACTGTCAGTGACATTCTAATCTGGCACCTGTGAAAACAGTGCTTACTGACATCCGTACAGTGGAACAACTGTACAATGTTGGGTGTTAAAACTGTCAGTGACATTCTAATCTGGCACCTGTGAAAACAGTGCTTACAGACATCCGTACAGTGGAACAACTGTACAATGTTGGGTGTTAAAACTGTCAGTGACATTCTAATCTAGCACCTGTGAAAACAGTGCTTACAGACATCCGTACAGTGGAACAACTGTACAATGTTGGGTGTTAAAACTATCAGTGACATTCTAATCTAGCACCTGTGAAAACAGTGCTTACTGACATCCGTACAGTGGAACAACTGTACAATGTTGGGTGTTAAAACTGTCAGTGACATTCTAATCTGGCACCTGTGAAAACAGTGCTTACTGACATCTGTACAGTGGAACAATTTTACAATGTTGGATGTTAAAACTGTCAGTGACATTCTAATCTGGCACCTGTGAACACAGTGCTTACTGACATCCGTACAGTGGAACAACTGTACAATGTTGGGTGTTAAAACTGTTAGTGACATTCTAATCTAGCACCTGTGAAAACAGTGCTTACTGACATCCGTACAGTGGAACAACTGTACAATGTTGAGTGTTAAAACTGTCAGTGACATTCTAATCTGGCACCTGTGAAAACAGTGCTTGCTGACATCTGTAGAGTGGAACAACTGTACAATGTTGGGTGTTAAAACTGTCAGTGACATTCTAATCTGACACCTGTGAAAACAGTGCTTGTTGACATCCTTACAGTGGAACAACTGTACAATGTTGGGTGTTAAAACTGTCAGTGATATTCTAATCTGGCACCTGTGAAAACAGTGCTTACTGACATCCGTACAGTGGAACAACTGTACAATGTTGGGTGTTAAAACTGTCAGTGACATTCTAATCTGGCACCTGTGAAAACAGTGCTTACAGACATCCGTACAGTGGAACAACTGTACAATGTTGGGTGTTAAAACTGTCAGTGACATTCTAATCTAGCACCTGTGAAAACAGTGCTTACAGACATCCGTACAGTGGAACAACTGTACAATGTTGGGTGTTAAAACTATCAGTGACATTCTAATCTAGCACCTGTGAAAACAGTGCTTACTGACATCCGTACAGTGGAACAACTGTACAATGTTGGGTGTTAAAACTGTCAGTGACATTCTAATCTGGCACCTGTGAAAACAGTGCTTACTGACATCCGTACAGTGGAACAACTGTACAATGTTGGGTGTTAAAACTGTCAGTGACATTCTAATCTGGCACCTGTGAAAACAGTGCTTACTGACATCCGTACAGTGGAACAACTGTACAATGTTTGGTGTTAAAACTGTCAGTGACATTCTAATCTGGCACCTGTGAAAACAGTGCTTACAGACATCCGTACAGTGGAACAACTGTACAATGTTGGGTGTTAAAACTGTCAGAGACATTCTAATCTAGCACCTGTGAAAACAGTGCTTACAGACATCCGTACAGTGGAACAACTGTACAATGTTGGGTGTTAAAACTATCAGTGACATTCTAATCTAGCACCTGTGAAAACAGTGCTTACTGACATCCGTACAGTGGAACAACTGTACAATGTTGGGTGTTAAAACTGTCAGTGACATTCTAATCTGGCACCTGTGAAAACAGTGCTTACTGACATCTGTACAGTGGAACAATTTTACAATGTTGGATGTTAAAACTGTCAGTGACATTCTAATCTGGCACCTGTGAACACAGTGCTTGCTGACATCCGTACAGTGGAACAACTGTACAATGTTGGGTGTTAAAACTGTCAGTGACATTCTAATCTGGCACCTGTGAAAACAGTGCTTACTGACATCCGTACAGTGGAACAACTGTACAATGTTGAGTGTTAAAACTGTCAGTGACATTCTAATCTGGCACCTGTGAAAACAGTGCTTGCTGACATCTGTAGAGTGGAACAACTGTACAATGTTGGGTGTTAAAACTGTCAGTGACATTCTAATCTGACACCTGTGAAAACAGTGCTTGTTGACATCCTTACAGTGGAACAACTGTACAATGTTGGGTGTTAAAACTGTCAGTGACATTCTAATCTGGCACCTGTGAAAACAGTGCTTACTGACATCCGTACAGTGGAACAACTGTACAATGTTGGGTGTTAAAACTGTCAGTGACATTCTAATCTGGCACCTGTGAAAACAGTGCTTGCTGACATCTGTAGAGTGGAACAACTGTACAATGTTGGGTGTTAAAACTGTCAGTGACATTCTAATCTAGCACCTGTGAAAACAGTGCTTGCTGACATCCGTACAGTGGAACAACTGTACAATGTTAGGTGATAAAACTGTCAGTGACATTCTAATCTAGCACCTGTGAACACAGTGCTTACTGACATCTGTACAGTGGAACAACTGTACAATGTTGGGTGTTAAAACTGTCAGTGACGTCCTAATCTAGCACCTGTGAAAACAGTGCTTACTGACATCCGTACAGTGGAACAACTGTACAATGTTGGGTGTTAAAACTGTCAGTGACGTCCTAATCTAGCACCTGTGAAAACAGTGCTTACTGACATCCGTACAGTGGAACAACTGTACAATGTTGGGTGTTAAAACTGTCAGTGACATTCTAATCTAGCACCTGTGAAAACAGTGCTTACAGACATCCGTACAGTGGAACAACTGTACAATGTTGGGTGTTAAAACTGTCAGTGACATTCTAATCTAGCACCTGTGAAAACAGTGCTTACTGACATCCGTACAGTGGAACAACTGTACAATGTTGGGTGTTAAAACTGTGAGTGACATTCTAATCTAGCACCTGTGAAAACAGTGCTTACTGACATCCGTACAGTGGAACACCTGTACAATGTTAGATGATAAAACTGTCAGTGACATTCTAATCTAGCACCTGTGAACACAGTGCTTACTGACATCCGTACAGTGGAACAACTGTACAATGTTGGGTGTTAAAACTGTTAGTGACATTCTAATCTAGCACCTGTGAAAACAGTGCTTACTGACATCCGTACAGTGGAACAACTGTACAATGTTGGGTGTTAAAACTGTCAGTGACATTCTAATCTAGCACCTGTGAAAACAGTGCTTACTGACATCCGTACAGTGGAACAACTGTACAATGTTGGGTGTTAAAACTGTCAGTGACATTGTAATCTAGCACCTGTGAAAACAGTGCTTACAGACATCCGTACAGTGGAACAACTGTACAATGTTGGGTGTTAAAACTGTCAGTGACATTCTAATCTAGCACCTGTGAAAACAGTGCTTACTGACATCCGTACAGTGGAACAACTGTACAATGTTGGGTGTTAAAACTGTCAGTGACATTCTAATCTGGCACCTGTGAAAACAGTGCTTACTGACATCCGTACAGTGGAACAACTGTACAATGTTGGGTGTTAAAACTGTCAGTGACATTCTAATCTGGCACCTGTGAAAACAGTGCTTACAGACATCCGTACAGTGGAACAACTGTACAATGTTGGGTGTTAAATCTGTCAGTGACATTCTAATCTGGCACCTGTGAAAACAGTGCTTACAGACATCCGTACAGTGGAACAACTGTACAATGTTGGGTGTTAAAACTGTCAGTGACATTCTAATCTGGCACCTGTGAAAACAGTGCTTGCTGACATCTGTAGAGTGGAACAACTGTACAATGTTGGGTGTTAAAACTGTCAGTGACATTCTAATCTGGCACCTGTGAAAACAGTGCTTGCTGACATCTGTAGAGTGGAACAACTGTACAATGTTGGGTGTTAAAACTGTCAGTGACATTCTAATCTGACACCTGTGAAAACAGTGCTTGCTGATATCCGTACAGTGGAACAACTGTACAATGTTGGGTGTTAAAACTGTCAGTGACATTCTAATCTGGCACCTGTGAAAACAGTGCTTACTGACATCCGTACAGTGGAACAACTGTACAATGTTGGGTGTTAAAACTGTCAGTGACATTCTAATCTGGTACCTGTGAAAACAGTGCTTACTGACATCTGTACAGTGGAACAATTTTACAATGTTGGATGTTAAAACTGTCAGTGACATTCTAATCTGGCACCTATGAAAACAGTGCTTACAGACATCCGTACAGTGGAACAACTGTACAATGTTGGGTGTTAAAACTGTCAGTGACATTCTAATCTGGCACGTGTGAAAACAGTGCTTACAGACATCCGTACAGTGGAACAACTGTACAATGTTGGGTGTTAAATCTGTCAGTGACAATCTAATCTGGCACCTGTGAAAACAGTGCTTACAGACATCCGTACAGTGGAACAACTGTACAATGTTGGGTGTTAAAACTGTCAGTGACATTCTAATCTGGCACCTGTGAAAACAGTGCTTACTGACATCTGTAGAGTGGAACAACTGTACAATGTTGGGTGTTAAAACTGTCAGTGACATTCTAATCTGACACCTGTGAAAACAGTGCTTGCTGACATCCGTACAGTGGAACAACTGTACAATGTTGGGTGTTAAAACTGTCAGTGACATTCTAATCTGACACCTGTGAAAACAGTGCTTGCTGACATCCGTACAGTGGAACAACTGTACAATATTGGGTGTTAAAACTGTCAGTGACATTCTAATCTGGCACCTGTGAAAACAGTGCTTACTGACATCCGTACAGTGGAACAACTGTACAATGTTGGGTGTTAAACTGTCAGTGACATTCTAATCTGGCACCTGTGAAAACAGTGCTTACAGACATCCGTACAGTGGAACAACTGTACAATGTTGGGTGTTAAAACTGTCAGTGACATTCTAATCTAGCACCTGTGAAAACAGTGCTTACAGACATCCGTACAGTGGAACAACTGTACAATGTTGGGTGTTAAAACTATCAGTGACATTCTAATCTAGCACCTGTGAAAACAGTGCTAACTGACATCCGTACAGTGGAACAACTGTACAATGTTGGGTGTTAAAACTGTCAGTGACATTCTAATCTGGCACCTGTGAAAACAGTGCTTACTGACATATGTACAGTGGAACAATTTTACAATGTTGGATGTTAAAACTGTCAGTGACATTCTAATCTGGCACCTATGAACACAGTGCTTACTGACATCCGTACAGTGGAACAACTGTACAATGTTGGGTGTTAAAACTGTTAGTGACATTCTAATCTAGCACCTGTGAAAACAGTGCTTACTGACATCCGTACAGTGGAACAACTGTACAATGTTGGGTGTTAAAACTGTCAGTGACATTCTAATCTGGCACCTGTGAAAACAGTGCTTGCTGACATCTGTAGAGTAGAACAACTGTACAATGTTGGGTGTTAAAACTGTCAGTGACATTCTAATCTGACACCTGTGAAAACAGTGCTTGCTGACATCCGTACAGTGGAACAACTGTACAATGTTGGGTGTTAAAACTGTCAGTGACATTCTAATCTGGCACCTGTGAAAACAGTGCTTGCTGACATCCGTACAGTGGAACAACTGTACAATGTTGGGTGTTAAAACTGTCAGTGACATTCTAATCTGGCACCTGTGAAAACAGTGCTTACTGACATCCGTACAGTGGAACAACTGTACAATGTTGGGTGTTAAAACTGTCAGTGACATTCTAATCTAGCACCTGTGAAAACAGTGCTTACTGACATCCGTACAGTGGAACAACTGTACAATGTTGGGTGTTAAAACTGTCAGTGACATTCTAATCTGGCACCTGTGAAAACAGTGCTTACTGACATCCGTACAGTGGAACAACTGTACAATGTTGGGTGTTAAAACTGTCAGTGACATTCTAATCTGGTACCTGTGAAAACAGTGCTTACTGACATCTGTACAGTGGAACAATTTTACAATGTTGGATGTTAAAACTGTCAGTGACATTCTAATCTGGCACCTATGAAAACAGTGCTTACAGACATCCGTACAGTGGAACAACTGTACAATGTTGGGTGTTAAAACTGTCAGTGACATTCTAATCTGGCACCTGTGAAAACAGTGCTTACTGACATCCGTACAGTGGAACAACTGTACAATGTTGGGTGTTAAAACTGTCAGTGACATTCTAATCTGGTACCTGTGAAAACAGTGCTTACTGACATCTGTACAGTGGAACAATTTTACAATGTTGGATGTTAAAACTGTCAGTGACATTCTAATCTGGCACCTATGAAAACAGTGCTTACAGACATCCGTACAGTGGAACAACTGTACAATGTTGGGTGTTAAAACTGTCAGTGACATTCTAATCTGGCACGTGTGAAAACAGTGCTTACAGACATCCGTACAGTGGAACAACTACAATGTTAAAAGCTAAAACTGTCAGTGACATTCTTAATCTGACACCTGTGAAAACAGTGCTTGCTATCCGGTGACAGTGGAACAACTGTACAATGTTGCGTTAAACTGTCATGACATTCTAATCTGGCACCTGTGAAAACAGTGCTTATTTCGACATCCCGGTACAGTGGAACAACCGTACAATGTTTGCGTTAAAACTCGTCAGTGACATTCTAATCTGGCACCTGTGAAAACAGTGCTTACAGACATCTGTACAGTGGAACAACTGTACAATGTTGGGTGTTAAAACTGTCAGTGACATTCTAATCTGGCACCTGTGAAAACAGTGCTTGCTGACATCCGTACAGTGGAACAACTGAACAATGTTGGGTGTTAAAACTGTCAGTGACATTCTAATCTGGCACCTGTGAAAACAGTGCTTGCTGACATCCGTACAGTGGAACAACTGTACAATGTTGGGTGTTAAAACTGTCAGTGACATTCTAATCTGGCACCTGTGAAAACAGTGCTTACTGACATCCGTACAGTGGAACAACTGTACAATGTTGGGTGTTAAAACTGTCAGTGACATTCTAATCTAGCACCTGTGAAAACAGTGCTTACAGACATCCGTACAGTGGAACAACTGTACAATGTTGGGTGATAAAACTGTCAGTGACATTCTAATCTGGCACCTGTGAAAACAGTGCTTACTGACATCCGTACAGTGGAACAACTGTACAATGTTGGGTGTTAAAACTGTCAGTGACATTCTAATCTAGCACCTGTGAAAACAGTGCTTACAGACATCCGTACAGTGGAACAACTGTACAATGTTGGGTGTTAAAACTATCAGTGACATTCTAATCTAGCACCTGTGAAAACAGTGCTTACTGACATCCGTACAGTGGAACAACTGTACAATGTTGGGTGTTAAAACTGTCAGTGACATTCTAATCTGGCACCTGTGAAAACAGTGCTTACTGACATCTGTACAGTGGAACAATTTTACAATGTTGGATGTTAAAACTGTCAGTGACATTCTAATCTGGCACCTGTGAAAACTGTGCTTACAGACATCCGTACAGTGGAACAACTGTACAATGTTGGGTGTTAAAACTGTCAGTGACATTCTAATCTGGCACCTGTGAAAACAGTGCTTACAGACATCCGTACAGTGGAACAACTGTACAATGTTTGGTGTTAAATCTGTCAGTGACATTCTAATCTGGCACCTGTGAAAACAGTGCTTACAGACATCCGTACAGTGGAACAACTGTACAATGTTGCGTGTTAAAACTGTCAGTGACATTCTAATCTGGCACCTGTGAAAACAGTGCTTGCTGACATCTGTAGAGTGGAACAACTGTACAATGTTGGGTGTTAAAACTGTCAGTGACATTCTAATCTGACACCTGTGAAAACAGTGCTTGCTGACATCCGTACAGTGGAACAACTGTACAATGTTGGGTGTTAAAACTGTCAGTGACATTCTAATCTGGCACCTGTGAAAACAGTGCTTACTGACATCCGTACAGTGGAACAACTGTACAATGTTGGGTGTTAAACTGTCAGTGACATTCTAATCTGGCACCTGTGAAAACAGTGCTTACAGACATCCGTACAGTGGAACAACTGTACAATGTTGGGTGTTAAAACTGTCAGTGACATTCTAATCTAGCACCTGTGAAAACAGTGCTTACAGACATCCGTACAGTGGAACAACTGTACAATGTTGGGTGTTAAAACTATCAGTGACATTCTAATCTAGCACCTGTGAAAACAGTGCTTACTGACATCCGTACAGTGGAACAACTGTACAATGTTGGGTGTTAAAACTGTCAGTGACATTCTAATCTGGCACCTGTGAAAACAGTGCTTACTGACATCCGTACAGTGGAACAACTGTACAATGTTGGGTGTTAAAACTGTCAGTGACATTCTAATCTGGCACCTGTGAAAACAGTGCTTACTGACATCCGTACAGTGGAACAACTGTACAATGTTTGGTGTTAAAACTGTCAGTGACATTCTAATCTGGCACCTGTGAAAACAGTGCTTACAGACATCCGTACAGTGGAACAACTGTACAATGTTGGGTGTTAAAACTGTCAGTGACATTCTAATCTAGCACCTGTGAAAACAGTGCTTACAGACATCCGTACAGTGGAACAACTGTACAATGTTGGGTGTTAAAACTATCAGTGACATTCTAATCTAGCACCTGTGAAAACAGTGCTTACTGACATCCGTACAGTGGAACAACTGTACAATGTTGGGTGTTAAAACTGTCAGTGACATTCTAATCTGGCACCTGTGAAAACAGTGCTTACTGACATCTGTACAGTGGAACAATTTTACAATGTTGGATGTTAAAACTGTCAGTGACATTCTAATCTGGCACCTGTGAAAACAGTGCTTACTGACATCCGTACAGTGGAACAACTGTACAATGTTGGGTGTTAAAACTGTCAGTGACATTCTAATCTGGCACCTGTGAAAACAGTGCTTACTGACATCCGTACAGTGGAACAACTGTACAATGTTGGGTGTTAAAACTGTCAGTGACATTCTAATCTGGCACCTGTGAAAACAGTGCTTACTGACATCTGTACAGTGGAACAACTGTACAATGTTGGGTGTTAAAACTGTCAGTGACATTCTAATCTGGCACCTGTGAAAACAGTGCTTGCTGACATCTGTACAGTGGAACAACTGTACAATGTTGGGTGTTAAAACTGTCAGTGACATTCTAATCTGCACCTGTGAAAACAGTGCTTGCTGACATCCGTACAGTGGAACAACTGTACAATGTTGGGTGTTAAAACTGTCAGTGACATTCTAATCTGGCACCTGTGAAAACAGTGCTTACTGACATCCGTACAGTGGAACAACTGTACAATGTTGGGTGTTAAAACTGTCAGTGACATTCTAATCTAGCACCTGTGAAAACAGTGCTTACAGACATCCGTACAGTGGAACAACTGTACAATGTTGGGTGTTAAAACTATCAGTGACATTCTAATCTAGCACCTGTGAAAACAGTGCTTACTGACATCCGTACAGTGGAACAACTGTACAATGTTGGGTGTTAAAACTGTCAGTGACATTCTAATCTGGCACCTGTGAAAACAGTGCTTACTGACATCTGTACAGTGGAACAATTTTACAATGTTGGATGTTAAAACTGTCAGTGACATTCTAATCTGGCACCTGTGAAAACAGTGCTTACAGACATCCGTACAGTGGAACAACTGTACAATGTTGGGTGTTAAAACTGTCAGTGACATTCTAATCTGGCACCTGTGAAAACAGTGCTTACAGACATCCGTACAGTGGAACAACTGTACAATGTTGGGTGTTAAATCTGTCAGTGACATTCTAATCTGGCACCTGTGAAAACAGTGCTTACAGACATCCGTACAGTGGAACAACTGTACAATGTTGGGTGTTAAAACTGTCAGTGACATTCTAATCTGGCACCTGTGAAAACAGTGCTTGCTGACATCTGTAGAGTGGAACAACTGTACAATGTTGGGTGTTAAAACTGTCAGTGACATTCTAATCTGACACCTGTGAAAACAGTGCTTGCTGACATCCTTACAGTGGAACAACTGTACAATGTTGGGTGTTAAAACTGTCAGTGACATTCTAATCTGGCACCTGTGAAAACAGTGCTTACTGACATCCGTACAGTGGAACAACTGTACAATGTTGGGTGTTAAAACTGTCAGTGACATTCTAATCTGGCACCTGTGAAAACAGTGCTTACAGACATCCGTACAGTGGAACAACTGTACAATGTTGGGTGTTAAAACTGTCAGTGACATTGTAATCTAGCACCTGTGAAAACAGTGCTTACAGACATCCGTACAGTGGAACAACTGTACAATGTTGGGTGTTAAAACAATCAGTGACATTCTAATCTAGCACCTGTGAAAACAATGCTTACTGACATCCGTACAGTGGAACAACTGTACAATGTTGGGTGTTAAAACTGTCAGTGACATTCTAATCTGGCACCTGTGAAAACAGTGCTTACTGACATCCGTACAGTGGAACAACTGTACAATGTTGGGTGTTAAAACTGTCAGTGACATTCTAATCTGGCACCTGTGAAAACAGTGCTTACAGACATCCGTACAGTGGAACAACTGTACAATGTTGGGTGTTAAAACTGTCAGTGACATTCTAATCTGGCACCTGTGAAAACAGTGCTTACTGACATCCGTACAGTGGAACAACTGTACAATGTTGGGTGTTAAAACTGTCAGTGACATTCTAATCTGGCACCTGTGAAAACAGTGCTTACAGACATCCGTACAGTGGAACAACTGTACAATGTTGGGTGTTAAAACTGTCAGTGGCATTCTAATCTGGCACCTGTGAAAACAGTGCTTACTGACATCCGTACAGTGGAACAACTGTACAATGTTTGGTGTTAAAACTGTCAGTGACATTCTAATCTGGCACCTGTGAAAACAGTGCTTACAGACATCTGTACAGTGGAACAACTGTACAATGTTGGGTGTTAAAACTGTCAGTGACATTCTAATCTGGCACCTGTGAAAACAGTGCTTGCTGACATCCGTACAGTGGAACAACTGTACAATGTTGGGTGTTAAAACTGTCAGTGACATTCTAATCTGGCACCTGTGAAAACAGTGCTTACAGACATCCGTACAGTGGAACAACTGTACAATGTTGGGTGTTAAAACTATCAGTGACATTCTAATCTAGCACCTGTGAAAACAGTGCTTACTGACATCCGTACAGTGGAACAACTGTACAATGTTGGGTGTTAAAACTGTCAGTGACATTCTAATCTGGCACCTGTGAAAACAGTGCTTACTGACATCTGTACAGTGGAACAATTTTACAATGTTGGATGTTAAACTGTCAGTGACATTCTAATCTGGCACCTGTGAAAACAGTGCTTACAGACATCCGTACAGTGGAACAACTGTACAATGTTGGGTGTTAAAACTGTCAGTGACATTCTAATCTGGCACCTGTGAAAACAGTGCTTACAGACATCCGTACAGTGGAACAACTGTACAATGTTGGGTGTTAAATCTGTCAGTGACATTCTAATCTGGCACCTGTGAAAACAGTGCTTACAGACATCCGTACAGTGGAACAATTGTACAATGTTGGGTGTTAAAACTGTCAGTGACATTCTAATCTGGCACCTGTGAAAACAGTGCTTGCTGACATCTGTAGAGTGGAACAACTGTACAATGTTGGGTGTTAAAACTGTCAGTGACATTCTAATCTGGCACCTGTGAAAACAGTGCTTGCTGACATCTGTACAGTGGAACAACTGTACAATGTTGGGTGTTAAAACTGTCAGTGACATTCTAATCTGACACCTGTGAAAACAGTGCTTGCTGACATCCGTACAGTGGAACAACTGTACAATGTTGGGTGTTAAAACTGTCAGTGACATTCTAATCTGGCACCTGTGAAAACAGTGCTTACTGACATCCGTACAGTGGAACAACTGTACAATGTTGGGTGTTAAAACTGTCAGTGACATTCTAATCTGGCACTTGTGAAAACAGTGCTTACTGACATCTGTACAGTGGAACAATTTTACAATGTTGGATGTTAAAACTGTCAGTGACATTCTAATCTGGCACCTGTGAAAACAGTGCTTACAGACATCCGCACAGTGGAACAACTGTACAATGTTGGGTGTTAAAACTGTCAGTGACATTCTAATCTGGCACCTGTGAAAACAGTGCTTACAGACATCCATACAGTGGAACAACTGTACAATGTTGGGTGTTAAATCTGTCAGTGACATTCTAATCTGGCACCTGTGAAAACAGTGCTTACAGACATCCGTACAGTGGAACAACCGTACAATGTTGTTAAAACCGGTCAGTGACATTCTAATCTGGCACCTGTGAAAACAGTGCTTGCTGACATCCGTACAGTGGAACAACTGTACAATGTTGGGTGTTAAAACTGTCAGTGACATTCTAATCTGGCACCTGTGAAAACAGTGCTTACAGACATCCGTACAGTGGAACAATGTTGGGTGTTAAAACTATCAGTGACATTCTAATCTAGCACCTGTGAAAACAGTGCTTACTGACATCCGTACAGTAGAACTGTACAATGTTGGGTGTTAAAACTGTCAGTGACATTCTAATCTGGCACCTGTGAAAACAGTGCTTACTGACATCTGTACAGTGGAACAATTTTACAATGTTGGATGTTAAAACTGTCAGTGACATTCTAATCTGGCACCTGTGAAAACAGTGCTTACAGACATCCGTACAGTGGAACAACTGTACAATGTTGGGTGTTAAAACTGTCAGTGACATTCTAATCTGGCACCTGTGAAAACAGTGCTTACAGACATCCGTACAGTGGAACAACTGTACAATGTTGGGTGTTAAAACTATCAGTGACATTCTAATCTAGCACCTGTGAAAACAGTGCTTACTGACATCCGTACAGTGGAACA
>CM034533.1:74468234-74528233 GCA_020002185.1 Paraescarpia echinospica | reverse complement strand
CAACTAACTGTAGACATCTCCAATATTGGGCAAACACTGGATTTACGATTTACACAACCTTACATGAATGCAGACATATGTCATAAATCTAGGTGCAACTGTCATGTTGAAAACATGAAACAGTAGGAAATAAATTGACACAGTTTGAAATTGTGTAAGTTAAGGTTTTCACTAAGGCAACATCCTTTCCTGAAAAAATTCAAGTTTTTCAAACAACTGCTCGAAGTCAACACACAAAAACAAATTTCATCAGCATGAGTTATTTTAGTATAAATAAATGACGCTTAATGGAAACCATGTAACGTACGTGATCCGAAAGACATAGTTTACAAAACGCAGTTTAAAAACCAAGTGAAAACTGTTGTTATCACAAGCTTAAGGCTCTAAGCTTTACTAGAAAACATATTTTGGGCATTTTCTTGCACTTTTACTTTGTGATGCTCAGGTCCAAGATCTGTGGCCCACTATGGGGAAGGTGCACAACTGTTTATATACATGTACTTCAACTAAAGTCACAGTTTTGTACTTCAACTAAAGTCACAGTTTTGTACTTCAGCAAAAGTAACAGTTTTGTACTTCAACTAAAGTCACAGTGTTGTACTTCACATATACCCCCGGTTTCATGGTAGTCATGTAGTGTTCATTTCACATATGATTTTGTTCATGTGTGTGAAACAATACATCCATCTAAATTGAAGATTGAATTTCTTTTTAGCATATCCAAAACATTAATTACCTTGTAGGGGCTTTTGCCTGCGTGCCACACAAGCTTCGTCAGTACATGTGAAGTCATGGTCAAATGACATCATCTCACACATGTGACAGTTTGTAGTTGCGACTGATCAGTGTTTTTATTTAGCATATATCCATATATGGCATCTTTCTTGTGTTGTGTCCTATTTGCCTCCCTGTCCACCAATTTCTCTACCTACCAGTCTGTGAAGTGGTTTTCTGTTGCAAAGTCGTTCGTTGTTCAATATGATAATTGCAGTCTTTTTCAGGCGTTTTTAGAAAGTGATAATCCTCCTTCCAACAGAACAGAGACCCAGGGGGAGAAGCGGCGCTTGTCGTCTACGGCTATGCTTATTCAGCCAGGAGGTGAACTGCCTCCCCCCAAAAAAAATATAAGCATATCCGCACATCAGGAAAGTGCGACTTGAGTTCTATGAGACTGTTGATAAACTAAAGAGTTGCTATCAGTCCCAGGCTATTCATAATCCAACAACTAACTTCTGATGTTTGAAGTGGTGAGATGCAAAGCAAGTATTTATCACTGCGTGTCTTCTTCCTGTACACTGTGGACTTCACGCTGCCATCTTCTTTCCTGGCAAATTTAGCATCCAGGAATGGTGTGCTTTGTTATCTGGGTCTTCTCTCATGAAACTTGTGCTATCCATAGGGTCAATAGTGTTATATATAACATGCATCGTGCTCTAATTTCTCTACCTTTCCTGTATGTACCAGGCAAATTATATCTTTCACATATTGCTTCACAGTTTTTGATTAAAAATTGTCTGGTGCATTGTTGATTTATTTCTGTTCCTAGTCCTCCATGCACAAGTTCACAACAAGGCGATACCAAACTTCTGTGTCATATACAAGTACCAGGACGGATCTTAGCTGATCTTTGCCTCCTTCTCCATGGAATTTACCATTCTGATCAGTTTTGTTTCATAATGATGATGATTTTTGGATATGTTAAGACCGGAATTGATTAAAAATGAACTATCCTGAAGAATGTTTAGCAAATGTCCACTTAAAATATTATTGTCTTTGCATTGCAGCCGTCTACACATGCGCTCAAGTGACATGTGAGCATGGTGGAACGTGTGAAGACACTCGGAAAGGCTTCAAGTGTCGCTGTTTGCCTCACTATATAGGAGAGAAGTGTCCTACTTGTGAGTAGCAATGTCTTTGTGGTAAATGTGGTGGTTGTAATGCTTGAAGGAAATTACACCAACTTACTTCATAGGCCTATCGGAGAAGCTAATGAGACAAGTAATCATAGACGCATGTATATGTGCTGATTAAAGCTATATTTGTATGTGAACATGTACTGTGAAAACTTCAATATGCAGTGAATCAAAAACGGCACAAATTTTCTTCCAGTGTGCGCATAGTGAATTTTCGGTGGTATCAAACAAAATATGACTTGCCCATACTAGATGCAATGCGATCAATTGACGACACTTGTCGCATGAATTTAAATGCTGTGTGGTATTATATCAAATATTTAATGGTATCCGCTGGTCCTAAAGTACCTACAGGCCTTATATCTTGGTGAAAACTCATCATATCTTCATAAACTTTGAGGATTACATTAGTTGGTGAAGATTGTTGAGCATATAAAAAATTTGCTCATTTGCGTAATTGTTGCTATGGCAACAGCGATATACGTGCCTATGGACGTATGGCCCCGCGGGAAAAATTATTCAGAGTAAGTGATAGCAAATACCATCATACTATTGCAATAAGTTGTTTGTTAGAATGTTACTTTGCACAATAAGGTGGTTTTGGGCTCTGGTTTCAAGAGTTTTATGATCATAGTGACTTCTGCTGTTCAGGCGAAGATTTTTTTAATTCCTCAATGGTTGACCCGTGTATACAATCCCTTAAAATAAAGCTACGACGTCCAAAATAGCTCATTACACCTGGAACATTCCACAGAATAACTGTTAAAAATTTCAGTTCTCTATCTTGTGTAGGTTTTACAAAATAATTTTTGCCGGTGTCACAAATAGTGAAAAGTAGCTTAACCTTAAGTACAATTTTGCATAAATCGTCTGTCTCGCATGCATTTGGTGTTGGCAAGCATGCAGGACTGAAAAGGACAGTTCTGACAGTCATTTAACACTGGATACTCTTGGTGACCCACTCAAATGGTTAACGACCCAATTTTAGACTGGGAGAGGTGGGCACAGAAAAGTTTGGCGTGAACAGTGGGGATTTGGAGTGCGTGACTGGCAGAGCGAAGTAGAGTCGTCGTAACCAGGATGTTAGCTGAGTAAAACATGTCATTGCCACACTCCGAGTGGAGTGGCCCACACAAATGCGATCTAGTATAAACCAGAGGTATTTGTTACATGTCACTACTGTTGTTCCACTGTACGGATGTCAGTAAGCACTGTGTTCACAGGTGCTAGATTAGAATGTCACTGACAGTTTTATCACCTAACATTGTACAGTTGTTCCACTGTACGGATGTCAGTAAGCACTGTTTTCACAGGTGCCAGATTAGAATGTCACTGACAGTTTTAACACCCAACATTGTACAGTTGTTCCACTGTACGGATGTCAGTAAGCACTGTTTTCACAGGTGCTAGATTAGAATGTCACTGACAGTTTTAACACCCAACATTGTACAGTTGTTCCACTGTACGGATGTCAGTAAGCACTGTTTTCACAGGTGCTAGATTAGGACGTCACTGACAGTTTTAACATCCACCATTGTACTGTTGTTCCACTGTACGGATGTCAGTAAGCACTGTTTTCACAGGTGCTAGATTAGGACGTCACTGACAGTTTTAATACCCAAAATTGTACAGATGTTCCACTGTACGGATGTCAGTAAGCACTGTTTTCACAGGTGCCAGATTAGAACGTCACTGACAGTTTTAACACCCAACATTGTACAGTTGTTCCACTGTACGGATGTCAGTAAGCACTGTTTTCACAGGTGCCAGATTAGAATGTCACTGACAGTTTTAACACCCAACATTGTACAGTTGTTCCACTCTACAGATGTCAGTAAGCACTGTTTTCACAGGTGTCAGATTAGAATGTCACTGACAGTTTTAACACCCAACATTGTACAGTTGTTCCACTCTACAGATGTCAGCAAGCACTGTTTTCACAGGTGCTAGATTAGAATGTCACTGACAGTTTTAACACCCAACATTGTACAGTTGTTCCACTCTACAGATGTCAGCAAGCACTGTTTTCACAGGTGCCAGATTAGAATGTCACTGACAGTTTTAACACCCAACATTGTACAGTTGTTCCACTGTACGGATGTCTGTAAGCACTGTTTTCACAGGTGCCAGATTAGAATGTCACTGACAGATTTAACACCCAACATTGTACAGTTGTTCCACTGTACGGATGTCTGTAAGCACTGTTTTCACAGGTGCCAGATTAGAATGTCACTGACAGTTTTAACACCCAACATTGTACAGTTGTTCCACTCTACAGATGTCAGTAAGCACTGTTTTCACAAGTGCCAGATTAGAATGTCACTGACAGTTTTAACACCCAACATTGTACAGTTGTTCCACTGTACGGATGTCAGTAAGCACTAATAATAATAATAATAATAATGTATTTATTTCAGACAATCATGATGTCCATATATACAAATACATCAATAAAAGTATGTAAATAATATAAAAATACATAGATAAGAACAATATGTTTAAAAATTATATAAATTCCCGGACCCACTGGTGCCGCAGTTTCGAAGTACAATACACGTCGCTAGTTTTAATGCTATAAATAATGGGATTCAAAGACATGTCAATCCTATTCATTAAGCTAAAAATAGCCTTTCTGATTACACATTTACCCGAGCTGACATTAGCTGTAGCAAACATGTGGCTAGCGCTACATCTCATGGGCAAATTGTTCAATATCCTGAAAGAGTTGTTATATGCAACAATGAATTGATGAAAATTAACTTTTCTAAAGTTCACCCATAACGCACACATATAGATATTACCAAAATACGCTGTAAATAGCTTATTTTTTACAGCAGTTGAACAAAAGTGAAACTTTTGACGTAACATGTTACTCTTGGCATACAAAAGTCTCACTTTGGCTTGCATGTCAGACTCATCAGACAAGTTATTAGAAATGACATGTCCAAGATATTTACAAGAGGTGGCAAAGTTTAACTTCTTTCCTCCTAATGTAATTTCTTTAGACAGATTTGACTTTCTAGATTCAAAGTACATGACCAGGGATTTACTCGCATTGTATTGCACATCGTGCTCACATCCATATGAGTAACACATGTCTAGTAGTGTTTGTAGTCCTTTAGCAGAAGGTGCAAACAGAAGTAGATCATCGGCGTATATAAGGTGATTAACAACCATGTTACCAAGACTACAACCGATTTGTTTTTTGTGCAGTTGTATACTCAGATTATCCATATAAATGTTAAAAAGCAAAGGGGATAACTTCCCACCTTGCTTAACACCATTGCCTACCGAGAAGAAGTCCGAGTAGGTATTTCCCCATCGTATGCATACACATTGATTATTGAATTCATTGCTGAGTATTCTTAAGATATAGTTCGGTACATTTTGTTGTTCTAGTTTCGTTATAAGTTTATTTCGGTTGACACGATCAAACGCCTTTGATGCATCTAAAAATGCGACGTGCATAGCTGAACCATGTTCAGTGTAGAACCTTAATAATTCCTTAAATGCAAACACGCATAACTCCGTTCCATGTTTAGGCTTATAGCCAAATTGATTAGGAGTGGTTTCCAAGTACATTTTCATTCTGTTAAAAAGAACAGTGTCTATTATCTTCGAAAATATATTCGATAGACATATTGGCCTATAATTCCCTTTGTCGTTTACTCGTCTATTTTTGTCTTTAATAATTGGTACAATAACAGACTGTGACATTTCTTTTGGTAAATAACCATGCACCAGAATCGAAGACACAAGGATAGACAAAAGCACAGCGAGTTGATAATCAGCGAACTTAATATGTTCTGCACTGATACCGTCCAGACCTGGTGACTTATTTTTTGAGAGTCCATTAATAATATCCATCAGTTCAACTGCACCAACAGTCATTCCTGTATTGTCAGTGGAACAGTCATAACAAACTTTATCACAGGTGCCAGATTAGAATGTCACTGACAGTTTTAACACCCAACATTGTACAGTTGTTCCACTGTACGGATGTCAGTAAGCACTGTTTTCACAGGTGCCAGATTAGAATGTCACTGACAGTTTTAACACCCAACATTGTACAGTTGTTCCACTCTACAGATGTCAGTAAGCACTGTTTTCACAGGTGTCAGATTAGAATGTCACTGACAGTTTTAACACCCAACATTGTACAGTTGTTCCACTCTACAGATGTCAGCAAGCACTGTTTTCACAGGTGCTAGATTAGAATGTCACTGACAGTTTTAACATCCAACATTGTACAGTTGTTCCACTCTACAGATGTCAGCAAGCACTGTTTTCACAGGTGCCAGATTAGAATGTCACTGACAGTTTTAACACCCAACATTGTACAGTTGTTCCACTGTACGGATGTCAGTAAGCACTGTTTTCACAGGTGCCAGATTAGAATGTCACTGACAGTTTTAACACCCAACATTGTACAGTTGTTCCACTGTACGGATGTCTGTAAGCACTGTGTTCACAGGTGCTAGATTAGAATGTCACTGACAGTTTTATCATCCAACATTGTAAAATTGTTCCACTGTACAGATGTCAGTAAGCACTGTTTTCACAGGTGCTAGATTAGAATGTCACTGACAGTTTTAACATCCAACATTGTACAGTTGTTCCACTCTACAGATGTCAGCAAGCACTGTTTTCACAGGTGCCAGATTAGAATGTCACTGACAGTTTTAACACCCAACATTGTACAGTTGTTCCACTGTACGGATGTCTGTAAGCACTGTTTTCACAGGTGCTAGATTAGAATGTCACTGACAGTTTTAACACCCAACATTGTACAGTTGTTCCACTGTACGGATGTCTGTAAGCACTGTGTTCACAGGTGCTAGATTAGAATGTCACTGACAGTTTTATCATCCAACATTGTAAAATTGTTCCACTGTACAGATGTCAGTAAGCACTGTTTTCACAGGTGCCAGATTAGAATGTCACTGACAGTTTTAATACCCAACATTGTACAGTTGTTCCACTGTACGGATGTCTGTAAGCACTGTTTTCGCAGGTGCCAGATTAGAATGTCACTGATAGTTTTAACATCCAACATTGTACAGTTGTTCCACTGTACGGATGTCAGTAAGCACTGTTTTCACAGGTGCCAGATTAGAATGTCACTGACAGTTTTATCATCCAACATTGTAAAATTGTTCCACTGTACAGATGTCAGTAAGCACTGTTTTCACAGGTGCCAGATTAGAATGTCACTGACAGTTTTAATACCCAACATTGTACAGTTGTTCCACTGTACGGATGTCTGTAAGCACTGTTTTTGCAGGTGCCAGATTAGAATGTCACTGATAGTTTTAACATCCAACATTGTACAGTTGTTCCACTGTACGGATGTCAGTAAGCACTGTTTTCACAGGTGCTAGACTAGAATGTCACTGACAGTTTTAATACCCAACATTGTACAGTTGTTCCACTGTACGGATGTCTGTAAGCACTGTTTTCACAGGTGCTAGACTAGAATGTCACTGACAGTTTTAATACCCAACATTGTACAGTTGTTCCACTGTACAGATGTCTGTAAGCACTGTTTTCACAGGTGCCAGATTAGAATGTCACTGACAGTTTTAACACCCAACATTGTACAGTTGTTCCACTGTACGGATGTCAGTAAGCACTGTTTTAACAGGTGCTAGATTAGAATGTCACTGATAGTTTTAATATCCAACATTGTACAGTTGTTCCACTGTACGGATGTCAGTAAGCACTGTTTTCACAGGTGCTAGACTAGAATGTCACTGACAGTTTTAATACCCAACATTGTACAGTTGTTCCACTGTACGGATGTCTGTAAGCACTGTTTTCACAGGTGCTAGACTAGAATGTCACTGACAGTTTTAACACCCAACATTGTACAGTTGTTCCACTGTACGGATGTCAGTAAGCACTGTTTTAACAGGTGCTAGATTAGAATGTCACTGATAGTTTTAATATCCAACATTGTACAGTTGTTCCACTGTACGGATGTCAGTAAGCACTGTTTTCACAGGTGCTAGACTAGAATGTCACTGACAGTTTTAACACCCAACATTGTACAGTTGTTCCACTGTACGGATGTCAGTAAGCACTGTTTTAACAGGTGCTAGATTAGAATGTCACTGATAGTTTTAATATCCAGCATTGTACAGTTGTTCCACTGTACGGATGTCAGTAAGCACTGTTTTCACAGGTGCCAGATTAGAATGTCACTGACAGTTTTAACTCCCAACATTGTACAGTTGTTCCACTGTACGGATGTCTGTAAGCACTGTTTTCACAGGTGCCAGATTAGAATGTCACTGACAGTTTTAACACCCAACATTGTACAGTTGTTCCACTGTACGGATGTCTGTAAGCACTGTTTTCACAGGTGCCAGATTAGAATGTCACTGACAGTTTTAACACCCAACATTGTACAGTTGTTCCACTGTACGGATGTCAGTAAGCACTGTTTTAACAGGTGCTAGATTAGAATGTCACTGATAGTTTTAATATCCAACATTGTACAGTTGTTCCACTGTACGGATGTCAGTAAGCACTGTTTTCACAGGTGCCAGATTAGAATGTCACTGACAGTTTTAACTCCCAACATTGTACAGTTGTTCCACTGTACGGATGTCTGTAAGCACTGTTTTCACAGGTGCCAGATTAGAATGTCACTGACAGTTTTAACACCCAACATTGTACAGTTGTTCCACTGTACGGATGTCAGTAAGCACTGTTTTCACAGGTGCTAGATTAGAATGTCACTAACAGTTTTAACACCCAACATTGTACAGTTGTTCCACTGTACGGATGTCAGTAAGCACTGTGTTCACAGGTGCTAGATTAGAATGTCACTGACAGTTTTATCATCTAACATTGTACAGGTGTTCCACTGTACGGATGTCAGTAAGCACTGTTTTCACAGGTGCTAGATTAGAATGTCACTAACAGTTTTAACACCCAACATTGTACAGTTGTTCCACTGTACGGATGTCAGTAAGCACTGTTTTCACAGGTGCTAGATTAGAATGTCACTAACAGTTTTAACACCCAACATTGTACAGTTGTTCCACTGTACGGATGTCAGTAAGCACTGTTTTCACAGGTGCTAGATTAGAATGTCACTAACAGTTTTAACACCCAACATTGTACAGTTGTTCCACTGTACGGATGTCAGTTAGCACTGTGTTCACAGGTGCTAGATTAGAATGTCACTGACAGTTTTATCATCTAACATTGTACAGGTGTTCCACTGTACGGATGTCTGTAAGCACTGTTTTCACAGGTGCCAGATTAGAATGTCACTGATAGTTTTAACACCCAACAGTTGACTACGTATCAGCTTCCTATGTGTTGTAGGGAGGTAACTGGACTTGTTTGATAGCATTCTGAGAGACCTACATTGTAACTGCAGTGTGTACTCGATGGGCCCACATTTAAAGTATATGTGACTCACATCTTCTTATCTTGTTGTCAATGTCAGACACCCAAAGTGAAATGGTGTTTTTTGACATAAAATATTCAAAATGGCTTTCTGCTAGATAATGATACCTTTGTATGAATACTATCAGTAAAGTTCACTTGTATGACAATTACATACCTTAAATGAGTTTTAGTCATGGATCAAACATGTCGATATCAAGTAATTAAGCAAATCCATTATGCAAACATTGACAGCCATTTTCTCAAATGTCTGCATTTGTAAACAGGATATCCCTGGGAGTGATTATAATTATGCTATACAAATAAGGTTTTCAGTGTTGCATTCAGCAGGCTCTGAAATTATCAGACACTTTTTAAAAATCTTCAATATCATGAAAATTATAAGCATATTTGTTGCCAAAAACCAAATTTGTTTTCGCATTTTACCAAAAAATTATTTACAAAATAAAAACAAAACATGGAAAAATGCGCTGACCATTTCACAATAGTATGTATACAGAACGTGAATTTGTAAGATTTATAACTATATATGTGCTCAAAAAAGAATGGCAGTGTTTCCAAATTTGCCAATATTGACTTATATTGGTGTCCATTTTTTTGTTACCGTGGAAACTGGGGACTGGCCAAAAAAGTTCTGTATATTTGTTACTCTAATCCATTCAATACTTTGGGCAGAAAATATGACACAATAATTAATTTTCACAAATAAAAAAATAATCCTATCTACCTGTTATGGTTGGTATTAACTAACATACCCGATACTTACTTATTTACTCACACCCTGTGATGTGCGATGGTTCTTTTATATCTTGTTACCTTGGCCATAATATTTTAGAAATGTATCATGTATCTTAATTATTTAATATACACAGTCTTTTTAATTTTAATATAATATTGTTTTTAACAGAATATATAATTTGTCTATATTTCTTGAACAATGTTTGTAATTCCATGTACATTTCATAATCGCTGGTCTCAGATGTATGGATAGAAATGTTAATAATACCAATTGACCATTGATGAAAAAACTAATAGGTTGTTTCACTTATCTATGAATATTATAGTTATGCCTATCAAACATTAAGCAAAGTTTGATAATTATAATATAAATAAAACAATGCAGGCTTTTGAAAAAAAACATTATTGGAATTTCTTTATTTTCATACGTCTTCCAGCAACAAAGTGAATATTTCATATTTTTTGGAATCCACTGTTATGGGTTTGTTAGAAAATGTATGAAACAGAGAAAAGTGACTGATAAAGACGGCTGACAAGAAGACATTGCATTAAAATGATGTTTTTTAGTTGTTATTGCAAAAAATAAATGCATAAAAAACATAATAGCACAAGTGAGACTCTTTAGTGTATATCAAAGTATTAAATTATAAAAAAAACATGAACAAAAATTTTTCATCAACCTGCAATCTAACCTTACGATATATGATACCGTATCCTGTGAAGCAACCGATGGAAGAAGACGTGATGGTTTTTCAGTTCACTAGACTAGTACTTGAAGCTAAAGTTAAACATATTGTTATTGTCTCATTGCAGATACTGAGTTGTGTGACATTGATGTGACATGTGACAATGGTGGAACATGTGAAGACACAGAGACTGGTTTCAAGTGTCACTGTCCGTCTGGCTTTGGAGGAAACAAGTGTGAGACCCGTGAGTAGGAAGGCTCTGCAGTGGGCGTGGGTATAGTAGTCATAATGGTTTTCGTGGTAGCAATAGCACCAGTGGTGACTAATATACACCCATCCATTGACCACGAATCAAAGGTGTCAGGTATCACCATTACAGTACACACCCATCCATTGAGGCACTAATCAAAGGTGTCAGTTATCACCATTACAGTACACACCCATTCATTGAGCCAAAATCAATGGTGTGAGTTATCACCATTACAATATACACCCATCCAATGAGCCACAAATCAATGGTGTCAGTTATCACCATTACAATATACACCCATCCATTGAGCCACAAATCAAAGACGTCAATTATCACCATTACACTACACACCCATCCATTCAGCCACAAATCAAAGGTGTCAGCTATCACCATTACAGTATACACTCATCCATTGAGGCACAAATCAAAGGTGTCAATTATCACCATTACAGTACACGCCTATCCATTGAGGCACAAATCAAAGTTGTCAGCTATCACCATTACAGTACACACCCATCCATTGAGGCACAAATCAATGGTGTCAGCTATCACCATTACAGTACACACCCAACCATTGAGCCACAAATCAAAGGTGTCAGCTATCACCATTACAGTACACACCCATCCATAGAGCCACAAATCAATGGTGTCAGCTATCACCATTACAGTACACACCCAACCATTGAGCCACAAATCAAAGGTGTCAGCTATCACCATTACAGTACACACCCATCCATTGAGGCACAAATCAATGGTGTCAGCTATCACCATTACAGTACACACCCAACCATTGAGCCACAAATCAAAGGTGTCAGCTATCACCATTACAGTACACACCCATCCATTGAGGCACAAATCAAAGGTGTAAGCTATCACCATTACAGTACACACCCATCCATTGAGGCACAAATTAATGTTGTCAGCTATCACCATTACAGTACACACCCAACCATTGAGGCACAAATCAAAGGTGTCAGTTATCACCATTACAGTACACACCCATCCATTGAGGCACAAATCAAAGGTGTCAGTTATCACCATTACAGTACACACCCATCCATAGAGCCACAACTCAAAGGTGTCAGCTATCACCATTACAGTACACAACCATCCATTCAGCCACAAATCAAAGGTGTCAATTATCACCATTACAGTATACACTCATCCATTGAGCCACAAATCAAAGATGTCAGTTATCACCATTACAGTACACACCCATCCATTGAGCCACAAATCAAAGGTGACAGTTATCACCATTACAGTATACACCCATCCATTGAGCCACAAATCAATGGTGTAAGTTATCACCATTTCAATATACACTCATCCATTCAGCCACAAATCAAAGGTGTCAGTTATCACCATTACAGTATACACCCATCCATTGAGCCACAAATCAATGGTGTCAGTTATCACCATTACAATATACACTCATCCATTCAGCCACAAATCAAAGGTGTCAGTTATCACCATTACAGTATACACCCATCCATTGAGCCACAAATCAAAGGTGACAGTTATCACCATTACAGTATACACCCATCCATTGAGCCACAAATCAATGGGGTCAGTTATCACCATTACAATATACACTCATCCATTCAGCCACAAATCAAAGGTGTCAGTTATCACCATTACAGTATACACCCATCCATTGAGCCACAAATCAAAGGTGACAGTTATCACCATTACAATATACACTCATCCATTGAGGCACAAATCAAAGATGTCAGTTATCATAATTACAGTATACTCTCACCCATTAAGGCACAAATCAAAGGTGTAAGTTATCACCATTACAGTACACACCCATCCATTGAGCCACAAATCAATGGTGTCAGTTATTTTTTGTCTGAAAAAAACATTATTATTATTATAATAGAAGTGAGTCCATCAGTCCACCCTTTATTCCTGTGATAGTGATGGTGTGTCCTAATGGGAGCCAATAACATCTACTTGTTTTAGAATTAAAAGGTCTTGGTTTTAAAGAACTATGGTTTTCTATACTGGTTTCAAATGCAGATGTAAGCACTGTTTCTTACAATAAATGTTCTTTGCTTGTAGCCATCAGGTATTGTGCTGATGTCACCTGTGTCAATGGAGGCACATGCAAGAACAGCACTGATGGCTTCAAATGTCTGTGTGAAAAGTTGTACACAGGTAGCTTCTGTGAAACAAGTGAGTTTATAGTGGCACTAGAAATGTTGTGCATATGGGCAGTATGCTTGTCAGAGTGCGTGTGCGTGCGAGCGTGTGTGCGTGCGTGCGTGCATGGGTGTGTGGTGTGTGTGCCTGCATACGTGCATGCATGCATCTCTGTGCATATCATGTGAGTGGGAGTTCAGCAAATGTTACTTGAAAACAAAATGTATTTTGAAAGAGGTCTTATGCTTGCACACAGGTTATTCCATGTTTTACAAACTCAAACTGAAATGTCGCCAAGATGAAACTCTTGAACAGTTATGAATGTGTAAGTGGTACTGTGAGATCCATTTGCTTTGGTTTCTTGTGATGTGAGTCGTTAGATGTGGTGTAAGTGGTACTGTGAGATCCATTTGCTTTGGTTTCTTGTGATGTGAGTCGTTAGATGTGGTGTAAGTGGTACTGTGAGATCCATTTGCTTTGGTTTCTTGTGATGTGAGTCGTTAGATGTGGTGTAAGTGGTACTGTGAGATCCATTTGCTTTGGTTTCTTGTGATGTGAGTCGTTAGATGTGGTGTAAGTGGTACTGTGAGATCCATTTGCTTTGGTTTCTTGTGATGTGAGTCGTTAGATGTGGTGTAAGTGGTACTGTGAGATCCATTTGCTTTGGTTTCTTGTGATGTGAGTCGTTAGATGTGGTGTAAGTGGTACTGTGACATCCATTTGCTTTGGTTTCTTGTGATGTGAGTCGTTAGATGTGGTGTAAGTGGTACTGTGAGATCCATTTGCTTTGGTTTCTTGTTATGTGAGTCGTTAGATGTGGTGTAAGTGGTACTGTGACATCCATTTGCTTTGGTTTCTTGTGATGTGAGTTAGATGTGGTGTAAGTGGTACCGTGAGATCCATTTGCTTTGGTTTCTTGTGATGAGTCGCTAGATGTGGTGTAAGTGGTTGGAGATCCATTTGTTTTGGTTTCTTGTGATGTGAGTCGTTAGATGTGGTGTAAGTGGTACTGTGAGATCCATTTGCTTTGGTTTCTTGTGATGTGAGTCGTTAGATGTGGTGTAAGTGGTACTGTGAGATCCATTTGCTTTGGTTTCTTGTGATGTGAGTCGTTAGATGTGGTGTAAGTGGTACTGTGAGATCCATTTCGCTTTGGTTTCTTGTGATGTGAGTCGTTAGATGTGGTGTAAGTGGTACTGTGAGATCCATTTGCTTTTCTCTTGTGATGTGAGTCGTTAGATGTGGTGTAAGTGGTACTGTGACATCCATTTGCTTTGGTTTCTTGTGATGTGAGTCGTTAGATGTGGTGTAAGTGGTACTGTGAGATCCATTTGCTTTGGTTTCTTGTTATGTGAGTCGTTAGATGTGGTGTAAGTGGTACTGTGAGATCCATTTGCTTTGGTTTCTTGTTATGTGAGTCGTTAGATGTGGTGTAAGTGGTACTGTGAGATCCATTTGCTTTGGTTTCTTGTGATGTGAGTCGTTAGATGTGGTGTAAGTGGTACTGTGAGATCCATTTGCTTTGGTTTCTTGTGATGTGAGTCATTAGATGTGGTGTAAGTGGTACTGTGAGATCCATTTGCTTTGGTTTCTTGTGATGTGAGTCGTTAGATGTGAATTGTTTTATTGTGTATATGTTATCATGGATGATGGAGTAAGAAATGTCAAGCTGCAGTGATTCGGACATGTGGCGTAGAAGGTATTGAGATGAAGAAGGCATGGAGGCTGCCGGTGGAGGGAAAACACAACACATGACATGACTGATGGACGTGGTGAGGAGACATGGAGGTGACAGAGGTTGTGGAGGTGGACGCAGTGGACAGGGCATTGTGGTGAGGAGAGACATTGAGGTGACAGAGGTTGTGGAGGAGGACACAGTGGACAGGGCGTTTTGGTGAGGAGAGACATTGAGGTGACAGAGGTTGTGGAGGAGGACACAGTGGACAGGGCGTTGTGGTGAGGAGAGACATTGAGGTGACAGAGGTTGTGGAGGAGGACACAGTGGACAGGGCATTGTGGTGAGGAGAGACATTGAGGTGACAGAGGTTGTGGAGGAGGACACAGTGGACAGGGCATTGTGGTGAGGAGAGACATTGGGGTGACAGAGGTTGTGGAGGAGGACACAGTGGACAGGGCATTGTGGTGAGGAGAGACATTGGGGTGACGGAGGTTGTGGAGGAGGACACAGTGGACAGGGCGTTGTGGTGAGGAGAGACATTGAGGTGACAGAGGTTGTAGAGGAGGACACAGTGGACAGGGCGTTGTGGTGAGGAGAGACATTGAGGTGACAGAGATTGTGGAGGAGGACACAGTGGACAGGGCATTGTGGTGAGGAGAGACATTGAGGTGACAGAGGTTGTGGAGGAGGACACAGTGGACAGGGCGTTGTGGTGATGAGAGACATTGAGGTGACAGAGGTTGTGGAGGAGGACACAGTGGACAGGGCGTTGTGGTGAGGAGAGACATTGAGGTGACAGAGGTTGTGGAGGAGGACACAGTGGAGAGGGCGTTTTGGTGAGGAGAGACATTGAGGTGACAGAGGTTGTAGAGGAGGACACAATGGACAAGGTGTCGTGGTGAGAAGAAGCATGGAGGTGACAGAGGTTGTAGAGGAGGACACAATGGATAGGGTGTCATGGTGAGAAGAAGCATGGAGGCGACAGAGGTTGTAGAGGAGGACACAATGGACAGGGCGTTGTCGTGAGGAGAGACACGGAGTTAGCAGAGGCTGTTGAGGAGAACACAATGGACAGAGTGACATAGCGAGGAGAGACA
The DNA here is from genome assembly GCA_020002185.1 of Paraescarpia echinospica. Lineage (NCBI taxonomy): Eukaryota > Metazoa > Annelida > Polychaeta > Sabellida > Siboglinidae > Paraescarpia > Paraescarpia echinospica. Next base: position 74,512,304 of record CM034533.1, on the reverse strand, counting down.
TGGAGGTGACACAGGCTGTGGAGGAGAACACAATGGACAGGCATCCTGTTTTGAGAGACATGGAGGTGGCAGAGGTTGTGGAGGAGGATACAATGTACAGGGTGTCGTGGTGAGGAGACATAAAGATGGCAGAGGTTGTGGAGGAGGACACATGGACAGGGTGTCGTGGTGAGGAGAGGCATGGAGGTGGTAGAGGTTGTGGCAGAGAATACAATGGACAGGGTGTTGTGGTAGGGAGAGACACGCAGTTGTGGAGAGACATGGAGGTGACAGAGGTTGTGGAGGAGGACAAAATGGCAGACGAGGATCTTTGCAAAAAGTCGTGGCTGTGCATGAATATACATGTGTCCTTCCATTGTTTGCCAACAGTTGAATAATATATAGTTATGTTCAAGGGAAGGATTCTGGTCCATTATGCTCAAGGGAAGGATTCTGGTCCATTGTGTTCAAGGGAAGTTGTCTGGTCCATTATGTTCAAGGGAAGATGTCCATTATGTTTATGGGAAAGTGTTTGGTCCATTATGTTTAAGGGAAGATGTTTGGTACATTATGTTTAAGGGAAGGTGTCTGGTTCATTATGTTTAAGGGAAGGTGTCTGTTCCATTATGTTCAAGGGAAGGTGTCTGTTCCATTATGTTCAAGGGAAGGTGTCTGGTCCATTATATTTAAGGGAAGATGTCTGGTCCATTATGTTTATGGGAAGGTGTCTGGTCCATTATATTTAAGGGAAGGTGTCTGGTACATTATGTTTAAGGGAAGGTGTCTGGTCCATTATGTTCAAGGGAAGGTGTCTGTTCCATTATGTTCAAGGGAAGGTGTCTGTTCCGTTATGTTCAAGGGAAGGTGTCTGGTCTATTATATTTAAGGGAAGGTGTCTGGTCCATTATGTTTATGGGAAAGTGTTTGGTCCATTGTGTTTAAGGGAAGGTGTCTGGTCCATTGTGTTCAAGGGAAGGTGTCTGGTCCATTGTGTTTAAGGGAAGGTGTCTGGTCCATTATGTTTAAGGGAAGGTGTCTGGTCCATTATGTTTAAGGGAAGGTGTCTGGTCCATTATGTTTAAGGGAAGATATTTGGTACATTATTCAGGGGTAGAACTACCCACTAGTCCGCTAGTCCGTACACTAGTAAAGATTACGGCGGACTAGTAAACCCGGCCTACCAACTAGTCCGGCTGTCTAGTAAAAATCAGCGTGTTGCGTGGCGCCACCAACCGTACAATTGACAAAGTAAATCTTCACCTAATGTGAATCGACAGTGAAACGGTACTTTTGATTGGTTGTTGTGTGACATAGAAATCTGAAACGACCGTTTTGTTTGGCTTAGCGTATCATGTAGAGGGGTACCGGCTAATGAGCGCAATTGGCGTCCATTTTCGCGTCTATTTTCTAATCTATTTTCAAATGCGCGGATTTCGAATACGGTTCACATCTTCAGTTCTACATCAATTATTTTGTTAATTCATTACTAATTATTTTGTTACGTTTACGCACGATGCATCGTTATTTAACTGGGGTTGCAAAACCAGAAGTTAAACGCAAGATGGAAAAGCGAGAACGGGACACGCTGTACGACCAGCAGAAACGACAGCGTGGCTATTTGAAGGTTTGGGAACGAGACCACACTTGGCTGTCCTACGATGACGACAACGATTTGATGTTTTGCAAAGTGTGCAGGACACACAACGTAACTGGTGTCCGTGGCAAGAATGCGTTCTTGACTGGCACGGACAACTTTCGTCCACACTCGCTACGCGCACACAGTACAAGCGAGGCGCACACACGAGCTGTCTTCCGGCAAACTGCGTTCGAAGCCCGTCCCGGCACTGCACCTGCCCACCGACCCATCCAAGCGCTGAACACGGCCACCATGGACCGTCTGACGCATTTGTTTAGGTAATTATGTTACCCATGTGATATAATGTTATAAAATGTAAAAAAAATATTGTGTTTGATTGTACTTTGTTAGGGTTAGCACTATATGGTTTAAATTATTATCCCTCATTTCTCTGTTATCTCTCATTTCAAACGTCCCGTGCAGTAAACAATGCCATGGGAAATTATTAATTTGCATTTGATGTAGATCTGTGTTATAACTTGCCTGGATCTTCAGGTTCAAAAGTAATACTATTTAGTGTTGTATTTCCCGCCTTTATGCATAATATTTTTGGTTTTGAGAACGTGGCTTGTCTTGTGATTTTTGTGCTTTTATTAAAATTTAAACCTGCCCATCTTCAAATCTTCGTCAAGTTTTGTTTTGAAAGCGAGGATGTTTTTAGTATTCACTGTTTGCTGAGGAAGGTTGTTATGTTGTGACTATACTCAGTATTTACTTAATACTATGATATTTAATATTTCCTGCATTGGATGTTTCAGGACTTGTCACGCGATAGCAAAGCACCGGCGTCCGTTCACAGATTATGTGTGGCAGTGTACCCTGGACGCACAGAAGGGCCTTGATGTGGGGAACACTTATCGGAATGACAAGGCATGCAAGCAGTTCGTGCGTGCCATCGCTGAGGTTGAGCACCGTCACCTCGCACAGCACCTGGAGAGTGCTCACTTTCTCGCCCTCATCAGTGACGGTACGACAGATGCGTCCATCACGGAAGCGGAGATAGTGTACGTGAGGTATGCAGTGAATGGTGTCGTCTCTACTGCCTTCGCTGGTATTGAGAACGTCGGCAAGGCAGATGCTCCGTCAATCAAGCGGGCAATTGACGGTGTCGTGGAGCGCTACCTCCACATCCCGAAAGAGACACTCATGAAGAAGCTTGTCGGATTCGGCAGTGATGGCGCCGCTGTTATGACCGGATCAGCCAACGGTGTCGCCACGCTCTTCCGAAATGAGCAGCCGTGTCTGCAAGCAATCCACTGCTATGCGCATCGCCTGGAACTTGCATATAAGGACGCATTGTGTCGGTTGCCCATGTACACAAAGTTGAGCGGTCTCCTCCTGAGCCTCTACTTGTTCTACCATCACTCGCCACTGAACCGTAGCAACTTGAAGGCAGCATTCGACACATTGTCTCTGCCATGTGCCCTTCCACCAGGTGTCGGTGGCACTCGCTGGTTGCCACATCTGCTGAAGGCACTGCAGGCCCTTGTGAAGGGATATCCAGCATATGTCCTGCATCTGACGCAGATGCAAGTGCCCGGGGGCTCCGGAGATGCCAAGGCAAAGGCCATTGGCTTCTTGGCGACACTGCACCGACGAGACATCATCGAGATGGCACACTTCCTTCTCGATGTGCTGTTTGTTCTGAGCAAGCTGTCGCTGGTGGCTCAGACAGTGACTGCGACAGTTGCTGATGTACATGCCACGCTGACATCCGCTGTGGCCACCCTTGTGATGTACAAGACGACCACAACTGCCAAGGAGCGTGCCCTGGCGCGCATGGAAGACTTCTATGGTGAGACACTCACAGGTGCTGTCTTCGCCAAGCAGACCCGACTGCAGATCTTGGGCAACCTGGTCAGCTGTCTGGAGGGTCGCTTCGTTGACAGCAATTCGGACGTTGTGCGGGCATCATCAATCGTTAGCTTCAAGCTGTGGCCTGAAGCTGCAGGTGATTATGGAAATGACGCTGTGGCCACACTCAACAACCATTTTGGCCCTGTGCTTCGCGACGCTGGCATCGATACTGCCAGTGTGGAGACGGAGTGGACACTTCTGAAGATGATCCTGTATGAACAGTCCCCAGACGTGCGACAGCTGACATGGTCTAGTGTCAATGCAGCCCACCAGGCAGAGTATGGAAACATACTTGGGCTTGTTGACGCCATTCTGACTCTGCCAGCCAGCTCGGCTGATGCGGAGAGAGGCTTCAGTCAGCTGAAGCTGACGAAGAGCAGCATCCGGTCAGTCCTGAAGGCAGATCGACTGACTGATCTGTTGACCATTCAGCTGAGTTCACCAGACATCGCTGCATTTGAACTGAAGGAGGCAATCGAGCTGTGGAGTGCTGGTGGAGCCCGGAGGCCAGACACTCAGCCGCTTAGGCCAAGGCCCGACTGTAGTAGTTACACTGACAGCAGTGACACCGACTGTGATGACAGTAGTGCCTCCGACTCTGAGTGACACTGACTGACTGACAGGCAGTGTTAACGCCAGGCCTGGATGACACTGTGGTTTTTTGTGTTTTAAATAAAATTGTTGTGACCTAAATTTGTGCTATGTTTTTTATTTGCAGGACTAGTAAACCTTTTGGCGGACTAGTAAACTTTTGTCTTTACTAGTCCTGCTGTCTAGTAAAATAAATGCTGAAGTTCTACCCCTGATTATGTTTAAGGGAAGGGGTTTGGTCCATTATGTTTAAGGGAAGGTGTCTGGTCCATTATGTTTAAGGGAAGGTCTCTGGTCCATTAAGTTTAAGGGAAGGTGTCTGGTACATCAGTGTTCGAAATAGCGGCAGTCCGGTAGTCCGAGGCCTACCAAAAATTCGGTCGGACTACCGAAGTTGGCGTCAGCAGTAGTCCGACGGACCTCCACAAAATCCGGGAATATTTGTTACTCATCGGTCACATGCGGGAGATATATATACATCTAGGGACACTGAAATTCCGCAATCATAAAAAACAAATAAAATCGCAGTATTTGCGTTTACAAAAGGGTATTCCCTGATCACAACAAGAGCAGAAGCACCGCCTCTTTCAATGATAATGCCTTAATTTTGAAACAAACGTTTAATATGCAACAAAGTACCGCAAATCGTTGAGAAGTATCATGGCGCCTGTACTACCTAGTGTCAACCGACGTAAACTGGGACACGCGCAGAAGATGCAAACATAAACCGTTTCGCGATCGTTGCATGGCTGTCCGCTAAGCTCATGGAAGACATGTTGCTAATTAAATGTAGTTGTCACATAATTATAACACGCATAAGTGTACATATTCCGACTTCGAACACAAAACGCAAAAGTAACAACAGCCTAGGTTACACTGGCTCGAAGTGAGTCTGCGTTTCGTAGTTCTAACAAATTCCGTTGGATGGCGTCATATATAGCGCTAGCTAAAAAATTAATGGTTGAACAAAATTATTAGTGAAACAGCAGTGATTTGAACAATCATAATTGTTAATATGATTGCTTGTATAATTTACATTTGCTAACTTATATATTAAGCACTACTGCATTACAAACAACCAGTCATTTATATGTAATTTTGTATGACAAGAATTATGTTATTACCTGACTTGTTTATGTACGGTTGTTACTGTGGTGAAAATATTGCACAAATTGATGTTGTTAGAAAATTTAGCCACACCGTAAAACAGCATTATTTAGATGCAGAGATCATAACATTGTGATATTTTAGATATTTCACAGAATGTATTAATTTTCAAAGTTAACTTAGAAATAAAGTATTACTTTTCTGAACAGAAATGGATTTCTTTAGTCAGTTTGCCATTTAAAACGGAAAATGCGTCATTTGACACCAAAAATACGTAATTTGGTGTTGGTGTATATATGTTATTGGTGTACATTTGTTGTTTGGTGCATTAAATATATTGGATTTTCACATTTTGTGTTCGGCGCATTACTTTGCTAAACATTTTGGCTATTTGTGGTCTACCAGATATTTCTGTGGACTGCCAGATTTTCCAACCAGGTAGTCTTGCTGACTACCAGAATTTTTGGAGTAATTTCTACCCCTGTACATTATGTTCAATGGAAGTTGTCTATTCCATTAGGTAATTATTACCAGGAAGTTATCTGTTCCGTTAGGTAATTAATACCAGGAAGTCTGTTCCATTAGGTAATTATTATCAGGAAGTAGTCTGTTCCATTAGGTAATTATTAACAGGAAGTTGTCTCTTCCATTAGGTAATTATTACCAGGAAGTTGTATATTCCATTAGGTAATTATTACCACGAAGTTGCCTCTTCCATTAGGTAATTATTACCACGAAGTTGCCTCTTCCATTAGTTAATTATTACTACGAAGTTGTCTCTTCCATTAAGTAACTATTACCACGAAGTTGTCTTTTCCATTCGGTAATTATTACCAGGAAGTTTTCTGTTTCGTAAGGTAATTATTACCAGGAAGTTGTCTCTTCCGTTAGGTAAATATTATCAGGAAGTTGTCTCTTCTGTTAGGTAATTATTACCAGGAAGTTGTCTCTTCCATTGGGTAATTATTATGAGGAAGTTGTCTCTTCCGTTAGGTAATTATTACCAGGAAGTTGTCTCTTCCGTTAGGTAATTATTACCAGGAAGTTATCTCTTCCATTAGGTAATTATTACCAGGAAGTTGTCTCTTCCGTTAGGTAATTATTACCAGGACGTTGTCTCTTCCGTTAGGTAATTATTACCAGGAAGTTTGCTGAATCTGTTGATTTAGTTCTAATTTGGTCAGGATTTAACAAGATTTAACAAGATTTAACAAGATTGCCATCCAGAGAATTAACTCTAGATGGCAGGTGGACAAGGAAGCCCTTTGGCTTATCTAGAGTCCAACCCTTTTATCTACATATATCCAGCCCTTCTGAGGTATGTGTCGATTTTATTTTTAAACATATTCACACTACTAGCACCCACACAATCATCAGATAATCTGTTCCATTCATTCACAGTCCTTTGTGAAAATGAGAACTTTCTCACGTCTAATCTACACTGCTCCTTTACTAATGTAACTTCATGTCCTCTAGTCTTTCTATCTTTCTTAACTGAAAAAAACATATTTCTATCAATATTTTCATAACCATTCAATATTTTAAACACTTCTATCTGATCTCCTCTCAATCTCCTGGTCTCTAGTGTTGTTAAACCACATTCTTTTAGGCGTTTTTCATAACTAAGATCCCTCAGTTTTGGTATCATTTTAGTCGCTCTCCTCTGTACTCTTTCTAGCATATCTATGTCCTTCTTGCGGTATGGCCTCCACGCTTGTATACAATATTCTAAAATGAGGCCTAACTATTGTTTTACAGTGGTATTATTAGTTCTTTTTCTTTTAATGCTATATTTCGCCCTAATCAATCCAAGGATTTGATTTCCCTTTGAAGCTGCAATTCCACACTGCTCTGAAACCTTCATGTCAGCACTAATTGTCAGCCCTAAGTCTTTTACTTTACAGTAGTACTTAGTACAGTTCCCCCCATTGTATATTCTACATATTCGTTCCCATGTCCTGTGTGGAGGCATTTACATTTCCCAAAATTGAACAACATTTGCCACTTTTCAGACCATTTGATCAACCTGTCAAGATCATCTTGTAAATGCTGTCTATCACCATCACTTTCAATCCTTCTAAACACTTTTGTATCATCTGCAAATTTCAACACCTTGCTAGCTATATCATCGTCCAAATCGTTTATATATATTAAGAATAATATAGGTCCCAGTACTGATCCCTGTGGAACCCCTCAAAACTGATTTCCAGTTTGAAGCCTCCCCATCAACAACTACCCGTTGTCTTCTGTCAATCAGCCATTTTTCTATCCAGTTAATTATACCATTTCCTATGCCATGGGCTTTTTTAGTTTAAACGCCGTATTGTCGCTTTTTGTCCAGCTTTTAGCGAAAATCTAAGTAGATGATATCTACTGGTGATCCATCATCTACCCTTAGTGATATCTTCCAAAAACATAACATGTTGTTAAGCATGACCTCGCTTTTAGAAACCCATGTTGAGATGGGTTTATCCAGATTATGTTTAACAAATCCACCATGTGATCTTTAATTGATCTTTCCTATTAATTTACAAGTCACTGATGTTAAACTCACTTCTGGTCTATAGTTCTCGAGCTTGCAACCTCGAACCTTTTTTAAATAACGGTATAATGTTTGCTTCTTTCCATTCTAAAGGAACCACTCCCTCTTCTAATGACAAGTTGAAAACTGTTGCAAGCGGTATGCTAATTTGTTCACCAATTTCCACTAGTAGTTTGGGTGGAATACCATCCACTCCAGGTGATTTATTTTCCTTCATAGCCCTAATTTTCTTAGCTACCATTTCTGGGGTTACAATTAACTGTCTTAAATAGTCTGATTCTGCCCCCTTGAACTTAGCCTCTGGTACTGGCAGTGAACTAGTGTCTTCTCTGGTAAACACTGAACTAAAATACTCATTTGGGTCTTCTGCCATTAAGAATCCTTCTGACATTATATTTCCAGCACTACCTTCTAGAGGATCGACCGTATCCTGAACTTTCTGTTTTGCTTTGAACATACATAAAACTCTTGCTGTCATGTTTTATATTACAAACAATTTATGTTCCTTAGCTTCTCTTTGAATTTCTAATTTCAGCTGTAGCTTAGTTTGATCTTCTTTAAGTATTGCTCGTCTTCGTCATTGCCGATACGTCTGACCATCATTTTGTTTTATGCTTAATTTTCTAATGGCTTCTTTCGATAAGTATTTCTTTCTGGTCCGTTTTCCTTGTTTTTTTAAGGGAACAAATTTATCTACGATGCACTCTATTTCATTCTTTAAGATATTCCAGCATTCTGTTGCTGTCTTATTCTTCAGTGTATTATACCAGTCTATCTTTGCTAAATATTTCATCATTTCCTTATATCTTCCTTTGTGGAAATTTCTCCTCAACTGCTTTTTATTATTTCTTTCTGATTTTACTTTAATGGTAAAATGTATCTGGTTGTGATCACTACTTCCCAGAGGCTCACATAATTTAACATTGTCAACTAATTCATTCTGTAAGGACAAAACTAAGTCTAACACATTCTCTCCCCTGGTTGGTTCTAGCACATGTTGAGAAAGGAAACTATCTTGTACTAAAACTAAAAACTTGTGGTCCTCACTACCCATACTCTGTAGAGATTTCCATTTTATATGCCCATGGTTAAAATCCCCCATAATAACACAGTCCGTTTGCTCACTTCCATTATAGCGTTTTGTATTTTTTCATTCTCTTCTATGCTTATGTTTGGACTTCGATAAACTAATCCAACCGTTAACGTTGAGTTTCCTGTAACTATGTTACGCCAAACAGCTTCTTCGCAATCTGCTTCTCTGTCTAATTTTATTTCATAAGCCTGGATAGATTCTTTAATATATAAAATAACTCCACCTCCCTTTCTTCCTATTCTATCTTTTCTAAACATTACATATCCTGTCAGTCCCAATTCGGCATCTGATATATCGGTGGTTGCCAGTTCGTTATTACCTATTATGTGAGGGTCAATATCTTCTACCACCAATGTTTGGATTCATTTCTTTTGTTTACTATACTCCTTGCGTGCAAAACAAAACACATTTATGCGCCAGCTTCAGAGCAGGAACCAGACTGTTCTTTTGCTAGATATTCTGCTGCTAGCCCCATCTATGCCTCCAGTTTCAGGCTTCTCTGCGAGTCCCCTGCGAATTTAGTTTAAATAGATGCAACCTGTCCCACTGTCAACAGATCGCAGCAGATTCTCTGAGAATACTGATGCCCCCTTTCCACTTAGATGGAGGCCATCTCTCATGTACATATCTTCTCTCCCAACAAAGTACCCCCATAAATCTATGAATCCCACGCCCTCTTCCTCACACATCTGCTCAACTAGTGCGTTGATCGCCATCCTCTTACAGTTTCTGTATCTTGCCCCGCTTCCTCCCATTACTGGTAAAATTCCTGAGAGAATAACCTGTTCCACTCTTGTCTTCTTTAGCTTCCTCACTAGATGTCTGTACTTCTGAACTATACCAGTTGTTCCCTCCTTGTCTGCATTGTTTGTCCCAACGTGTACTAGTATAGACCCTCCCTTGCCATGCCCCAATACCTTCTCTACCCTTTCGGTCACATGCTCTATCCTAGCCCCCGGTAGACATACAACAACGTCCTTCCCCTCGCATATAGTCTTGTCTGTTTTTCTCAGAATTGAATCGCCCATAAACACTCTCTCTTTTCTCCTTGCCCCCTCAATCACTGCCTCGGAGTAGCTCCTCCGGTTTGCATATGTCTGGTTGTTGTCTTTTCCTCTTGTCGTCTTCTCTCCTGTCCATTCTCTTCCATTCCTGTCCGTTTTCCTCCACCTGTCCATCTTCTCTCATCGTCCCTTCTTTCCTCCCATCACATTTTCTTCTCTCCTCTCCCGTCCCTTTCCCCCGGCTACCTCCTTCACTACGGTCACTTTCTCCCCTGTCACCTTCACGCCTGTCATGTTTTCTGTTTTTGCTGAACACTCTGTCTTCTTCCATCAGTCTTCTGTCTCACAGTCTTACCAACTGCCTCTGTGGTATCTACCTCTTCACCACCTGTATCGCTGTCGTGTCTCTCCTCGTTCTCTACAGTCTGACTACCTGCTGATCTATCCCCACTGGCCCGTTTTCTTTTCCTCTGCCGAACACTTTTCCTCCGTCCCTCTGTTTTCTCAATGTCTTGTTCCTTCACACCGGTCACCTTCCTTCCTCTCAGTCTCCTTTCTTCAGTCTCCGTGTCACAACTCTGCTCCTTCTGTGTTGTAGAATTCTCAACTCTCTCCGCGTCATCCCTCTCTGCTCCATCTATTTCTATGTTGAGTCTCGCCTCCATCTCCTTCACTATATCCGTCAACTTACACACCTCCTTCATCAGACATTCCACCCTCAAACACCCCATACACCGAAAGGTGAATCCGTCATCTTTGGTCTCTGCCCATGATTTTGGACAGCCAGACAACGCAAAATCCACCCAGCTCTGGCAGTCGTTGCAAACTAGGTGTCGTGTTGCCCTGAGTTGCCGCTTGCAAGGTGCCATATCAGAATTTATTTATGTTCAAAGTAGTTTTATGTAGTCTTTGAAAATACTTTTCTGTGTACAATTTACACCAGATTGTTTAGGTTATAGTTAGTTTTATTTGTTAACACACAGTGACACACCGTGCCTTATCTAGTTACGATGTCGATGACAATGTATTCAAGTTAGGCTTAGATACAAGGTAGTCTTTACAAAGACTGTTTCCTGTGTACTATTATACACTTTAAAAGATTGTTATTTCAGGTTTTAATTACTCATCTAACTACACCGATTATCTCAAATAACGCTATTCTATTGTCGTTCACGATACGCTAACTTCGCTAGTGACCTACTTTGTAAACAACGTTCCGATTACATTAACGTCCCCAATTATCGCTCGCAAATCGCCTACTTTTAATCTACCCTAGATTACTCCCTCTAGCTAACTTTTAACAAAAAATATTGCTTAATATATATCTATAATTACGTTATGTATCCTATACGCTCAATAATATCACTTATCTTGATCAAATATCCTTATATTTTCGCAAGTTTGCTGCACCAAATTCAAATCAATTCACCACCGGAAGTCCCCGAAATAGAGTGTGGATCATTGGAACGAGCCAACGTCAAATCAATAAGTATTAATAAACAATAATTGCAAATAACAACTGTTTACAAATGTTATGTTTGGTTTACAATTTGAATATTTTGCGGACGTAACTTTAAAATAGATGTTTCAGTTCGGCATATTGATTCTACTATTACTAGTAACAGATGTTTCTAAATGAGGAATGGACATTGTACCTATAAATTTGTAGTTGTTTCTTAATTTTAAACATGCACCTCATTTACATGTGGGTTCATCATTAACATATATTGATTGTTGTATGTTATAGAGATTAAGGATTTCTGCAAGAACACACCTTGTAACTTGAACTACACTGTCTGTAAGAACAAGGCCGATGGGTACGAGTGTGTGTGCAAGTCTTGTAGCTGTTCCTCTGTAAGCGGCAATGATCAATGTACTCTGCGTAAGTAACACTGCTGTGGGCCATCATTCTTGTGTCAAAGGTTGTCTTGGCAGTATGACGTCTCCATTCGACGTTGCTCTAATTCACCTGGATACAGAAAACCATGTATACATGAAGGGGTCTACATAGAAACTTTACCTAGAAGCATGCAAAATATTCATTGCATACAATGAATGTATTATGCTGAGTACAAATGCTGCGCTTAACTCACAATCTGTGCACATTCAGGCTTCGGCATTAGAGCATTGTGCTCTTTAAGAATTTTCCTAATTTTCAGATCGAGCTGTTGCTATGAATAGACAAGTGATATACAAACATTTGTTTGTGTAACTAAGAGTTCATTATCACCTGCACATAACGGATTGTGCAGTGAAAGTAGTCACCGTAACACAGAAGAATGCACAGATCCTCCTGCTGTTTCTTCTGGTAGCTGCTATAGATGCATTGTTGTATGTTTGCAGATGCATTGTTGTATGTTTGCAGATGCATTGCTGTACGTTTGCTGATGCATTGTTGTATTTGTGCAGATGCATTGTTGTACGTTTGCAGATGCATTGTTGTATGTTTGCAGATGCATTCTTGTATGATTGCTGATGCATTCTTGTATGTTTGCAGATACATTCTTGTATGATTGCAGATGCATTGTTGTACGTTTGCAGATGCATTGTTGTATGTTTGCTGATGCATTGTTGTATGTTTGCAGATGCATTGTTGTACGTTTGCAGATGCATTGTTGTATGTTTGCAGATGCATTCTTGTATGATTGCTGATGCATTCTTGTATGTTTGCAGATGCATTCTTGTATGATTGCAGATGCTTTGATGTACGTTTGCAGATGCATTGTTGTATGTTTGCTGCTGCATTCTTCTACTTTTGTAGATGCATTACTGTACGTTTGCAGATGCATTCTTGTATGTTTGCAGATGCATTATTGTACGTTTGCAGATGCATTATTGTACGTTTGCAGATGCAATGTTTTACGTTTGCAGATGCATTATTGTACGTTTGCTGATGCATTGTTGTATGTTTGCAGATGCGTTATTGTACGTTTGCTGATGCATTCTTGTATGTTTGCAGATGCATTATTGTTCATTTGCAGATGCATTCTTGTATGTTTGCAGATGCTTTGTTGTACGTTTGCAGATGCATTGTTGTACGTTTGCTAATGTATTCTTGTACGTTTGCAGATGCATTCTTGTATGTTTGCTGATGCATTATTGTACGTTTGCAGATGTATTCTTGTACGTTTGCTGATGTATTCTTGTATGTTTGGAGATGCATTGTTGTACGTTTGCAAATGCATTGTTGTATGTTTGCAGATGCTGTGTTGTACGTTTGCAGATGCATTGTTGTACGCTTGCTGATGCGTTCTTGTATGTTTGCAGTTGCAACTCACAAATGTCAGAATGCAAAATCAGAACACGATGGACAGGAGGAGTTTTACTTATCGCACCCCTACGACTGTAACTGGTACATCTGGTGTTACCTAAAAGGCCTTGCTGGAGTGGAAATGAAGTGCGCGCCGCCTGCTCGCTTCAATAAACGCTACACAAGTAACACAGATAATTGCCTCAGTCCAGATGAATTGCAACATTGCACAGAGACCTGTCCAGGGGAACTTGATCAAAAATGTCCCTAAAACTGGAAATAAATAGTACTAAAATGAATATTCTAGTAGTTTAACAAGATTGCCACCCAGAGAATAAACTCTAGATGGCAGGTGGACAAGGAAGCCCTTTGGCTTATCGAGTGTCCAACCCTTTTATCTATGTGTATCCCACCCTTCTGAGGTATGTGTCGATTTTATTTTTAAACATTCGCGCTACTAGCACCCACACAATCAGCAGATAATCTGTTCCATTCATTTACAGTCCTTTGTGAAAATGAGAACTTTCTTACATCTAATCTACACTGCTCCTTTGCTAATGTAACATCATGTCCTCTAGTCCTTCTATCTTTCTTAACTGAGAAAAAAATATTTCTATCAATATTTTCATAACCATTCAATATTTTAAACATTTCTATCTGATCTCCTCTCAATCTACTGGTCTCTAGCGTTGTTAAACCACATTCTCTTAGGCGAATTTCATAAGTAAGATCCCTCAGTTTTGGTATCATTTTAGTTGCTCTCCTCTGTACTCTTTCTAGCATATCTATGTCCTTCTTGCGATGTGGCCTCCACGCTTGAACACAATATTCTAAATGAGGCCTAACTATTGTTTTGTACAGCGGTAGTATTAGTTCTTTTTCCTTATACGCTATATTTCGCCTAATTAATCCAACGATTTGATTTCCCTTTGAAGCTGCAATACCGCACTGCTCTGAAACCTTCATATCAGCGCTAATGGTTAACCCTAAGTCCTTTTCTTTTACAGTAGTACTTAGTACAGTACCCCCCATTGTATGTTCTACATCTTCGTTCCTATGTCCTGTGTGGAGACATTTACTTTTCCCAAAATTGAACAGCTTTTGCCACTTTTCAGACCATTTGATCAACCTGTCAAGATCATCTTGTAAATGCTGTCTATCTCCATCATTTTTAATCCTTCTAAACACTTGTATCATCCGCAAATTTCAACACCTTGCTTGTTATGTCATCATCCAAATCATTATATGTCACATCCAACATCCTGTGTTGCTTTTTAACATTGCAGGCCTAAATACATAACAACTCGATTTCATTATAATCCATACAAAGTTAAAAACCACATGGAAACTCTGAAGATACACTCAGCCAATAATCAAATCAAATTCATTTATACACCACATATCTCTACAAAGCAGATTCAGGGTTGTTTACAAACTAAAAGAATATTGCTTGCCAGTAAGTTCTTGTGGTTTGCAAAGTAAACATGGTTATTTGAATACACAATACCACTCAGTTGCTCGTGAGAATGGTCAAATGGGTAATAGTATTGTGATTTCTGGATCTCGAGGTTTACACAATATTTTAATAAAAGGCTGCTGTAGGTTTTGGTGAGACTCAGCCCCCTCCATCAGCCCCACCCCAATATTCTCCACATCCTGATGCCTATGTAGAGGGGATCAGGTAGTCTGAAACTGTGTACGCAATTGGGTGCATTTCGAGGCCGAAATAAAACATGAAAATGGCAAAGGAATAAAAAAATGACTTCTACATTGGCCATTGAGCTTGGTTTCTAAAGATTTAGACTCGGAAGTAGTTACCTTAAAAAGGGAATATAAACCATTAACACAGCATGGCAACAGATACTGCTGCCTGGATAGCATGTGTCTATTTCTTGTTCAAATTGTCCTGATAGCTCTACTATCAAACAACTATACCAGAGGCACCAGCTTCGTAGAAAGGCTGCCTGCTTCTAATAACTTCATCGTGTGTCATCATAGTATTGATAAATTGGTACAAGTTAGTGATTACATTTCCTTTGTCAAGGGTACAACGTTATCAGGACTTTCAACAACCACTGACTTAAATGGATTTTTTGGTTTAACAAATTTATGTGGAAGCACGTGCGTGTGGGTAACTACATCCCTGGACAGGTTGGGACATGTACACTACTTGTTTACGAAGTTTGATAAACTCATACAAACTACCCAAAAACTAACTTACATACTGTTGCATACAACAATTAATTCAAGGAATTCTGAGGTGGGGTTCTGTCACTTTTCACCAGACGTCACTTCTAGTCTGGGATGAAATTTTTCTGTAGTAAGTCACCACACTTTGATACAAAAGTGTGATCCGAAAAAGTGGTAATTATGCCCGGGCATTAGAGAGCTGTTTTAAATTTATTCATTATATGTATTTGTGTGGCTGTGGCAGTTACTGCATTTTGTTATCAAAGAACCAAGAACTGGAAACAAGTTTTGTGGCAGATGACAGCTGATGTCCAACTGGCTGGCACAAAATGTTGGCCACCCAAGTGGCTTTCATAAGCTAACAGATGTAATGACCAAATCCATTTATTTTGGCAATTAAAAAGCAAACAAGGATATGCTTTTTTATTAAACATGTTTTGCAGATTATTTATACTATTTACACTACACATTTAAATATAAAAGAACCAAACTGAAGATGAGCAAAACCAGCTATGGAAGCACCTTTAACAGATTTAATGAGATCACTTTATTGTCTTTACTATACACACAATATTCTACATGTGCACATCGGCGAACATAACAGAGATAAACTACATTTGTTTCAATGCTAAGTATTACATAAAACAAGAATCAAATAAATCAAAGTATTTTCAGGTAAAATTAATATGCATTAGGGATCATCTCAGAATGTTGATGTCAGATATCAGACAAAATTACTTTTATCTGGCCTCAGCCCCTACCCCTTCCTCTTGGACAAGAGTTTGTGAACATCGATATGATGATATCAATACATTAATATCAATACAATAACAGTATCGGTCCAAAGTATAAAATGTGGATGTCCGACACAAGACAAAAGTGCTTCTGACCTCTCCCCAAACGAAAGTAATTTCATCTGATAATGGACACCAACAATTTGAGATGATCCCTTACTGTATATATGAACGTAGTATGTTGTTGAATGTGATGGAAACTGTCTTATATATACATGTGAGTTGTGGCAGTTATGTATGGTCAACTGGGTAAAGAAAACATGGTCAGGTGTCTGAAAACCATGTAAGTTACTCACCTGACCTTATTTTGGTCATGTATGAACATCATGTTTTGAAGGTGGTCTAGTTATGTTATGGCTTAAATACTCATGTATTAACAATGCCCTTTGTAAAGATGGTCTAGATGTATTAGGGCTTAACCTTTATTGGATATTGTACATGTAATTAACCTACCTATATATTTTTATGGGTGTCTGACTCATTTATATAACTAAATGTTTGTTAATTAATTGTGTTTTAGCAAAACCACTTGCAAGTGTTTATGCTTGAGCACAAGTGTTTATGTTTGTGCACAAGTGACAATATTTACCAGGTATATGGTTAGTATTTACAGCAGTTTGAAAATATATACTCATGGCTTTCATGTTTATTCACTTTGACCTTGTTGCCTGTGTGAAAGCACACGCATTGGGGTATATGTCTCTAATATTTTGCTGTTATATTTTATATAAAAAAATATTTTTGTGAAAGAATGATTTTGTCGAACTTGAATGTATTCATTGCATATAATTATTATTGTCATGTTATAAGCAAGCATACCATATTGTAATTATCAACATGTTAAATCATTGGTGGTGCAGGTTGTGCTACTACAATAATATGATTAATTCTAGAGAAAACTTAAATGACAGTCACATTAACATTTTAAATGTGTTTTTGGAGTTTTTGTAACTTAAATTAAGTATTGAGATTTGTGTGAATATGGATGGTTGTTATGCATCACATATTGTAAACTATAATTTACTGGCAATTATATTATTGCTTTTATTTTATTATGTCATGTATCTTATAGTTGTAGATCAATGACTTCGCTAAATATTTTGATAAGGTAATTATTTGTTCAACATTTGTATTAGCATGTTTATTTACACGTGGTATGTCATATGTACACACTAGTGGTTAAGGTTAGTATTTAGTTGCTCAACTACATTGCAATCTGCAATTGTGCTTCATCCAGAATTTCTACCATTATCGACTTTTAACATCATAATATTCTAGAATATGCAATGTTGTGCCTTTTGTTGTTATCCTGGAAATAAATGTATTTTAATAAAAAGGATGAAAGTCCATCTTATGTATGTGTTGTGTGATCCACTTAATTGTATATTGTTTTGAGTTTTATTACACTGCACCAGGCATGGGTTAATGTGTTAGTTTTTAATTGCATTAACTCGGTTAACTTAAATGAATTAACTTTCTAAAAAACCAATTGTATTTACTTCTGGAAGAGGTTAATTCAACAAATCTTGATTATCTTTCAATTAACTTTGTTCTATTGTGTTTATATTCATAGTTGTGGCAATTGGCACAGTCCTGCTGTCAGAAATAGCTCTGGTGTTTATAGTGATCACAGTAGCAAAGGAACCTAGTCAGGCCGAGGCAACCGTCTGAACAGTGGACACCTAGCCAATGTTAATTAGTGATTGACTTGGTGGAACTGTTAATGTAGCAGTGTCATTTAGATTACGTGAGATTACTCACTGGGTTTGGTTATAGCACCCACCCATGAGCATGCAGTATAAAGTATATTTTAGTCTGAAGCTTTTTTGTGAACGTACCATGACAGTTTTTTATAAGTAAATTTATTAATATATAATTAAATGTATAAATAGTTGTTTTTCTTCAAATTGAGTGGAATGTAAATTAAAAAAATTTTAAGTTTATTTCCCCATATACTTCATCCCATCGCACACATTCTTTAAGAGAGAGAGTGTCTGCAAGCGTCTCCATCTCGGCACCATATCCTGATAGCGATAATTTTCCAACAAACGAACTGAGCGAGATTGGGATACGATGTTGAGATTGATGCACTTGCAGATACCCTTCTATCCGTGACCTGCGTAAGGTTAATTTACATCACACACATCATCTTTCCTCTGTGACAACATTCACTCACCCATCCACTGAGACAACATTCACTCATCATCCACTGATACAAATTCACTTACCCATCCATTGAGAACATTTATTTACCCATCCATTGAGACAACATTCACTCACCCATCCATTAAGACAACATTCACTCACCCATCCATTAAGACAACATTCACTCACCCATCCATTGAGACAATATTTGCTCACCCATCCATTAAGACAACATTCACTCATCCATTTAGACAGCATTCACTCACCCATCCATTGAGGCAACATTCACTCACCTATCCACTGAGACAAAACTCACTCACCCATCCATTAAGATAGCATTCAATCACCCATCCATTGAGACAATATTCACTCACCCATCCATTAAGATAGTATTCACTCACCCATCCATTGAGACATAATTCACTCACCCATCCATTAAGACAACATTCAATCACCCATCCATTGAGACAATTTTCACTCGCCCAACCATTTAGACAACATTCACTCACCCATCCATTGATACAACATTCAATCACCCATCCATTGAGACAATGTTCACTCACCCATCCATTAAGGCAGCATTCACTCACCCATCCATTGAGACAACATTCACTCACCCAACCATTAAGACAACATTCACTCACCCATCCATTGAGACAAAATTCACTCGCAAATCCATTAAGATAACATTCACCCATCCATTTAAACAGCATTCACTCACCCATCCATTGAAACAATAATCACTCACCCATCCATTGAGACAACATTCACTCATCCATCCATTGAGACAACATTCACTCACCCATCCATTGAGACAACATTCATTCACCCATTTATTGAGGCAACATTCACTCACCCATCCACTGAGACAACATTCACTCACCCATCCATTGAGACAACATTCAGTCACTGTCATGATTTGGTATTGAGAACTTAACATATGTAGCTATCGACTATGAAAGATTAAAATAAGGGTTTCCCTCTACTGGTGTTGACTGCTGGTTAGTGCTTACGCAATAGTGTGGATACACGGGGAGGTGGTATATCGGGTCAGATTTTCAAAGAACCGGAGGGACATTACCTTATAGTTAGGGTAGACAGACAGGGTAGTTTAACAAGATTGCCATCCAGAAAATTAACTCTAGGTGGCAGGTAGACATGGAACCCTTTTGGCTTATCGAGAGTCCAATACTTTTTTTTATCTACATGTATCCCGCCCTTTTAAGGTATGTGTCGATTTTATTTTTAAACACATTCACGCTACTAGCACCAACACAATCAGAAGATAATCTGTTCCATTCATTTATAGTCCTTTGTGAGAATGAGAACTTTCTTATATATAATCTACACTGCTCCTTTATTAAGGTAAGTTCATATATTAGTTGAGTCTAATATATGATAATACGTTATTATAGAATGGCAGACAGCTTTATATGAGTAGGAACTGTGGTATGTATGGAAACGTATGTACATTAATTTCACAACGTATTGGAATGTCGCTATGACGAGGACTTATATACATGTTGAATGATTGTATTACCTATGGGGCGGTAGCATTCTTACAATGATGTCAGCATCAACAGGGGTCACTTGACAGATGCGAAGGATATTGTTGACTGACTAGTGGTTGAGACAGATAGATCACACCAGTCCAGAGTTACGCGCGGAAAGGAGGATGTAGCCTGTTCTCCATTGTAACCAGATATTATTACTGTGTGGTGGTCAAACCAAGACAGAGAAGTCATACCGAGCGTTTGCGTAAATAGACAACGAAGCGTTACGTACATGCAAATTCTAGAAAAGAACACCAGAGTATGTAAATACATGTTCCGTGTACACCTGAGTGAATTAAAGCTTATAGGTATTGTATTGGTATTGGTGATCTGGTTTATATTGTTAAGACAGAAGAGAAGTCGCTAAAAGGGACGATAACAGGAGGAAAGGTGACAAGAGAAAAACCGATAGGTAAGAAAGGAACGGAGGTGAGAGGAGAGGAGACGACAGGAGGGAATGACAACAACCAGACGCAATCAAACCGGAGAAGGACCTTCCCTGGGGCAGTGATTGAGGGGCAATGAGAAAAGAGAGGGTGTTCATGGGCGACTCTATTCTGAGAAAAACAGATAATACACTGAGCGAGGTGGGGGACGTCGTTGTTTGTCTACCGGGAGCAAGGATAGAACATGTGGCTGAAAGGGTAGAGAAGGTATTGGGGCATGGCAAGGGAGGGTCTATATTAGTACACGTAGGAACAAATAATGCAGACAAGGAGGGAACAACCGGAATAGTACATAAGTACAGACAGTTAGTGAGGAAGCTAAAGAAGGCACGAGTTGAACATATCATTCTGTCGGGAATTCTGCCAGTAATGGGAGGAAGTGCGCCAACATATATAAACTGCAAGAGGATGGCGATCAACGCACTAGTTGAGCAGATGTGTGAAGAAGAGGGGGTGGGATTCACATATTTATGGGGATACTTTATTGGGAGGGAAGATATGTACATGAGAGATGGCCCAATCTTAGTGGAAAGGGGCAGCAGTTTTCTAAGAAAACTTGCTGCGAACTGTTGACAGTGAGACAGGTTGCGTTTATTTAAACTAGATGCGCAGGGGCGATTCACAAAGAAGCCTGAAACTGTAGGCATATATAAAGACAGCACAAATAAATCAGCAAAGAACAGCGTGGGAAACTGTTCTGAAGTTGGATATAATTGTGTTTGTTTAAATGCAAGGAGTATAGTAAACAAAAGAAATGACCTAAACATAATGGGAGAAAATATTGACCCTCACATAATAGGTATAACCGAATCATGGGCCACCTCCGATATATCAGATGCCGAATTGGGACTCACAGGATATGTAATGTTTAGGAAAGATAGAATAGGAAGAAGGGGAGATGGAGTTATTTTATATATTAAAGAATATATCCACGCTGATGAAATAAAATTAGAAAGAGAAGCAGATTGCAAAGAAGCAGTTTGATGTAACATAGTTACAGGAAACTCAACGTTAACGGTAACGGTCGGGTTAGTTTATCAAAGTCCAAACATAAGCACAGAAGAGAATGAAAATATACAAAACGCTATAAGGGAAGTGAACAAACTGGACTGTGTTATTATGAGAGATCTTAACCATGGACATATACATTGGACATCTCTACAGAGTATATGTGGAATGAGGAACACAAGTTTTTAGTTTTAGTACGAGACAGTTTCCTTTCTCAACATGTGATAGAACCAACCAGGGTTGAGAATGTATCAGACATAGTTTTGTCCTCACATAATTTATTAGTTGACAATGTCAAGATTTGTGAAACACTCGGGAGTAGTGATCACAACCAGACACATTTTACCATCATAGTAAAATCAAAAAGGAATAGTAAATAACAGTACCGGAGAAATTCCCACAGAGGAAGATATAAGGACATGAGGAAATAGTTAACAAAGATATAATGGAATAAGACACAGAAAAATAAGACAGCAACAGAATGCTGGAATATATAAAAGAGTGAAATTAAGTGCAGTCGATAAATTTGTTCCCTTGAAAAACCTAGGGAAACGGTCCAAAAGAAACACTTATCGAAAGAAGCCATTAAAAAAATTAAGTACAAACAAATAATGTGGAAGTTATATAGGCGTACTGGAAATGACGAAGACTACAACATTTTCAAAGAAGCACTTAACCAAGCTACAGCTGAAATTAGAAATTCAAAGAGAAGCTATAAAAAAACAATTAGCTTGTAATATAAAATATGACAGCAAGAGTTTTTATGCGTGTGTTCGAAGCAAACAAAGTTAATGATAAGGTCGGTCCTCTAGAAGATATTGCTGGAAACATAATACCAGAGGGATTATTAGATTTAACAAGATTTAACAAGATTGCCACCAAGAGAATTAACTCTAGGTGGCAGGTGGACAAGGAAGCCGTTTGGCATATCGAGTCCAACCCTTTTATTTATGTGTATCCCGCTCTTCTGAGGTATGTGTCGATTTTATTTTTAAACATATTCACGCTACTAGCATCCACTCAATCAGCAGATAATCTATTCCATTCATTTACAGTCCTTTATGAAAATGAGAACTTTCTTATATCTAATACTCTTTCTAGCATATCTATGTCCTTCTTGCGATATGGCCTCCACGTTTGTATACAATATTTTAAATGAGGCCTCACTATTGTTTTGTACAGCGGTGTTATTAGTAATTTTTTGTTATACGCTATATTTCGCCTAATTTTTCCAAGGATTTGATTTCCCCTTGAAGCTGCAATTCCGCACAGCTCTGAAACCTTCATATCAGCACTACTGGTTAATCCTAAGTAATTTTTTTACAGTAGTACTTAGTGCAGTACCCCCCATTGTATATTCTACATCTTCGTTCCCATGTCCTGTGTAGAGGCGTTTACATTTCCCAAAATTGAACAGCATTTGCCACTTTTCAAACCGTTTGGTCAACCTGTCAATATCATCTTGTAAATGCTGTCTATCTCCATCACTTTTAATCCGTCTAAACACTTTTGTATCATCTGCAAATTTCAACACCTTGCTTGTTATGTCATCATCCAAATCATTATATGTCACATCCAACATCCTGTGTTGCTTTTTAACATTGCAGGCCTAAATACATAACAACTGGATTTCATTATAATCCACACAAAGTTAAAAATCACATTTCCACAAATCAGTATTTCACCGTGGAAACTCTGAAGATACACTCAGCCAATAATCAAATCAAATCAAATCAAATTTATTTATACACCACATATCTCTACAAAGCGGATTCAGGGGTGTTTACAAACTAAAACATAAGATCGCTTGCCGGTAAGTTCTTGTGGTTTGCAAAGTAAACCTAGTACTGATCCCTGTGGTACCCCACTCAATACCGATTTCCAGTTTGAAGCCTCCCCATCAACTACTACACGTTGTCTTCTGTCAATCAGCCATTTTTCTATCCAGTTTATTATACCATTTCCTATGCCATAGGCCTTTAGTTTAAGCAGTAATCTTAGATGTGGTACTGTGTCGAAAGCTTTTTGAAAATCTAATTAGACGATATCTACTGGTGATCCCTCATCTACCCACTTAGTGATGTCTTCCAAAAAAACATAACATATGTGTTAAGCATGACCTCGCTTTTAAAAACCCATGTTGAGATGGGTTTATCAAGTTATGTTTAACAAGAAAATCCACCATGTGATCTTTAATTAGTCTTTCTAATAATATGAAAATCACTGTGTTAAACTCACTGGTCTATAGTTCTCTGACTTGTTTCTCGAACCTTTTTTAAATAACGGTATAATGTTTGCCTCTTTCCATTCTAAAGTAACCACTCCCTCTTCAAATGACACATTGAAAACAGTAGCAAGCGTACGCTAATTTGTTCTACAATTTCCAATAGTAGTTTGGGCGGAATCCCATCCACTCCAAGTGATTTATTATCCTTCATACTAGTTCATAGCCATTATTTTTAGCTACCATTTCCGGGGTTACAATTAACTGTCCTAAATAGTCTGAATCTGCCCCCTTGAACTTAGCCTCTGGTACTGGCAGTGAAGTAATATCTTCCCTGGTAAGCACTGAACTAAAATACTCATTCAGGTCTTCTGCCATTAAGAATCCCTTTGGTATTATAGCACTATATTATAGAGGATCGACATTATCCTGAACTTTCTGTTTGCTTCGAGCATACGCCAAAAAACTCTTGCTGTCATGTTTTATATTACTAGCTAATTGTTGTTCATAGCTTCTCTTTGAAGTCATAGTTTCAGCAGTAGCTTGGTTAAGTACTTCTTTATAAATGTTATAGTCTTCATCATTTCCAGTACATCTACATGTCTTCCACATCACTTGTTTATACTTAATTTTTCTAATGCTTTCTGTCGATAAGGTTTTCTTTTTGGACCGTTTCCATTGTTTTTTGAAGGGTACAAATTTATCGACTATGCACTTAATTTCACTTTTTAAGATATTCCAGCATTCTGTTTCTGTCTTATTTTTCAGTGTGTTAGTCCAATCTATCTTTGCTAACTATTTCCTCATGTCCTTATACCTTCCTTTGTGGAAATTTCTCTTATACTGCTTTTTACTATTCCTTTCTGATTTTACTTTGATGGTAAGATGTATCTGGTTGTGATCACTACTCCCCAGTGGCTCACATATCTCGACATTGTCAACTAATTCATTCTGTGAGGACAAACCTATGCCTAACATATTCTCACCTGTGGTTGGTTCTAGTACATGTTGAGAAAGGAAAGTATCTTTTACTAAAACTAAAAACGTATGGTCCTCACTCCCCATACTCTGTAGAGATTTCCATTGTATATGTCCGTGGTTAAAATCCCCCATAATAATACAGTCCCGTTTGCTTACTGTCCTTTAAAGCGTTTTGTATTTTTTTATTCTCTTGTATGCTTTTGTTTCGATAAACTAACCCAACTGTTAACGTTGAGTTTCCTGTAACTATGTTACACCAAACAGCTACTTCGCAATCTGCTTCTCTTTCTAATTTTATTTCATAAACCTGGATAGATTCTTTAATATATAAAATAACTCCACCTCCCTTTCTTCCTATTCTATCTTTCCTAAACATTACATATCCTGTCAGTCCCAATTCGGCATCTGATATATCGGTGGTTGTCCATGATCCGGTTATACCTATTATGTGAATAACTGGGAAAGTACAGAAGTATAGACAGTTAGCGAATAAAAACTAAAGAAGACAAGAGTTGAACAGATACTTCTGTCAGGAATTTTGCCAGTAATGGGAGGAAGGGGCAACGTTTAAAAACTGCAAGAGGATGACGATCAAAGCACTAGTTGAGCAAATGTGTGAAGAAAGTGGGGGGGTTCTCTAAGAAAACTGCTGCGATATGTGGACATTGGGACAGGTGGCATCTGTTTATACTAGATTCGCAGGAAAGCCTGAAACTGGAGGCATAGATAAAGACAGCACAAATAAATCAGCAAAGAACAGTCTGGAAAACTCTTCGAAAGCTGGATATAAATGTGTTTGTTTAAATGCAAGGAGTATAGTAAACAAAAGAAATGAACTAAACATTATGGTAGAATATATTGACCCTCATATAATAGGTATAACCGAATCCTGGACCACCACCGATACATCAGATGCCGAATTGGGACTGACAGGATATGTAATGTTTAAGAAAGATAGAATAGGACGAAAGGGAGGTGGAGTTATTTTCTATATTAAAGCTGTTTGGTGTAACATAGTTACAGGAAACTCAACGTTAACAGTTGGGTTAGTTTATCGAAACATAAGCATACAAGAGAATGAAAAAAATACAAAACGCTATAAATGACAGTAAGCAAACGGGACTGTATTATTATGAGAGATTTTAACCACGGGCATATACAATGGAAATATTTACAGAGTATGGGGAGTGAGGACCACATGTTTTTAGTTTTAGTTCAAGATACTTTCCGTTCTCAACATGTGCTAGAACCAACCAGGGGTGAGAATGTGTTAGACATAGTTTTGTCCTCACAGTCTGAATTATTTGACAATGTCAAGATATGTAAGCCACTGGGGAGTAGTGATCACAACCAGATACATTTTACCATCAAAGTAAAATCAGAAAGGAATATTAAAAAGCAGTATAGGAGAAATTTCCACAAAGGAAAATATCAGGACATGAGGAAATAAGTAGCAAAGATAGACTGGAATAACACACTGAAAAATAAGGCAGCAACAGAATGCTGGAATATATTAAAGAGTGAAATTAAGTGCATATTTGATATATTTGTACCCTTAACAAAACAAGGGAAACGGTCCAAAAAGAAACACTTATCGAAAGAAGCCATTATAAAAATTAAGTATAACAAAATGATGTGGAAGTCATATAGATGTACTGGAAATGATAAAGACTACAACAGTTATAAAGAAGCACTTAACCAAGCTACAGCTGAAATTAGATAATCAAAGAGAAGCTATGAACAACAATTAGATAGTAATATAAAACATGACAGCAAGAGTTTTTATGCGTATGTTCGACGCAAAGAGAAAGTTCGAGATAAGGTCGGTCCTGTAGAAGATAGTGCTGGAAATATAATATCAGAGGGATTCTTAATGGCAGGAGACCTGAATGACTACTCTAGTTCAGTGTTTACCAGATAATATATTAGATCACTGCCAGTACCAGAGGCTAAGTTAAAGGGAGCAGATTCGGACTATTTAGGACAATTAATTGTAACCCCGGAAATGGTAGCTAAGAAAATAAGGGCTATGAAGGAAAATAAATCGCCTGGAGTTTTTTTAAAGCGAGGTCATGCTTAACAAATATGTTATGTTTTTTGGAAGACATCACTAAGTGGGTAGATCACCAGTAGATATCGTCTACTTAGATTTTCAAAAAGCTTTCGACAAAGAACCACATCAAAGATTACTGCTTAAACTAAAGGCCCATGGCATAGGAAATAGTATAATAAACTGGATAGAAAAATGGCTGATTGACAGAAGACAAGGTGTAGTAGTTGATGGGGAGGCTTCAAACTGGAAATCGGTATTGAGTGGGGTACCACAGGTATCAGTACTAGGACCTATATTATTCTTAATATATATCAACGATTTGGATGTTGAAATAACAAGCAAGGTGTTGAAATTTGCGGATGATACAAAAGTGTTTAGAAGGATTAAAAGTGATGGAGATAGACAACATTTAGAAGATGATCTTGACAAGTTGATCAAATGGTCTGAAAAGTGGCAAATGCTGTTCAATTCTGGGAAATGTAAATGCCTCCACGCAGGACATGGGAATGAAAAGGTAGAATATACAATGGGGGTACTGTACTAAGTACTACTGTAAAAGAAAAGGACTTAGGGTTAACCATTAGTGCTGATATGAAGGTTTCAGAGCAACGCGGAATTGCAGCTTCAAAGGGAAATAAAATCCTTGGATTAATTAGGCGAAACCTAACGTATAAGGAAAAAGAGCTAATAATACCGCTGTACAAAACAATAGCTAGGCCTCGTTTAGAATAGTGTATTCAAGCGTGGAGGCCATATCGTAGGAAGGACATATATATGGTAGAAAGAGAGCAGAGGAGAGCAACTAAAATAATACAAAAACTGAGGAATCTTAGTTACGAAATACGTCTAAAAATGCGGCTTAACAACACTAGAGACCAGGAGATTGAGAGGAGATCAGATAGAAATGTTTAAAATAATGAATGGTTATGAAAATATTGATAGAAATATTTTTTTCTCAGTTCAGAAAGATAGAAGGACTAGAGGACATGGAGTTACATTAGCAAAGGAGCAGCATAGATTAGATATAAGAAAGTTATCATTTTCACAAAGGACTGTAAATGAATGGAACAGATTATCTGCTGATTGTGTGAGTGCTAGTAGCGTGAATATGTTTAAAAATAAAATCTACACATACCTCAGAAGGGCGGGATACACAAAGATAAAAGGGTCGGACTCTCGATAAGCCAAAGGGCTTCCTTGTTCACTTGCCACCAAGAGTTAATTCTCTGGGTGGCAATCTTGTTAAATCTTGTTTTCTTAAATGTGAGTGTCAATATCTTCTACCAGAATGTTTAGTTCATTTCTTTTGTTTATTATACTCCTTGCATTTAAACAAACACATTTACATCGACTGAGGAACTGTGCTGTAGGACACTTTTTATGAACATGTATTTAATCATTTAATTTATTTATATTATATAATGTATTTTAATTAATTTATCATTATTTATCTTTTAATATAATTTTATATATCATAATATATATTCTTTTAATTAATTATCCTAATATTTGTGCAAATATGTCATGTATTTTAGTCACATTATATATATACAATCTTGTAAATCTTAATAATTATTACATTTACCGGCATCTTTATGCATATATATTTTTACATTTGTTTCCATGTACGTCTTACAATGTGTGTACGCGCCTATGAACGGGCTGGTCCCGGAGATATGGCGCTATAGAAATGCTAGTAATAATAATAATAATAATAATAATAATATCCAGCTTCAGACTAGTTTTCCAGACTGTTCTTTGCTGATTTATTTGTGCTGTCTTTACCTATGACTCCAGTTTCAGGCTTGTTCTGAGTCTCCCCTGCGAATCTAGTTTAATTAGATGTAACCTGTCACACTGTCAACAGATCGCAGCAGGTTCTCTGAGAAAACTGCTGCCCCCTTTCCACTAAGATGGAGGCCATCTCTCATGCACATATCTTCCCTCCCAACAAGGTATCCCCATACATCTGAGAATCCCACCCCATCTTCTTCACACATCTGCTCAACTAATGCGTTGATTGCCATCCTCTTGCAATTTCTATATGTTGCCCCCCTTCTTCCCATTACTGGCAACAT
The DNA here is from genome assembly GCA_020002185.1 of Paraescarpia echinospica. Lineage (NCBI taxonomy): Eukaryota > Metazoa > Annelida > Polychaeta > Sabellida > Siboglinidae > Paraescarpia > Paraescarpia echinospica. Next base: position 74,483,773 of record CM034533.1, on the reverse strand, counting down.
TCCTGAGAGAATAATCTGTTCAACTCTTGTCTTCTTTAGCTTCCTCACTAACTGTCTATACTTCTGTACTCTTCCAGTTGTTCCCTCCCTGTCTGCATTATTTGTTCCTACGTGTACTAGTATAGATCCTCACTTGTCATGCCCCAATACCTTCTCTACCCTTTCAGTCACATGTTCTGTCCTAGCCCCCGGTAGACAAACAACGACGTCCTTCCCCTCACTTAGTGTCTTGTCCGTCTTTCTCATAATGGATTCGCCCATAAACACCCTCTCTTTCCTCTTTTTCTCCTCAATTACAGCCTCAGAGTAGCTCCTTCTCTGGTTTGCATCTGTCTGGTTGTTGTCTTTTCCCCTGCCGTCTTCTCTCCTGTCACATTTTCTTCCGATCGATTCTTTCCTGTCGCTTTTTCTCTTGTCACCTTTCCTCCTGTCATCGTCCGTTTTATCGACTTCTCTTCTATCACATTTGATCTCACTTCCTTTCGTCCCTTCATCTTTCCTCCCATCTCATTTTCTTCTCTCCTCTCCCGTCCCATCTTCCCCTCTCCTTCTCTACGGTGACATTCTCCCCTGTCACCTTCACGCTTGTCACGTTTTCTGTCGTCAATTTTCCATTTTCTTCCCCTCCAATCACCTTCCCTCCTCTCAATCTCCTTTCCTCAGTCTTCTTGCCACTGCTATTCTCCGTCAGTCTTGCAGTATTCCCACCTCTCTCCCTGTCTTCTGTCTCCATACCTCCTGTCTCGTTGCTAATTCTCATCTCCATTCCCTTCACAATATCTGTCAACCTAACTATCTCCTTCTGCAGACACTCCACCTTCCAACACCCAATGCACTGAAAGGTGAATCCTTCATCCATGGTTTCTGCACATGACTTCCCACAACCGGACAATGCAAAATCCACCCTGCTGTGGCAGTGATCGCACACTGTAATAATATGACGCCAAGACTTATATTGGCATTTGTTGGCCAAACTGATGAAAATAATAATGTTTCCACAATGAAATGGCCGGTGACAGTACTGATTTTCTGGTTGTCCGGTTTACAAGAGCGTCGCGTTACGGACATGACACTTTACGGAGATGACAAACAACACGCTATCCGCAATTGCGTATTATAGCGTAGCAGCAGGAAACCGACAAATGTGTCAAATGATTGAGCTTCCTAGGATGAATAAAGCGTCGAACAGCCATGTAAAACAGATAGACTGTTCATCGGGAAATTAGCCTGGGTGGAAAGTGTAATCTCCGTAACGTTTTTGCCACAATTTTCAAAGTCAACCTTTACGAAGTCTACAGAAGTAATAGTTATTCTTAGGAAAATAATGTTTGTTTTAATTAAATCTTTAGCTCAGTACATATCAACAGGTATGGTAAAGTATTATGTTTTCTGAAAAAAGGTTTTCCCCGGTCATATGCCTTTCAAAACGGTTACGGAGATGACATAAACTTGTTCTACTATTTTAACCAACACAGTGAAAATCCTAGCGTACACTAAAGTCCTTCATATTTACCACACAGTTGCATCAATGTGTCTCACAAAATATGCCTGCCATATATGCCACACTTGAATGGTCTAGGAAGGTAATCACAAATGCTACTCAGAACAATATGTTTTGCAAAACTACGTACAATACAGAAGTCGCAATGTCACGGGGACCGAATAGTTGTAAATGTACACTTTTTCGGATGTTTAAAAATCAAATCCAATTTATTTATACACCACATATATCTACAAACAGATTCAGGAGTGCTTACAAATTAAAACATGAAGTAAGAATACATTACGTTGTTGGTTATAATATTACTATACATGTGATACATAATATAACACAATAAAAAATACACGTTTCGATTATCTACGTATGAAAGATAAGTAAAGGTAAGTTCTTATATAGCGCAGTATCCAGTCCTCGGGACTACTCAAAGCGCATTACACTTTACTCCCTGGCAGACCTGTTCAATCGAACACCATCTCGACTTCTCTGGGAAACATTCAGCCAAGCTGCAATTAATGCGCGAAGACTGTTCGTACAAATATACACCACTGTATATAGCCAGATATTCATTCATACAGATGAGTAAAATGAAGCAATGTAGAATAAACGAACTTGCCCAAGATTCGACACCGCCGCACAAGATTCGAACCCGGGTTCTCTCAGTCGAGAGTCCGAAACTCTTACCGCAGCGATATTGCGATGCCATATATAATATTAAATGTATATAATTTTATATATGTATATATTTTAAAAGATATCATTTACGAGGCCTGATTAAAGAGAAAGGTTTTCAGGTCCCTCCTAAAACGTCCGGTCACGATGTGTTCTTAGCTCTAGTGGAAGGAATTCCACAGGGTGGGATCTGCACATGAAAATGCGCGTCGGCCGAACCGTTCCAGGTTAACTCCTGGAACAAGCACAATAGACTGGTCGCTGCGCCAAAGATAGCCAATGTAGCTCTCTTAGTGCCGCCGTCATGCTTTGTTGGTCACGATGTAAGCAGAGGACGGCACGCGCAGCGTTTTGAGTAGTAATTTTATTAACGCAAATCTGACTACCTATAGTAAATGACGCAGGGGTGGAAGTAATTTAATGCTATTCCCAAAAGGGCTACATTCCCAAAAGGGCTACACCAAACGTGTAATTAAGCAGTAATTTCGTAGTCATCATGACCAAAAGTGTATCATAGACATTACTCCACATTACTCCTTATTTAACTTTGCTTATGACTTTCTGCGATCTATTTTTATGACAATGTAAGTCCAGTTAGTTAGAGTATTTACATTCCATTGACCATTGTACCAAACACATGTAAAACTTAGCGACATTTAAAACTGAGAAATTGCCTATCACAACATGCTTATCGATAACTTATATTATACATTGTTAGTTGTAGCGTGTATGAGCAACTATATCAACACATTTGAACAGTATCATCAATGTGAGCTACGAACTGAAGTTTAGTTTTATTTCATGTCAAGTGGTCTTGGCACCCTTTCTTTCAGTACATGAAACCAGCGTCGACAGATAATGTATGATGAAGATCTGGTGGTGACCAATTTGTGCTGTATGCGCCACATATACTATCACGACAGGTAGTGACAGAGCAGAGAAAACGTTTAACCAATGTGTGCCCACACTCTGCTTTCCATCAAATGTGTAAATAAGAATTTAAGCGCTCCGAGCAGTCCCGAAGACCGGATACCACGCTATATAAAAACTCACGTTACCTTTTTATACTAAACTGATTTAGAGGAAGGTCCACGATGGATTCGTGCTCGACAACAAAAATGTTATATATACTAACCTGTTACCGACAACACTGGCTGATCTACTGTTTAGTTACTAAATACATCTGTTTGTCTTTGACATATTTTGTTATGACAAAGCATCTGTCAAATGACGTTGACATTGAATGTATCCGTGCGCAGCCGGCCAGCCTAATTCTGGAGAAGGTGTTTCTTTCCAGCCAGGGGCGGTGTGCTAAGGCTCAGTGGTTCTGGCTTATACTTTGTTAATTCCATAGCAAGCCTACTCCGTTGACAGGCCATTCAATTTGTTTGAACACTTGCCATTATTACACAATGAATTGAAAAAAGATATGCGCGTAAGTAACCAGGCAGGGAGTAGTTACATTTATTGTACAATGACGATATTATGTCTGTTGCGTCGGCGTCAGTGACTTGACGCACAAACACCATTCTGATTGATTAGAATTAGCTGGGCGACACATTTTACTCTCATCGATAGCAATACATAGTCAGTGTGAAACACATCGCCATGACACAGACACCACTGGATGAACACATTCGCAGGTAAGCAACTAGTAATCTGTAGCATTTTCATCGACTCCATTTATTTGACCAGTTTTCTGTTGCACAGTGCCGTAGTTGAAGGCGTCCGTGTAAAACTGGCAAATCTGATTCTGAAGAAAACATTTTATCAACACACCGAACAAGTGTTGTCATTGGGTGTACCAGATTTATTGTTTGTTAAATTAATTCACTCACAAGTCACTTCATGAATCAACCCAAATATCATTTGGTGGTGTGCTTCCTTGTTGAGTGGTATAGAATTAGTGTTTGCATTTGTTCCAGTTGTAATATGCATATTATGTAGACTCATTAGTTATCATTACCATGGTGGTTACTATAGTTATTGCACTGTTTTGGAACAAAGAATATCATGCAATTTTTCTCAGTGTTGGCTCAGTATGAAATATATCGGCGACGCAGGCACACCACACTATCAACGTGTATGAGTAGTAATATAGGTTAATCACAGCAGGCAGTGAATTCGGAGTAGAGGAAGAGGGATGACGTCATATCTAGGTCAAGTACCCGGATGTAGGTCAAGTGGCGCCACCTGTCGGATATGACATGAACTAAAATAAAGCCACCCGGCATAATTTTTAGACCCTGAAACAGCGCCACCTGGCGGATTTTTTATAAACTAAGTTTCCCCGGCGGATTCTTTTAAAACTAAAATCGCGCCACCTGGCGGAATTTTTATGGACTAAATATATGGACCAAAGTTCAGTACTGCCTAAATTCGTGTCTCTTAGTTTTGACAAATAGTTAAAAAGTGTGTTGGTACGTTTGTTTGGACGTTTGTTAGTGTAACTTTGCAAGTTTGTTAGTTAAAAAGTATGTTTGTACGTTTGTTTACATGTTTGTCAGTGATTGTTTGCAAGTTTGTTAGTATAAAAGTGTGTTGGTACGTTTGTTCTCGTCCGTTGTCTCATCTATTGTTTCGTCCGTACTCTCATGTGATGTCTCATCCGTAGTCTCTTGCGATATATCGTCTGTAGTCTCGTGTGATATCTCGTCCTTACTCTCATGTTATGTCTTGTCCGTTGTCTCGTCTCTTGTCTCATCCGATGTCTCGTCTCTTGTCTCGTCCGTGCACTCATGTAATGTCTCATCCGTAGTCTCGTACGCTATCTCGTCCATTGCCTCGTCTCTTGTCTCGTCCGTACTCTCGTGTGATGTGTCATCCATAGTCTCGTCTCTTGTCTCGTCCGTATTCTTATGTGTTGTGTCATCCGTAATCTCGTCCGGTTTGATCCATGGTACTGTTCCTGTGTCTTGTATATCGTACACGAACCTGTTTTACGCATATCGATGACCTTGGTATTGACAATACGGATAGTCTCTTTACTTGTGAAGTGTAAGACAATGAGTAAGGTTCCCAACGTATGCTTTGCATTACACTACGAAAAAAGACACAAGATGAGGTTTGCACCTTTCATTCATGCACAACACAAACGTATTTACATCTCACACTCCATAACTACAAGAACCAGAGAGTGGACGTTGTTTCGTCACTGCTCTGATAAAGAGTCTTGCCACCAACTCTTGATAGTACACAACGTAGTGTCTACAAGTGATTGTCACGGATACTACACAATAGTTTTCCGAGAGTGTTTCGACCATTTTTGTAGCCACGTCCAAGTCCCCAAAAGCCCTCTCTCAATGGTAAACGCTCCACCAGTTCAGCATTTCCAGTTGCCAAGAATATGGCTCTCAGATCCTTTGATCCTTTGAACTTTGAGAGGAGCACATGCTGCATCTAGTGAACACGGGCATCGTTCCAACCAGATCTCCTCTCTCCAATCTGTTTGCTTTTTCGTTTTGCCAAGTGTGCGTGTTTTGCAGCTTTGATGCGCTCTGCGCATTCGATGTCGCCGTGATACAATACCTTCCTGTATTGTTTGTTTGCACGATTGTTAGTGAAAGTTTGCAATCTGATTCTATGTACAACACAAACGTATTTACATGTCGCTCTCCATAACTGCAAGAACCAGAGACTGAACATTGATCAAGGCGTCCCGTCGTGTGAAATGGGTCTTACATAGTGGGCAGGTAAACGGAATCATGGTCGATAGCAACCTTTCCAACCATAAACATGGCCGTGTCAACTACCTTGACAGCTGAAGGTACTGCCACACACCCAGCAGGCATAAAGAGGCAAAAAGTTTCGACGCTTCGTCGGAGGTGACGACGTCGGGTTAACGGTTGGATTGATTGACGGAGCTGATGACAGAGACGAAATTGGTTTGATCGTCGAACTGGTCGTCGGACTGGCTGCAGCAATGCGCTTCTTTTCTTGTTGCTGAAACTGTGACGAGATGAGCTTAATAATGTATTGTCAACTGATATGTGTAAGAGAAATGTAATATTATGTTCTTTATATCAGGCTTTTGAAAATGCCACGAATAGCATTTGAACACTATGAGAAATTGAAACTTACTATTATCTCGTCAAGTTGTTCTTTACACCGCCGCTGCTTATCTCGCTTCCTTTGGCAGTAGCCCTGCTTCACATGAACGTGCCAACTCCCTTTACAGCTGAAGGTACTGCCACACATGCCACACATGCGGCAGGCATAACGGGTGCAAAAGCTTCCAATGTTTTGTCGGAGGTGAAGCCGTCGGGTTGATGGTTGGATTGGTTGTCAGAGCTGATGACAGAGACGAAATTGGTTTGGTCGTCGAACTGGTCGTCGGACTGGTCGTTGAGCAGGTTGTTGGCTGTTGGTCCGGGTTGATTGCCGGGGTCGACAGATCGAGTGGGCCCGTAGCCAGAGAAGGCTGCGCCTTCGGTAGCAAACTCTTTTGTCGGACGTTATCACTAGTCATGTTGTTCATCTTCCAAAATGTAAGATATGACCACAAAAAAACAGATGCAGGCCTTTTATAACAGTTCGACGGAACATTAAGGTCACGTGAGCGTGCCGAACGAACACGGACTTCACAGTATACATTATAGGTACAGACTGTGGATCATTGATGTTTGGTTTGATTGCCGGAGCTGATGACAGAGACGAAATAGTACAACAAAATGGAAAAACACATATTTGTTAATATAGGAAGCAGTCGACGTATGCCGGTAATAAGAGACATTAATAGGCAAAAATTTACAAAAAGGGTGAGGGGAAGGTCGTAGATCTGTATGGTAACCAGAAATGACATAATTTTACTTATTTTACTAGTTCTCTACCGATTCGTCAGGTTTGGACCTATTTTATAGGCTACGGGGGCGCTATACCTCAAAAAAGGTCCACAACCTATAACATATAAGAAACGACACCATTGCGCATGTGCAATGACCTATTTAATGACGTCTTTAACCTATTTAATGACGTCTTTGACCTATTTTTATAATAAAAAGAAACAAGAGACACGAATTTAAGCAGTATCGATATTTGGTTCACTGACATCCGTTAGGGGGAGTTATTTGTACTTCTCAATCAGTTCGTAACCTTTCCACCAAGGGGCGCCAATTTTCATAAATAAGACGCACCAATTTAGGCAGGACCCATATTTAGTTCACGACTTATACGACAGGGGAAATTTGGTTTAAACAAATTCCGCCAGGTGGTGCTATTTGTCAAAACTAAGAGGCACTAATTTAGGCAGTACTGAACTTTGGTTCATATATTTAGTTAATAAAAATTCCGCCAGGTGGCACTATTTAAGTTAATAAAAATCCCACCAGGTGACATGATTTTAGTTCACGTCCTATCCGACAGGTGGCGCCACTGGATATGTGACCTTGACTTACATCCTGGTACTTTGACCTTTGACCTTGACCTACATCCGGGTACTTGACCTTTACCTAGATATGACGTCATCCCTCTTCCTCTACTCAGAATCCATTGCCAGCTGAGATTAAACTATATTACTACTTGTATGTATGTGATCTGTGCGCACGCAATATATTCAACATATTGATATAGGCAGATCACTAACTAGTCGGTCGTATCGAAACGACCGACAAAATATCTGTCAGATGAACATGCCATTGTGTGTCCCGTTTCAAGCAACATATGAATAAGTGAACTTGTAAGTAGACAACAGTAAGTTGACTTGCGCTCACACAAGAAACATTGTGAAATAAACGTGAAAGTTGAAAACGTGTAACATGCTTCTTTAATAAATCCAGGATCCGATCCAAAGAGGAATATCTAAGGGGCCGAAATCCTTCAATTGCATCCCCCGAGGCTCGCAAAAACACTGGCGGTCGCACCAAATTCATATTGGGTGGGCTGAGCCGGAGCTTCAGCACGACCCTACTGTTGGATCCTGAAACGGAAGTTGGGGAGTGGGGGGATGCTGTTGGAAATTTTTCGCGGCGACATACATGTATTCAGAACGTCTAGGGGAGCACAGGGACACATTTAAAAGGTCTAGAGGTACGCAACTGTAGAACAAGAATAGCGCCGCCAAATTCCAAAGGTCTGGGGGTATGTGCCCCAGGATCTGCTTGTAAAGACAACATATATACTTCGATAGAACCTGTCTTCGACGAGCATCAATTCTGCACAGCCAAAGCTGTCGTTCAAGACCTACACCATCAACGAGGCTATATTAGTACAGCATGCGTTATTTACGATGTTTGATCAATCTTCCATTGCATATTTATTTAGTAGTTATTATACACACTATTCAATGTGAACTTGTTTTATGTTATCGCTTGTCAACTGAGACGAGTGGTGTAGCAAGAATTCTGCGTGGTCGAAGACGAATCCGACGTCACCATCGAGTTCGATGTCATTGGCAGATCTGGAAGCATCTGTCTTTTGTCTGCCGGTGCATCGTTTCCCTTCGTAAGGTCTCCAGGTTGAGATACGCGATGTCCATCGGTTATCTCGCAGTCTGCTGATGTGCCCTGCCCAATCCACTTCTGTCTTCTAATTTGTTCTGTCACGTCTATATATTGGAGTGTCTCTTTGTAGCATCACTTTTGTCTTCGAAATGCAGAGCGCGATATTATATTCTCGGCACTTCTCTTTCAGTTGGTTTACGACGTGTATGTGGTCTGTCATTGAGTACCCGCTTCTGAATCCTGCTTGCTCTCGTTGTTGGTTTTCGTCGAATGTCTTCTCTAGCCTATTCGTTAGTATTTTTGTGAGTAATTCGTAGGTCTTTGATAACAGACATATCGGTCTGTAATTCTTTAAGTCTTTCTTATTTCCCTTCCTGAAGATTATCACCATCTTTGCGTTCTTTCATGCGATAGGTATTCGTTTTTCTGATAAGTATTTAGTATACAGCTTAGCCACTGTCTTCGAGATGGTATACTGATGTTGACGTTTCGAGCGATGCACGACCTCGCGCCCGAATACATCGCTGACATGATTGTTGAATACACACCGGGCCGCCAGCTTCGCTCCGCCGGAAGCCGTCTCCTGAGAGTTCCACGCCACAATTTAAAACGATATGGTCGGCGTGGTTTTTCTGTGACGGTACCGCGCCTATGGAATGATCTGCCGGATTGTCTGCGCCTGATAGACTCTCTTGAACTTTTTATTTCATATTTGAAAACATATCTTTTTAAAGCCGCATTTGTCGACTACTTGTAGTATATACTATATTGAATTTACCTTAATCATAATTATAGTTTTTTAAAATTAATTTTGTTATCTTATTTTATTATTAATTATTTACTTATTATCCTATTTTACTATTAATTTATAATTTTATTTTACTATTAATTTATTATGGAAAAGTTAGGCTTATACAGTACGAGTTATAGAAGCCTTACATTTTTATATAATATTTTACGTATCTTATGTAATATGTTTACCGTGTAAGCTCGAATAATTGTACATTTATATTTTAACAATGTTGCATTTTTATGCGCCTCTGAGCAGAACTATAATATCCCGGCGCTTTATAAATAAAATTATTATTATTAAATTATTATTATTAATTAGTATTATTTATGGTATCTTCTCCTGCTTTTAGTGTTTCAGTGTTGACATGGTCGTGGCCCGGTGTCTTCACATTCTTCATATCTCTTGGCACTGCTTCCACCTGTTATCTCTGGTACCTCTTTCGGGTCGGTGTGAATTATGGTACTCTGTTCACTGTCGTATAGCTCGGTGTATAATTCCTCTGTTCATTCCATGATCATATCTGGGTCTTGTATTTCTCTACCCTGCTTGTCTAGAAGTGTAATCAGTCTGTCTCGGCCTAATGTCTTTGTTCTTCTGGCTTTCTTCAAGCTCTTTGATGCCATAATCCTTGCGCGTGTGATGTTTTGTTTGTACTTCCTGGTGTCTTCCTTCGCTTTCTTTTTGATTGTCGTGCATATTTCTGCGTACTGTATTTGTTTTTTTACTATCGACGTTATCGACCATTTCTCGTCGTTTCTTCATTAGTGCTCGTGTCGGTGACGATATTTTTGTCATTACATGCCTGTTGAGTGCATTGTCTGTACTTGTCGCATTTAGTTGGATCATCTCAGTGATGTTTCGCTCATGGTGTCGATGTCTTCTAGTTCTTGTAGTGTCTCGTATCGATTTCGCAGTTCGAGTTGGAATTCGATCTTGTCTTTTTTGTTCCTATCTGTGTGGTATCTACACTTGGTAATCTTTTGTTTATTAACTTCTTCCTTTCAGCCTTGATGTCCAGTTTGATGTTGCTCTTTACTATTCTGTGGCCACTTCCGTTGTTGACATGGTTGATGACAGTTACGTCAGTGACCATGCCTGGCTTGTTTGTCAGGATGTAGTCAATTTCGTTCTTCGTTTCTCCGTTTGGGCATTTCCACGTCCACCTCCTCTTTGTTTTCTTCTGAAACATGCTTTTTATGATTTTGTAGTTTCTTGATGTTGCCCATTCTACCAAGGTGTCGCCTCTTTCGTTTTTCACACCTAGGCCAAATTTGCCTGTTGCCGTTTCCAAAATGTTTGTTCGTTTCCCTACTTGCGCATTTGTAGAAGTTGTTTGTATCTTCTTCTGAGTATGATGTTGTTGGTGCATATACTTATACTATCTTCAGTTTGTAGCACTTTGTTATGCATAGAACAAGAAGTTCTGCAACTTTGGGGCTGATGGTGTTAACCTTCATTACATTGTCTTTCCATTTCTTGTTTATGTTTCTATGATCTTAAATTGATAGTGTTGTGTTTTTATAACTTTCTTAATGATAATTTCATTGGACATTTCGTGCCACGTTTTAATGATCTTCGAATTTTTGTTAGTGCTATTTTTTATGTTTAAAAAAACTCGAATTTTTTACTCTTTTTGTCTCAGCTCCTTCGAACAGGGTAACCTGGAGTGACGGCGCTTTCTAAATGCTCTAATTATTATTATTATTATTTCTCCTGATTGTCCGTGGGTATAGTATGTGGCCGCTTTGTAAGGTATCGAAGCATTCCTCTCTTCTTCTCACATCTCCGATCCCAATTACATCCCACACCAACCTGGTTTACCTACGTTCTTCCTCCAGTTCTTGTATCTGTTTATCTTTTAGTAGTGCTCTTACGTTATATGTTGCTATCTTCAGTCTACTTACCTTCTCTCGGCGGCTCTTCTTGACCCAGAGATTCTTAGCACCCCCTGCCCGTAGCCCTAGTTGACCCGAACCGCCTCCTTGGTTACATACTCTTTCGATGCTGCTGGGGACTGGAGGCCTTTGCTTCGTTGTACTTTGCATGCTGGTGTTGTTGGCCTACCCTTCGACGCCAGCCGGTGCGGGTTGGAAGGTGGGCAACGTAGGGTGAACGAAATTGCCCAAGTTTTCACACGGCGGTCGAACTAGTACTGAAACACCGCTCGGCCCGCGCCGGGATTCCGACCCCGGGATCCTCCGGTCGACAGTCCGGCATTCTAATCACCCGGTCACTGCGCCCCCTAGGCACTATTAATATTCTTGAAATGTTCATGCAAAACAACTGGTATATGGTTGTAGGCCCAACTTTCGGAAGACATTTGGGAATGTGCATAATTGTGGTAGAAACGTGGAATTAAATACGTATTCACTAAACATCGTTTGAAAAAAAGGGTGAACAAAGGGCTCCTTGCCGGTTGGTTGCTCCATTCCACAATACTTTTGATAGAGCTCTTGCATTGCTATATTATGAAGACCAACCAGGAAGTAACAGATTTCACATATCTTAAACAATATTGTCATTTGGTTTACCTGAATTCAACTAGGGGTTAATTATTAATATAAAGTTAGCTGAATCAGTTGTCTTGCATGTGGAAACCACTAAAACTCAAGGAACACCAAAATAACTTTGGTTAATCCAGCAGGCGTCTGCAATATTGCCAACAGAGCGTGTTTAGCATCTGAATTGTTATTTTCAATTTGAACATTTTACTCTTACAATATTCACAGGTTCAGGGTTATCAAATATAACACGCACGCATGCACGCACGCACGCACGCACACACAGACACACATACATACACATACACACACAGAGACACATGTACACATACATATACACACACATACACACACTCACATAGACATACAGGCACACATTCACACACACACACACACACACACACACACACACACACACACACACACACACACACACACACACACACACACACACACACACACACACACACACACATACACACACATAAACACACATACACACACATACATACACACACACACACATACACACACAGGCACACATACACACATACACACACACACACACACACACACACACACACACACACACACACACACACACACACACACACACACACACACACACACACACACACACACACACACACAGGGGTACACATACATACACATAGACACACACAGGCACACATTCACACACACATACATGCACACACAGGCACACATACATACACACATTCATACACAAACTCACACACACACCCACACAAACACACAAACACAAACAAACAACATACACAAACGTTGCTTGGATTTGATGAGTGCATGCATACATATACATTCATACATGTATGGTTATATATGTTTTGTATACGCAGTGTTTAATCACCTAACATTCCAGAAAAATCCGGAAGATGACTTTGCTGTTATTGGTGAATCTACAGCGCCAACACAGGTACAATATAATAGCAAACATACCCAGCAAAACTATACCTTAAAACAATGTTGTTATTTGGTTTACTTAAAATCAATCTGGTGTTAATTATTAGTATAAAGTTAGCTGAATGAGTTGTCTTGCAGGTGGGAACCATTCAAACCCAAGGAACATCAAAAGAACTTTGGTTAATCCAGCAGGCGTTTGCAATATTGCCAATAAAGAGTGTTTAGCATTTGAATTGTTGTTTTCAATTTGACCATTTCACTCTTACAATATTCACAGGTTCAGGGTTATCAAATGTAACTTGGTGGTAACTTTGGAGCACTGGAAGTCTATGTCCACTCATGTGTCCAGGTCCAGTAACTTTGGAGCATTGTAAGTCTATGTCCACTCATGTGTCAAGGTCCTGTAACTTTGGAGCACTGTAAGTCTATGTCCACTCATGTGTCATGGTCCAGTAACTTTGGAGCATTGTAAGTCTATGTCCACTCATGTGTCAAGGTCCAATAACTTTGGAACACTGTAAGTCTATGTCCACTCATGTGTCAAGGTCCAGTAACTTTGGAGCATTGTAAGTCTATGTCCACTCATGTGTCAAGGTCCAGTAACTTTGGAGCACTGTAAGTCTATGTCCACTCATGTGTCAAGGTCCAGTAACTTTTGGAGCATTTTAAGTCTATGTCCACTCATGTGTCAAGGTCCAGTAACTTTTGAAGCACTTTAATTCTATGTCCACTCATGTGTCAAGGTCCAGTAACTTTGGAGCACTGTAAGTCTATGTCCACTCATAGGTCAAGGTCCAGTAACTTTTGGAGCAATGTAAGTCTATGTCCACTCATGTGTAAAGGCCCAGTAACTTTGGCGCACTGTAAGTCTATGTCCACTTATGTGTCAAGGTCCAGTAACTTTGGAGCACTATAAGTCTATCTCCACTCATGTGTCAAGGTCCAGTAACTTTGGAGCACTGTAAGTCTATGTCCACTCATGGGTCAAGGTCCAGTAATTTTTGGAGCACTGTAAGTCTATGTCCACTCATGTGTCCAGGTCCAGTAACTTTGGAGCACTATAAGTCTATCTCCACTCATGTGTCAAAGTCCAGTAAATTTGGAGCATTGTTAGTCTATGTCCACTCATGGGTCAAGGTCCAGTAACTTTGGAGCACTGTAAGTATTTCTGTATGCCTGGTTATATTGATAAGGCTACTTAATGTTCTTGCTACTTTGCTGACAATAATATAGTTAATAACTGTTATGTCTTTGAGTGTTGAAGTTATACCTGACAAGTACATTATTGATATTTCTTCTAAACAGTTGTCCACTCATGTGTCATGGTCCAGTAACTTTGGAGCATGTAAGTCTATGTCCACTCATGTGGCAAGGTCCAGTAACTTTGGAGCACTAAGTCTATGTCCACTCATGTGGCAAGGTCCAGTAACTTTGGAGCACTAAGTCTATGTCCACTCATGTGGCAAGGTCCAGTAACTTTGGAGCACTAAGTCTATGTCCACTCATGTGTCATGGTCCAGTAACGTTGGAGCATGTAAGTCTATGTCCACTCATGTGTCATGGTCCAGTAACGTTGGAGCACTGTAAGTCTATGTCCACTCATGTGTCATGGTCCAGTAACGTTGGAGCACTGTAAGTCTATGTCCACTCATGTGGCAAGGTCCAGTAACGTTGGAGCACTGTAAGTCTATGTCCACTCATGTGTCATGGTCCAGTAACGTTGGAGCACTGTAAGTCTATGTCCACTCATGTGTCATGGTCCAGTAACTTTGGAGCACTGGAAGTCTATGTCCACTCATGTGTCATGGTCCAGTAACTTTGGAGCACTGTAAGTCTATGTCCACTCATGTGTTATGGTCCAGTAACTTTGGAGCACTGGAAGTCTATGTCCACTCATGTGTCATGGTCCAGTAACTTTGGAGCATGTAAGTCTATGTCCACTCATGTGTCATGGTCCAGTAACTTTGGAGCACTGTAAGTCTATGTCCACTCATGTGTTATGGTCCAGTAACGTTGGAGCATGTAAGTCTATGTCCACTCATGTGGCAAGGTCCAGTAACTTTGGAGCACTAAGTCTATGTCCACTCATGTGTTATGGTCCAGTAACGTTGGAGCACTGTAAGTCTATGTCCACTCATGTGTCATGGTCCAGTAACGTTGGAGCATGTAAGTCTATGTCCACTCATGTGTCATGGTCCAGTAACTTTGGAGCACTGGAAGTCTATGTCCACTCATGTGTCATGGTCCAGTAACTTTGGAGCACTGTAAGTCTATGTCCACTCATGTGTTATGGTCCAGTAACGTTGGAGCATGTAAGTCTATGTCCACTCATGTGGCAAGGTCCAGTAACTTTGGAGCACTAAGTCTATGTCCACTCATGTGTCATGGTCCAGTAACTTTGGAGCACTGGAAGTCTATGTCCACTCATGTGTCATGGTCCAGTAACTTTGGAGCACTGTAAGTCTATGTCCACTGATGTGTTATGGTCCAGTAACGTTGGAGCATGTAAGTCTATGTCCACTCATGTGGCAAGGTCCAGTAACTTTGGAGCACTAAGTCTATGTCCACTCATGTGTCATGGTCCAGTAACGTTGGAGCATGTAAGTCTATGTCCACTCATGTGTCATGGTCCAGTAACGTTGGAGCACTGTAAGTCTATGTCCACTCATGTGTCATGGTCCAGTAACGTTGGAGCA
>CM034533.1:74443401-74467234 GCA_020002185.1 Paraescarpia echinospica | reverse complement strand
ACTTTGAGAGGAGCACATGCTGCATCTAGTGAACACGGGCATCGTTCCAACCAGATCTCCTCTCTCCAATCTGTTTGCTTTTTCGTTTTGCCAAGTGTGCGTGTTTTGCAGCTTTGATGCGCTCTGCGCATTCGATGTCACCGTGATACAATACCTTCCTGTATTGTTTGTTTGCACGATTGTTAGTGAAAGTTTGCAATCTGATTCTATGTACAACACAAACGTATTTACAGGTCGCTCTCCATAACTGCAAGAACCAGAGACTGAACATTGATCAAGGCGTCCCGTCGTGTGAAATGGGTCTTACATAGTGGGCAGGTAAACGGAATCATGGTCGATAGCAACCTTTCCAACCATAAACATGGCCGTGTCAACTACCTTGACAGCTGAAGGTACTGCCACACACCCAGCAGGCATAAAGAGGCAAAAAGTTTCGACGCTTCGTCGGAGGTGACGACGTCGGGTTAACGGTTGGATTGATTGACGGAGCTGATGACAGAGACGAAATTGGTTTGATCGTCGAACTGGTCGTCGGACTGGCTGCAGCAATGCGCTTCTTTTCTTGTTGCTGAAACTGTGACGAGATGAGCTTAATAATGTATTGTCAACTGATATGTGTAAGAGAAATGTAATATTATGTTCTTTATATCAGGCTTTTGAAAATGCCACGAATAGCATTTGAACACTATGAGAAATTGAAACTTACTATTATCTCGTGAAGCCGTCGGGTTGATGGTTGGATTGGTTGTCAGAGCTGATGACAGAGACGAAATTGGTTTGGTCGTCGAACTGGTCGTCGGACTGGTCGTTGAGCAGGTTGTTGGCTGTTGGTCCGGGTTGATTGCCGGGGTCGACAGATCGAGTGGGCCCGTAGCCAGAGAAGGCTGCGCCTTCGGTAGCAAACTCTTTTGTCGGACGTTATCACTAGTCATGTTGTTCATCTTCCAAAATGTAAGATATGACCACAAAAAAACAGATGCAGGCCTTTTATAACAGTTCGACGGAACATTAAGGTCACGTGAGCGTGCCGAACGAACACGGACTTCACAGTATACATTATAGGTACAGACTGTGGATCATTGATGTTTGGTTTGATTGCCGGAGCTGATGACAGAGACGAAATAGTACAACAAAATGGAAAAACACATATTTGTTAATATAGGAAGCAGTCGACGTATGCCGGTAATAAGAGACATTAATAGGCAAAAATTTACAAACAGGGTGAGGGGAAGGTCGTAGATCTGTATGGTAACCAGAAATGACATAATTTTACTTATTTTACTAGTTCTCTACCGATTCGTCAGGTTTGGACCTATTTTATAGTTATAAATGTATAGGCTACGGGGGCGCTATACCTCAAAAAAGGTCCACAACCTATAACATATAAGAAACGACACCATTGCGCATGTGCAATGACCTATTTAATGACGTCTTTAACCTATTTAATGACGTCTTTGACCTATTTTTATAATAAAAAGAAACAAGAGACACGAATTTAAGCAGTATCGATATTTGGTTCACTGACATCCGTTAGGGGGAGTTATTTGTACTTCTCAATCAGTTCGTAACCTTTCCACCAAGGGGCGCCAATTTTCATAAATAAGACGCACCAATTTAGGCAGGACCCATATTTAGTTCACGACTTATACGACAGGGGAAATTTGGTTTAAACAAATTCCGCCAGGTGGTACTATTTGTCAAAACTAAGAGGCACTAATTTAGGCAGTACTGAACTTTGGTTCATATATTTAGTTAATAAAAATTCCGCCAGGTGGCACTATTTAAGTTCATAAAAATCCCACCAGGTGACATGATTTTAGTTCACGTCCTATCCGACAGGTGGCGCCACTGGATATGTGACCTTGACTTACATCCTGATACTTTGACCTTTGACCTTGACCTACATCCGGGTACTTGACCTTTACCTAGATATGACGTCATCCCTCTTCCTCTACTCAGAATCCATTGCCAGCTGAGATTAAACTATATTACTACTTGTATGTATGTGATCTGTGCGCACGCAATATATTCAACATATTGATATAGGCAGATCACTAACTAGTCGGTCGTATCGAAACGACCGACAAAATATCTGTCAGATGAACATGCCATTGTGTGTCCCGTTTCAAGCAACATATGAATAAGTGAACTTGTAAGTAGACAACAGTAAGTTGACTTGCGCTCACACAAGAAACATTGTGAAATAAACGTGAAAGTTGAAAACGTGTAACATGCTTCTTTAATAAATCCAGGATCCGATCCAAAGAGGAATATCTAAGGGGCCGAAATCCTTCAATTGCATCCCCCGAGGCTCGCAAAAACACTGGCGGTCGCACCAAATTCATATTGGGTGGGCTGAGCCGGAGCTTCAGCACGACCCTACTGTTGGATCCTGAAACGGAAGTTGGGGAGTGGGGGGATGCTGTTGGAAATTTTTCGCGGCGACATATATGTATTCAGAACGTCTAGGGGAGCACAGGGACACATTTAAAAGGTCTAGAGGTACGCAACTGTAGAACAAGAATAGCGCCGCCAAATTCCAAAGGTCTGGGGGTATGTGCCCCAGGATCTGCTTGTAAAGACAACATATATACTTCGATAGAACCTGTCTTCGACGAGCATCAATTCTGCACAGCCAAAGCTGTCGTTCAAGACCTACACCATCAAGCGGACAACGAGGCTATATTAGTACAGCATGCGTTATTTACGATGTTTGATCAATCTTCCATTGCATATTTATTTAGTAGTTATTATACACACTATTCAATGTGAACTTGTTTTATGTTATCGCTTGTCAACTGAGACGAGTGGTGTAGCAAGAATTCTGCGTGGTCGAAGACGAATCCGACGTCACCATCGAGTTCGATGTCATTGGCAGATCTGGAAGCATCTGTCTTTTGTCTGCCGGTGCATCGTTTCCCTTCGTAAGGTCTCCAGGTTGAGATACGCGATGTCCATCGGTTATCTCGCAGTCTGCTGATGTGCCCTGCCCAATCCACTTCTGTCTTCTAATTTGTTCTGTCACGTCTATATATTGGAGTGTCTCTTTGTAGCATCACTTTTGTCTTCGAAATGCAGAGCGCGATATTATATTCTCGGCACTTCTCTTTCAGTTGGTTTACGACGTGTATGTGGTCTGTCATTGAGTACCCGCTTCTGAATCCTGCTTGCTCTCGTTGTTGGTTTTCGTCGAATGTCTTCTCTAGCCTATTCGTTAGTATTTTTGTGAGTAATTCGTAGGTCTTTGATAACAGACATATCGGTCTGTAATTCTTTAAGTCTTTCTTATTTCCCTTCCTGAAGATTATCACCATCTTTGCGTTCTTTCATGCGATAGGTATTCGTTTTTCTGATAAGTATTTAGTATACAGCTTAGCCACTGTCTTCGAGATGGTATACTGATGTTGACGTTTCGAGCGATGCACGACCTCGCGCCCGAATACATCGCTGACATGATTGTTGAATACACACCGGGCCGCCAGCTTCGCTCCGCCGGAAGCCGTCTCCTGAGAGTTCCACGCCACAATTTAAAACGATATGGTCGGCGTGGTTTTTCTGTGACGGTACCGCGCCTATGGAATGATCTGCCGGATTGTCTGCGCCTGATAGACTCTCTTGAACTTTTTATTTCATATTTGAAAACATATCTTTTTAAAGCCGCATTTGTCGACTACTTGTAGTATATACTATATTGAATTTACCTTATTCATAATTATAGTTTTTTTAAATTAATTTTGTTAACTTATTTTATTATTAATTATTTACTTATTATCCTATTTTACTATTAATTTATAATTTTATTTTACTATTAATTTATTATGGAAAAGTTAGGCTTATACAGTACGAGTTATAGAAGCCTTACATTTTTATATAATATTTTACGTATCTTATGTAATATGTTTACCGTGTAAGCTCGAATAATTGTACATTTATATTTTAACAATGTTGCATTTTTATGCGCCTCTGAGCAGAACTATAATATCCCGGCGCTTTATAAATAAAATTATTATTATTAAATTATTATTATTAATTAGTATTATTTATGGTATCTTCTCCTGCTTTTAGTGTTTCAGTGTTGACATGGTCGTGGCCCGGTGTCTTCACATTCTTCATATCTCTTGGCGCTGCTTCCACCTGTTATCTCTGGTACCTCTTTCGGGTCGGTGTGAATTATGGTACTCTGTTCACTGTCGTATAGCTCGGTGTATAATTCCTCTGTTCATTCCATGATCATATCTGGGTCTTGTATTTCTCTACCCTGCTTGTCTAGAAGTGTAATCAGTCTGTCTCGGCCTAATGTCTTTGTTCTTCTGGCTTTCTTCAAGCTCTTTGATGCCATAATCCTTGCGCGTGTGATGTTTTGTTTGTACTTCCTGGTGTCTTCCTTCGCTTTCTTTTTGATTGTCGTGCATATTTCTGCGTACTGTATTTGTTTTTTTACTATCGACGTTATCGACCATTTCTCGTCGTTTCTTCATTAGTGCTCGTGTCGGTGACGATATTTTTGTCATTACATGCCTGTTGAGTGCATTGTCTGTACTTGTCGCATTTAGTTGGATCATCTCAGTGATGTTTCGCTCATGGTGTCGATGTCTTCTAGTTCTTGTAGTGTCTCGTATCGATTTCGCAGTTCGAGTTGGAATTCGATCTTGTCTTTTTTGTTCCTATCTGTGTGGTATCTACACTTGGTAATCTTTTGTTTATTAACTTCTTCCTTTCAGCCTTGATGTCCAGTTTGATGTTGCTCTTTACTATTCTGTGGCCACTTCCGTTGTTGACATGGTTGATGACAGTTACGTCAGTGACCATGCCTGGCTTGTTTGTCAGGATGTAGTCAATTTCGTTCTTCGTTTCTCCGTTTGGGCATTTCCACGTCCACCTCCTCTTTGTTTTCTTCTGAAACATGCTTTTTATGATTTTGTAGTTTCTTGATGTTGCCCATTCTACCAAGGTGTCGCCTCTTTCGTTTTTCACACCTAGGCCAAATTTGCCTGTTGCCGTTTCCAAAATGTGTGTTCGTTTCCCTACTTGCGCATTTGTAGAAGTTGTTTGTATCTTCTTCTGAGTATGATGTTGTTGGTGCATATACTTATACTATCTTCAGTTTGTAGCACTTTGTTATGCATAGAACAAGAAGTTCTGCAACTTTGGGGCTGATGGTGTTAACCTTCATTACATTGTCTTTCCATTTCTTGTTTATGTTTCTATGATCTTAAATTGATAGTGTTGTGTTTTTATAACTTTCTTAATGATAATTTCATTGGACATTTCGTGCCACGTTTTAATGATCTTCGAATTTTTGTTAGTGCTATTTTTTATGTTTAAAAAAACTCGAATTTTTTACTCTTTTTGTCTCAGCTCCTTCGAACAGGGTAACCTGGAGTGACGGCGCTTTCTAAATGCTCTAATTATTATTATTATTATTTCTCCTGATTGTCCGTGGGTATAGTATGTGGCCGCTTTGTAAGGTATCGAAGCATTCCTCTCTTCTTCTCACATCTCCGATCCCAATTACATCCCACACCAACCTGGTTTACCTACGTTCTTCCTCCAGTTCTTGTATCTGTTTATCTTTTAGTAGTGCTCTTACGTTATATGTTGCTATCTTCAGTCTACTTACCTTCTCTCGGCGGCTCTTCTTGACCCAGAGATTCTTAGCACCCCCTGCCCGTAGCCCTAGTTGACCCGAACCGCCTCCTTGGTTACATACTCTTTCGATGCTGCTGGGGACTGGAGGCCTTTGCTTCGTTGTACTTTGCATGCTGGTGTTGTTGGCCTACCCTTCGACGCCAGCCGGTGCGGGTTGGAAGGTGGGCAACGTAGGGTGAACGAAATTGCCCAAGTTTTCACACGGCGGTCGAACTAGTACTGAAACACCGCTCGGCCCGCGCCGGGATTCCGACCCCGGGATCCTCCGGTCGACAGTCCGGCATTCTAATCACCCGGTCACTGCGCCCCCTAGGCACTATTAATATTCTTGAAATGTTCATGCAAAACAACTGGTATATGGTTGTAGGCCCAACTTTCGGAAGACATTTGGGAATGTGCATAATTGTGGTAGAAACGTGGAATTAAATACGTATTCACTAAACATCGTTTGAAAAAAAGGGTGAACAAAGGGCTCCTTGCCGGTTGGTTGCTCCATTCCACAATACTTTTGATAGAGCTCTTGCATTGCTATATTATGAAGACCAACCAGGAAGTAACAGATTTCACATATCTTAAACAATATTGTCATTTGGTTTACCTGAATTCAACTAGGGGTTAATTATTAATATAAAGTTAGCTGAATCAGTTGTCTTGCATGTGGAAACCACTAAAACTCAAGGAACACCAAAATAACTTTGGTTAATCCAGCAGGCGTCTGCAATATTGCCAACAGAGCGTGTTTAGCATCTGAATTGTTATTTTCAATTTGAACATTTTACTCTTACAATATTCACAGGTTCAGGGTTATCAAATATAACACGCACGCATGCACGCACGCACGCACGCACACACAGACACACATACATACACATACACACACAGAGACACATGTACACATACATATACACACACATACACACACTCACATAGACATACAGGCACACATTCACACACACACACACACACACACACACACACACACACACACACACACACACACACACACACACACACACACACACACACACACACACACACACACACACACACACACACACACACACACACACACATACACACACACACACACACACACACACACACACACACACACAGGGGTACACATACATACACATAGACACACACAGGCACACATTCACACACACATACATGCACACACAGGCACACATACATACACACATTCATACACAAACTCACACACACACCCACACAAACACACAAACACAAACAAACAACATACACAAACGTTGCTTGGATTTGATGAGTGCATGCATACATATACATTCATACATGTATGGTTATATATGTTTTGTATACGCAGTGTTTAATCACCTAACATTCCAGAAAAATCCGGAAGATGACTTTGCTGTTATTGGTGAATCTACAGCGCCAACACAGGTACAATATAATAGCAAACATACCCAGCAAAACTATACCTTAAAACAATGTTGTTATTTGGTTTACTTAAAATCAATCTGGTGTTAATTATTAGTATAAAGTTAGCTGAATGAGTTGTCTTGCAGGTGGGAACCATTCAAACCCAAGGAACATCAAAAGAACTTTGGTTAATCCAGCAGGCGTTTGCAATATTGCCAATAAAGAGTGTTTAGCATTTGAATTGTTGTTTTCAATTTGACCATTTCACTCTTACAATATTCACAGGTTCAGGGTTATCAAATGTAACTTGGTGGTAACTTTGGAGCACTGGAAGTCTATGTCCACTCATGTGTCCAGGTCCAGTAACTTTGGAGCATTGTAAGTCTATGTCCACTCATGTGTCAAGGTCCTGTAACTTTGGAGCACTGTAAGTCTATGTCCACTCATGTGTCATGGTCCAGTAACTTTGGAGCATTGTAAGTCTATGTCCACTCATGTGTCAATGTCCAATAACTTTGGAACACTGTAAGTCTATGTCCACTCATGTGTCAAGGTCCAGTAACTTTGGAGCATTGTAAGTCTATGTCCACTCATGTGTCAAGGTCCAGTAACTTTGGAGCACTGTAAGTCTATGTCCACTCATGTGTCAAGGTCCAGTAACTTTTGGAGCATTTTAAGTCTATGTCCACTCATGTGTCAAGGTCCAGTAAATTTTGAAGCACTTTAATTCTATGTCCACTCATGTGTCAAGGTCCAGTAACTTTGGAGCACTGTAAGTCTATGTCCACTCATAGGTCAAGGTCCAGTAACTTTTGGAGCAATGTAAGTCTATGTCCACTCATGTGTCCAGGTCCAGTAACTTTGGAGCACTATAAGTCTATCTCCACTCATGTGTCAAAGTCCAGTAACTTTGGAGCATTGTTAGTCTATGTCCACTCATGTGTAAAGGCCCAGTAACTTTGGCGCACTGTAAGTCTATGTCCACTTATGTGTCAAGGTCCAGTAACTTTGGAGCACTATAAGTCTATCTCCACTCATGTGTCAAGGTCCAGTAACTTTGGAGCACTGTAAGTCTATGTCCACTCATGGGTCAAGGTCCAGTAACTTTTGGAGCACTGTAAGTCTATGTCCACTCATGTGTCCAGGTCCAGTAACTTTGGAGCACTATAAGTCTATCTCCACTCATGTGTCAAAGTCCAGTAAATTTGGAGCATTGTTAGTCTATGTCCACTCATGGGTCAAGGTCCAGTAACTTTGGAGCACTGTAAGTATTTCTGTATGCCTGGTTATATTGATAAGGCTACTTAATGTTCTTGCTACTTTGCTGACAATAATATAGTTAATAACTGTACATGTTATGTCTTTGAGTGTTGAAGTTATACCTGACAAGTACATTATTGATATTTCTTCTAAACAGTTGTAAATGTCCAACTTCCTGTTCACTCCGACACACAATGATGTCTATTTTTTCAAGTTTGTGCAACTATTGGCTCAACAATCAACTACTTTTGATACATTACCAAGATTCTCTTCCAAACATAGCAATAGAAAAGTTAGCTTTGTATATTGTTAACACAAATATATTTAAGGAAAGGTTTTTTAAACAGGAACCTATATTTCATGCACTAACTCATTACATTAACTATGTGTACATACACTTCATTCAATACACAAAGCATCATTACATTAACTATGTGTACATACACTTCATTCAATACACAAAGCATCATTACATTAACTATGTGTACATACACTTCATTCAATACACAAAGCATCATTACATTAACTATGTGTACATACACTTCATTCAATACACAAAGCATCATTACATTAACTATGTGTACATACACTTCATTCAATACACAAAGCATCATTACATTAACTATGTGTACATACACTTCATTTAATACACAAATCACCATTACATTAAGTATGTGTACATACACTTCATTCAATACACAAAGCATCATTACATTAACTATGTGTACATACACTTCATTCAATACACAAAGCATCATTATTATTAACTATGTGTACATACACTTCATTCAATACACAAAGCATCATTACATTAACTATGTGTACATACACTTCATTCAAGACACAAAGCATCATTACATTAACTATGTGTACATACACTTCATTCAAGACACAAAGCATCATTACATTAACTATGTGTACATGCACTTCATTCAAGACACAAAGCATCATTACATTAACTATGTGTACATACACTTCATTCAATACACAAAACATCATTACATTAACTATGTGTACATGCACTTCATTCAAGACACAAAGCATCATTACATTAACTATGTGTACATACACTTCATTCAAGACACAAAGCATCATTACATTAACTATGTGTACATACACTTCATTCAAGACACAAAGCATCATTACATTAACTATGTGTACATACACTTCATTCAATACACAAAGCATCATTACATTAACTATGTGTACATACACTTCATTCAATACACAAAGCATCATTACATTAACTATGTGTACATACACTTCATTTAATACACAAAGCACCATTACATTAAGTATGTGTACATACACTTCATTCAATACACAAAGCATCATTATATTAACTATGTGTACATACACTTCATTTAATACACAAAGCACCATTACATTAAGTATGTGTACATACACTTCATTCAATACACAAAGCATCATTATTATTAACTATGTGTACATACACTTCATTCAATACACAAAGCATCATTACATTAACTATGTGTACATACACTTCATTCAATACACAAAGCATCATTACATTAACTATGTGTACATACACTTCATTCAATACACAAAGCATCATTACATTAACTATGTGTACATACACTTTATTCAAGACACAAAGCATCATTACATTAACTATGTGTACATACACTTCTTTCAAGACACAAAGCATCATTACATTAACTATGTGTACATACACTTCATTCAATACACAAAGCATCATTACATTAACTATGTGTACATACACTTCATTCAATACACAAAGCATCATTACATTAACTATGTGTGCATACACTTCATTTAATACACAAAGCACCATTACATTAATTATGTGTACATACACTTCATTCAATACACAAAGCATCATTACATTAACTATGTGTACATACACTTCATTTAATACACAAAGCACCATTACATTAAGTATGTGTACATACACTTCATTCAATACACAAAGCATCATTATTATTAACTATGTGTACATACACTTCATTCAATACACAAAGCATCATTACATTAACTATGTGTACATACACTTCATTTAATACGCAAAGCACCATTACATTAAGTATGTGTACATACACTTCATTCAATACACAAAGCATCATTACATTAACTATGTGTACATACACTTCATTCAATGCACAAAGCATCGTTACATTAACTATGTGTACATACACTTCATTCAATACACGAAGCACCATTACATTAAAAATGTGCAAATACACTTCATTCAATACACAAAGCATCATTAAATTAACTATGTGTACATACACTTCATTCAATACACAAAATATCATTACATTAACTATGTGTACATACACTTCATTCAATACACAAAGCACCATTACGATAACAATGTGTACATACACTTCATTCAATACGCAAAGCATCATTACATTAACTATGTGTACATACACTTCATTCAATACACAAAGCATCATTACATTAACAATGTGTACATACACTTCATTCAATACACAAAGCATCATTACATTAACAATGTGTACATACACATCATTCAATACACAAAGCATCATTACATTAACTATGTGTACATACACTTCATTCAATACACAAAGCATCATTATTATTAACTATGTGTACATACACTTCATTCAATACACAAAGCATCATTACATTAACTATGTGTACATACACTTCATTCAATACACAAAGCATCATTATTATTAACTATGTGTACATACACTTCATTCAATACACAAAGCATCATTACATTAACTATGTGTACATACACTTCATTTAATACACAAAGCACCATTACATTAAGTATGTGTACATACACTTCATTCAATACACAAAGCATCATTACATTAACTATGTGTACATACACTTCATTCAATACACAAAATATCATTACATTAACTATGTGTACATACACTTCATTCAATACACAAAGCACCATTACGATAACAATGTGTACGTACACTTCATTCAATACGCAAAGCATCATTACATTAACTATGTGTATATACACTTCATTCAATACACATAGCATCATTACATTAACAATGTGTACATACACTTCATTCAATACACAAAGCATCATTACATTAACAATGTGTACATACACATCATTCAATACACAAAGCATCATTAAATTAACTATGTGTACACAGACTTCATTCAATACACAAAGCATCATTGTTCAATAGAACCTCCGTAACAAATTTAAATAACGAATCTTTATAAATCGAATGTTACATTTTAATAACAATCTGAACATTTTGTAGGCGCAATCTTTAGATTCCAGATAGTTAATTTCTGGCTTATTAAAGCCAATTTGGTGGGCAGTATACATTAAATAATTATATTTATTCTAGTATTCAGAATATTGTATTAAAGTGAATAAGTAAGAAGTGGTTTCATGATATAGGATTAATAGTTACATTGCAAGACTGGGGGCTAGGGGTGAAGTGTAGAGTATTAAGAATTACATTACAAGACTGGGGGCAAGGGGTGTAGTGTAGAGTATTACAAATTACGTTACAAGACTGGGGGCAAGGGGTGTAGTGTAGAGTATTAAGAATTACATTACACGACTGGGGGCAAGGGGTGTAGTGTAGAGTATTAAGAATTACACTACAAGACTGGGGGCAAGGGGTGAAGTGTAGAGGATTAAGAATTACATTACAAGACTGGGGGCAAGGGGTGAAGTGTAGAGTATTAAGAACTACATTACAAGACTGGGGGCAAGGGGTGTAGTTTGAGGATTAAGAATTATATTACAAGACTGGGGGCAAGGGGAGAAGTGTAGAGTATTAAACATCACATTACAAGACTGGGGGCAAGGGGTGAAGTGTAGAGGATTAAGAATTACATTAAAAGACTGGGGGCAAAGGGTGTAGTGTAGAGTATTAAGAATTACATTACAAGACTGGGTGCAAGGGGTGAAGTATAAAGGATTAAGAATTAAATTACAAGACGGGGGTAAGGGGTGAAGTGTAAAGGATTAAGAATTAAATTACAAGACTGAGGGCGAGGGGTGAAGTGTTAAATATGATGGGATCTAGAAACTCTCTGGGAATGTAAGGATGTGGTTATGGAATGGAAGCAAGGGGCTGCAGGGATATTAAGTTCAATGTCAGTCTACTATGGCTGACATATTCTTCTATTGTGTTTTAGCCGAATCAGTCCCTTAAGGAGAGGTTTGCCATGGGTCTACCGCCCCGACCTGAGATGTACACAAGTGTGTCAAGACAGCAATCTGACACGAAGACGTGTTCCAATCGACGCCTCCTCCTTGCGGGCGAGGTCATCGCTGTCGTCATTGTTGCCATCCTTGTTGGCATCACTGTTTCCCTCACAAGTAAGGGATCATCTCAGAGCATCGATGTCCGATATCAGGCCAGATGAAAGTAATTTTGTGTGATATCAGACATCTATGTTCTGAGATGATATCTAAGGATATACACAATTAGAAATAGGGTGAATTAAAGTTGTACACAGTTGTATCTTTTTGTGCCAACACATTTACGATCATCAGCTCATTCCTAACAATTTCAGAGTGAGATCCTGCTACAGCATACCACCGTTTTATAACGTTTCGGTTCGACATCCCGGCCACTGCAGTGGGACTAGCGATGCAGCAGCTTGTTCCCTTACTAGTGAAATGCACGTTCACAGTAGCAACGCCTAAGAACTGTCGTTTTATATATATATATATATATATATATATATATATGGCCTTCCTATTCAGAAAATATACCCACCCTTCTTTGTAAAAAGTGAGGTTAAAAAGTTTTGTCTTGAAAGTAACTCTGTATTTAGTGGTAACTGACTGGCTAAAAACTTTAAGCACTGAAATTGTTAAGACTACCTCAACTCAATTTATTCATTCATCTCATTTCTAATTGATACTTTGCAATAAAAAAGCAAAATTACCTTGGAAGCTTGTTTGTGCAACTTTTGTGTATGTATATTTTTAGTAAGATAATTGCACAAAGTATTAAGTTATTTCAATGTGCCACAAATGGAGTTGCCTGGTATAAGTTTCTTATTTCTGTTCTGTCTTTAAACTATTCAAATTATTGACTTATAATAAGCCAAATTGTCGACCTACTGCCTGGGGTGAGATCCTCTACTAGACAGTCCTGTAAAACATGTATTTATGTTTCAGTTGGACACTCATCTTCAGATATGACAGGTAAGACTGTCACTTTGCTTCAGTGGCCATCCATAAAGTACTTGTGGACACTTTAACCAGCCCACCTCCTTAACATTGGCATATACACCCCTGTAAACTTATACATATACACCCCCTAAACTTACGTTCATTTTTAGAAAGATCCCCGTGATGCAAACATCTACTAATTACATTCAGCATGGCTGTATTTATTTGACATTTACATGAACAAAATGTATAAGTCTAAAAGTAAAAAAGCAACAGGACATTGCTGGTTTTCCGTTGTAATGTAGTTGACATCTTCCCCAAAACTGACTGAACAAATATCACATTGTCCCAAGTAGATGCACACTGCACTCTTACATAAGTAAAACCATGCACGGAAACAGATTTCCAGTAGTGAACATGCATTTTAAAAATACAGTAATATCGCCACTGATGCCACCTTTCTGATAGATTCTAGATGACATTCATTGTAGTTTTGCCCATAAGATGGCGCCACATTTCTCATTTGAGCGGTTGTCATTTTATTCTCGAAGTTGGGTGTGATTTAATAATCATGTACATGTCATATATATTTATATACACTGTATGGTTTGGTCTCTCACACAAATTGGTCACCCCTTAGCATAAACCTTGACATCGTACTGGATCTTAAGTTAAATGCGCCATTAGTCTGGATATATATCGTTCACTGAGAGTATGACTGTCCTACTATTTGAACATTTCGGAAGAAAATTTACACCAACTTGTTTTTTAGATGTTGTAAGTAGCTAGTAGATGGCAGCACTAGTGCATCACAAATCGTGGAAAACAATTATTGTAATTGAAATACACTATAAACATGAATCCCCAGTAATCATGTTAAAGGTGTGACGTATATGTTCCTTGAGTTGTTATATTACACTATGAACATTAATCCCCAGTGTAATGTATGTGGCAGACACTTGTGCAAATACTATACACAGCTTATACACAACGCATTTGTGTGACATGGACTATCGCTGTGTGTCTGTCTGTTTGTCGCGCTGATACGAAATAAACATGTGCACCACTGTCACTTGATAATTACATCTATAGTTATACTAGAACATAACAATTGGCGACGAGGATGGCATACATTGGTCAAATAGAGCCGTACGACGGCAGTAGTGACTTGGAAGCGTATTTGGAGCGGCTAGAACTGTACTTCGTTGCAAACAATGTTGGTGCAGTGGGCAGCGGCGTGGACGAATCTGTGAGAAAGGCCGCCGACAGGAAGAAAGTGGCTACACTACTCACACTGGTAGGCCCGGAAACGTATCTTCTTCTTAAAAGTCTCGTCAGTCCTCAAAGACCGGTAGAGTTGTCGTTTGAGCAAATAACTGAGAAACTAAAAAGCCATCTGAAGCCACGTCGGCTTACAGTGGCGGAAAGATTCAAATTCCACCAACTCAACCAGAAAGAGGGCGAGGGGGTCGCCACATTTGCGGCAGAACTCCGGAGGCTCGCATCCACTTGCAATTTCGGGGAATTTCTGGCCGAGGCATTGCGAGACCAGCTCGTGTGCGGCATCAAAAGCGGCAGCACTCAGCGCAAACTACTCAGCGACGATAGATCGTTCGAGCAGGCAATGCAGATGGCGCTGGCGGACGAAGTGGCGGACACCGAGGCTAAACAGATAGCCCCCCGACACAGCTTCGACTGCACTAAAAGTACAGTGAGTGTAGTGTAAAACCGGAAAAACAGAGAGAAAAGGCCAGTTCCGACCACCGCTAGGTCTACGACACACACGCGTGGCTACGACAAGACAACTCAGAAATTGTGCTACCGTTGCAGCGGCAACCACACGCATCAAGAGTGCAAGTTTAAAGATGCAACTTGTCATTTCTGTCAAAAGAGAGGTCACATCATGGCGGCATGTCGCAAGAAATGCGGCGAAACTCATCTCGTGAACACCACTCAGGACAGAGCTGAGTACTGTCTGTACAACGTCAAGGGGGATCACACGTCACAGCAGCCTATTGAGATAGGAGTGCACATGGACGGTAAAGCAGTGAGAATGTTGGTTGACACGGGGGCAGGAGTCTCCATAATCAATGAGGCGACATATCACTGGTTGCGGTCGCCACCCCCAAAGCTACAAACAGTGGACATCAACTTGACCACTTATACGGATCAGTCTATTCCGGTGCTGGGACAAATAGAGGTCGTCACCGAATACAAACAGCAGTCGGCACATATGCCAATTGTGGTGGTGTCTGGCACTCGGCAGAATCTCTTGGGCAGAAATCTACTGTCGCAGTTGAAGCTGGACTGGGGCGAGATCATGCTCGTTCGCGACCTTGACCCGGTGCATGCCGGACTGATGGCGGAAGTGCCAGACGTGTTCGCTGAGGGGCTGGGCAAGCTGAAAGAAATGCAGGTGAAGATCAACGTGAAAAGCGATGCGATTCCACGTTTCTTCAAGGCCAGACCCATTCCTTATGCCCTGAAGGAGAGAGTCGAACATGAAATAGACCGACTGCAACAGGAGGGCATCATCGAGCCAGTCCAGTTCTCAGAATGGGCGGCACCGATCGTTCCGGTCCCCAAGTCCAACGGGCAGATAAGGATCTGCGGTGATTACAAGGTGGCGCCACGATGAAGACAAATATCCGCTACCACGGGTTAACGATCTCTACGCCAGTCTGGCGGGAGGAGAGGCGTTCACAAAGTTGGACTTGAGCCATGCGTATTTTCAACTTCAGCTCGACGAAGGGTCACGTGACTACGTTGCGATCAACACGCACAAGGGACTCTTTAGATACACTCGCTTACCGTACGGCATATCGGTGGCGCCATCGATATTCTTCATGCATTTTCCTGGACGACATCCTCGTCACGGGGAAAACTCGAGATGAACACGTGGCGAATCTCCGGTTGGTCTTGAACCAGCTGGAACAAGCAGGGTTGAAGCTAAACAATAAAAAGTGCGAGTTCTTCAACGAGGCAGTCGTATACCTGGGCCACAAGATCGATCGAAATGGCCTGCATCCCACAGACGAAAAGGTCACGGCGATTCAAGATGCGCCTAGCCCAACGAACGTGAAAGAACTACGTTCGTGGCTTGGCCTGCTCAACTACTATGGACGATTCCTGCGCAACTTGTCGACAACGCTAGCACCTCTGCACGTTCTACTCAGAAAAGAGACGAAATGGCGATGGGAGAAGGAGCAAGTCAGAGCGTTTCAAGCGGCGAAGGACCTGCTGCAGTCGGAGTCCCTACTGGTGCACTTCGACCCCGACAAACCTCTTCTGCTCGCATGTGATGCGTCGCCGTACGGGGTGGGCGCAGTCCTGTCGCATCAGATGACGGACGGTTCGGAGCGACCGATCGAGTTCGCATCTAGGAGCTTGTCGCCTGCGGAAACCAACTACTCGAAACTCGACAAGGAAGGTCTCAGTTTGGTGTTCGGAGTGACAAAGTTCCACCAATACCTATACGGTATGACCTTCGTTCTCATCACCGATCACCGACCTCTGGTGGGGCTGTTCAACGAGCAACGACCGATATCTCCGCAAGCGTCGGGTCGACTTCAGCGTTGGGCCCTGACATTGGCAGGTTACGACTACGTCATTCGTCATCGGAGTGGCGATTCGCACGAGAATTGCGATGCTCTATCGCGACTACCCCTACCTACGCAGAACGCTGAGACGCCTGCTCCTGCGGAGTACATACAGCTCATAGAGCAGCTGGACGACTCGCCGGTGACGTCAACGCACATTCGAAACTGGACACGACGTGACCCAGTATTGTCGCGAGTTCAACTCTACGTGTTAACAGGCTAGCCTGAGGGCGACCTAACAACACAGCAATACCACAGAGTGCGCGATGAGCTGAGCACGCACGATGGATGCGTGATGCGGGGCACCCGAATAATTGTGCCAGAGCCTGGGCAAGCCACGATGCTCCAACTCTTGCACAGCAGCCACAGCGGCGTGGTGAAGATGAAGGCGTTAGCGCAGTCATACATCTGGTGGCCAGGCATCGATCTTCAGATTGAACGTATCGCGCAGCACTGTGGTCAGTGCGAGGAAAACATGCGTCAACCGACCAGAGCACCACTTCGACCATGGTTGTTCCCACAGGAACCGTGGTCACGTGTGCATCTAGACTACGTTGACCCCATCGAGAACAGGATGATCCTCGTGGCAGTAGACGCCTACTCGAAATGGATCTCCGCGATGGTCGTACGCTCATCGACATCGGAAGTGACAATCGAACAATTGCGGATGTTATTCGCAGAACATGGACTGCCAGAAACAATCGTTACTGACAATGGCACGTGCTTCACTAGTGCTGAGTTCAGGCAGTTTATGAAAAAGAACTGCATCACCCATCCTCGAACGGGCTCGCTGAACGGGCAGTACAGCTCGTGAAACGAGGATTGATGAAAATGAAGGACGGTTCGATGGAGACAAGGTTGGCTCGTTACTTGCTGACCTACCGAGTGACCCCTCACAGTACTACCGGAAGCTCCCCGAGTAAACTGCTGAAGGGGCGGCAGCTGCGAACGCTTCTAGACGCGGTGCAACCGAGCGTCGGCAGAAAAGTGCACCAATCGCATGAGAAGATGACTGATTATTACAACCAGAAATCGAACGAGCGATGCTTCAGTCCAGGCGATGCGGTTTACGTAAAGAACCACGTTGATCATTCGCCCAAGTGGATTCCTGCAGTTCTGAAAGAGCTACACAACGACGTGCTGATATCGGAGGCACCCGACGGTCGCCACTTGAGGCGTCATCGAAATCACGTGCGTCTGCGACATGCGGACGCGGCGGACGATACGGTACCCGCAGACATCGCTGCTCCGGCCGCGATCCAACAATCAACCGAACGGGACATTGAGCGTGTAGACGAAACGGCGGAAGCCGTAGCTCCTGTACCTGATGGCAGTGGCGTCCACTCGCCAGTAACGCAGTCGGCTGTTCGCAGATCGGAGAGAATCCAGAAAGCTCCAGACCGATTATCTCTCTAGAACTGTCTTGTAGCCCTGGGCATAATAATCCCTGGTACGACAGCGTATTCTTTGTCTGTTTCACAGTTCTTGTTGTAACCTTGGACGTTAGCAAAATAACTGGTGCGGAGGACTGTAATGTATGTGGCAGACACTTGTGCAAATACTATACACAGCTTATACACAACGCATTTGTGTGACATGGACTATCGCTGTCTGTCTGTCTGTGTGTCGCGCTGATACAAAATAAACATGTGCACCACTGTCACTTGACAATTACATCTATAGTTATACTAGAACATAACACCCAGTAATCATGTTAAAGATGTGACGTTTGTTCCTTGAGTTGTTATATTACACTATAAACATTAATCCCCAGTAATCATGTTAAAGGTGTGACGTATATGTTCCTTGAGTTGTTATATTACACTATGAACATTAATCCCCAGTAATCATGTTAAAGATGTGACGTTTGTTCCTTGAGTTGTTATATTACACTATAAACATTAATCCCCAGTAATCATGTTAAAGGTATGACGTATGTCCCTTGAGTTGTTATATTGTTCTTTATGCCTGCTACCGTACATTCGTTGAAGGCAGACTGCCTGCCAAATTGCATTTAATAAGTCCATAGCATTTTGGTAATATTACTTTTCCTCCCGTTAAAAAAACTGTAGCTGTTTCTAGCATTCCATGTGGAGGCAGGACATTAAGTGGTGTGTACAGTCACACACTCTAATAAAACAATAATTAATATCACAAACACAGCGACAAATGGCCTATTTGATGACACCTTCATGTTTCCATTGCTTGTTAGTTCTGTTGACTTCCAGAGACGCTCATTGGAACACTGGTCCTAGATGGAAAGGACTACAACCCAGTAACGTACGGAAACCCAAACTCAAAGGAATACAAAGACATGAAGAAGGAGTTATGCAACAAAGTTGGTGTTTATTCTCAGTACTAACATAAAATGCATCATCCAAACAGTGCTACAAACAGACAGTGCTACACACAGACAGTGCTACACACAGACAGTTCTAAATGCAGACAGTGCTACATGCAGACAATGCTAAATTCCGACAGTGCTACACACAAACAGTTCTACACATAGACTGTGCTACATGCAGACAGTGCTACATGCAGACAGTGCTAAATACAGACAGTGCTACATGCAGACAGTGTTACACACAGACAGTGCTAAATGCAGACAGTGCTACATACAGACAGTGCTACATGCAGGCAGTGCTACATACAGACAGTGCTAAATGCAGACAGTGCTACATGCAGACAGTGCTACATACAGACAGTGCTACACACAGACAGTGCTACATACAGACAGTTCTACATGCAGACAGTGCTAAATGCAGACAGTGCTACATACAGACGGTGTTACATACAGACAGTGCTACACACAGACAGTTCTACACACAGATAGTGCTAAATGCAGACAGTGCTACATGCAGACAGTGCTAAATGCAGACAGTGCTACATACAGACAGTGCTACATACAGACAGTTCTACACACAGAGAGAGCTAAATGCAGACAGTGATGCATACAGACAGTGCTACATGCAGACAGTGCTACATACAGACAGTGCTACATGCAGACAGTGCTACTTGCAGACAGTGCTACACACAGACATTGCTAAATGCAGACAGTGCTACGTACAGACAGTGCTACATGCAGACAGTGTTACATACAGACAGTGCTACATACAGAGAGTTTTACACACAGCCAGTTCTAAATGGAGACAGTGCTACATACAGAGAGTGCTACATGCAGACAGTGCTACATACAGACAGTGCTACATACAGACAGTGCTACATACAGACAGTGGTACATGCAGACAGTGCTACATACAGACAGTGCTACATACAGGCAGTGCTACATACAGACAGTGCTACACACAGACAGTGCTAAATGCAGACAGTGCTACATACAGACAGTGCTACATACAGACAGTTCTACACATAGACAATGCTACACACAGACAGTGCTATATGCAGACAGTGCTACATACAGTCAGTGCTACATGCAGACAGTGCTACATGGAGACAGTGCTGCATACAGACAGTGCTACATACAGACAGTTCTACACACAGACAGTGCTACATACAGACAGTGCTACATGCAGACAGTGCTACATACAGACAGTGCTACATACAGACAGTTCAACACATAGACAGTGCTAAATGCAGACAGTGCTACATACAGACAGTGCTACACACAGAGAGTGCTACACACAGACAGTGCTAAATGCAGACAGTTCTACATACAGACAGTTCTACACAGAGATAATGCTAAATACAGAAGTGCTAAATGCAGACAGTGCTACATGCAGACAGTGCTACATGCAGACAGTACTACATACAGACAGTGCTACACACAGACAGTTCTACACATAGACAGTGCTAAATGCAGACAGTGCTACATGCAGACAGTGCTACATGCAGACAGTGCTACACACAGACAGTGCTACACATAGATAGTGCTAAATGTAGACAGTGCTACATACAGACAGTGCTACATGCAGACAGTGCTACATACAGACAGTGCTACATACTGACAGTTCTACACACAGACAGTGCTAAATGCAGACAGTGCTACATACAGACAAAAGCGATGCGATTCCACGTTTCTTCAAGGCCAGACCCATTCCTTATGCCCTGAAGGAGAGAGTCGAACATGAAATAGACCGACTGCAACAGGAGGGCATCATCGAGCCAGTCCAGTTCTCAGAATGGGCGGCACCGATCGTTCCGGTCCCCAAGTCCAACGGGCAGATAAGGATCTGCGGTGATTACAAGGTGGCGCCATCGATATTCCAGAGAGCTCTCGAGTGTGTGCTTGCTGGCATACCACGGGTATGCATCTTCCTGGACGACATCCTCGTCACGGGGAAAACTCGAGATGAACACGTGGCGAATCTCCGGCTGGTCTTGAACCGGCTGGACCAAGCAGGGTTGAAGCTAAACAATAAAAAGTGCGAGTTCTTCAACGAGGCAGTCGTATACCTGGGCCACAAGATCGATCGAAATGGCCTGCATCCCACAGACGATAAGGTCATGGCGATTCAAGATGCGCCTAGCCCAACGAACGTGAAAGAACTACGTTCGTGGATTGGCCTGCTCAACTACTATGGACGATTCCTGCGCAACTTGTCGACAACGCTAGCACCTCTGCACATTCTACTCAGAAAAGAGACGAAATGGCGATGGGAGAAGGAGCAAGTCAGAGCGTTTCAAGCGGCGAAGGACCTACTGCAGTCGGAGTCCCTACTGATGCACTTCGACCCCGACAAACCTCTTCTGCTCGCATGTGATGCGTCGCCGTACGGGGTGGGCGCAGTCCTGTCGCATCAGATGACGGACGGTTCGGAGCGACCGATCGCGTTCGCATCTAGGAGCTTGTCGCCTGCGGAAACCAACTATTCGCAACTCGACAAGGAAGGTCTCAGTTTGGTGTTCGGGGTGACAAAGTTCCACCAATACCTATACGGTATGACCTTCGTTCTCATCACCGATCACCGACCTCTGGTGGGGCTGTTCAACGAGCAACGACCGATACCTCCGCAAGCGTCGGGTCGACTTCAGCGTTGGGCCCTGACATTGGCAGGTTACGACTACGTCATTCGTCATCGGAGTGGCGATGCGCATGAGAATTGCGATGCTCTATCGCGACTACCCCTACCTACGCAGAACGCTGAGACACCTGCTCCTGCGGAGTACATACAGCTCATAGAGCAGCTGGACGACTCGCCGGTGACGTCAACGCACATTCGAAACTGGACACGACGTGACCCAGTATTGTCGCGAGTTCAACGCTACGTGTTAATAGGCTGGCCTGAGGGCGACCTAACAACACAGCAATACCACAGAGTGCGCGATGAGCTGAGCACGCACGATGGATGCGTGATGCGGGGCACCCGAATAATTGTGCCAGAGCCTGGGCAAGCCACGATGCTCCAACTCTTGCACAGCAGCCACAGCGGCGTGGTGAAGATGAAGGCGTTAGCGCAGTCATACATCTGGTGGCCAGGCATCGATCTTCAGATTGAACGTATCGCGCAGCACTGTGGTCAGTGCGAGGAAAACATGCGTCAACCGACCAGAGCACCACTTCGACCATGGTTGTTCCCACAGGAACCGTGGTCACGTGTGCATCTAGACTACGTTGACCCCATCGAGAACAGGATGATCCTCGTGGCAGTAGACGCCTACTCGAAATGGATCTCCGCGATGGTCGTACGCTCATCGACATCGGAAGTGACAATCGAACAATTGCGGATGTTATTCGCAGAACATGGACTGCCAGAAACAATCGTTACTGACAATGGCACGTGCTTCACTAGTGCTGAGTTCAGGCAGTTTATGAAAAAGAACTGCATCACCCATCCTCGAACGGGCTCGCTGAACGGGCAGTACAGCTCGTGAAACGAGGATTGATGAAAATGAAGGACGGTTCGATGGAGACAAGGTTGGCTCGTTACTTGCTGACCTACCGAGTGACCCCTCACAGTACTACCGGAAGCTCCCCGAGTAAACTGCTGAAGGGGCGGCAGCTGCGAACGCTTCTAGACGCGGTGCAACCGAGCGTCGGCAGAAAAGTGCACCAATCGCAGGAGAAGATGACTGATTATTACAACCAGAAATCGAACGAGCGATGCTTCAGTCCAGGCGATGCGGTTTACGTAAAGAACCACGCTGATCATTCGCCCAAGTGGATTCCTGCAGTTCTGAAAGAGCTACACAACGACGTGCTGATATCGGAGGCACCCGACGGTCGCCACTTGAGGCGTCATCGAAATCACGTGCGTCTGCGACATGCGGACGCGGAGGACGATACGGTACCCGCAGACATCGCTGCTCCGGCCGCGATCCAACAATCAACCGAACGGGACATTGAGCGTGTAGACGAAACGGCGGAAGCCGTAGCTCCTGTACCTGATGGCAGCGGCGTCCACTCGCCAGTAACGCAGTCGGCTGTTCGCAGATCGGAGAGAATCCGGAAAGCTCCAGACCGATTATCTCTCTAGAACTGTCTTGTAGCCCTGGGCATAATAATCCCTGGTACGACAGCGTATCCTTTGTCTGTTTCACAGTTCTTGTTGTAACCTTGGACGTTAGCAAAAAAATAACTGGTGCGGAGGAATGTAATGTATGTATGTGGCAGACACTTGTGCAAATACTATACACAGCTTATACACAACGCATTTGTGTGACATGGACTATCGCTGTCTGTCTGTCTGTGTGTCGCGCTGATACAAAATAAACATGTGCACCACTGTCACTTGACAATTACATCTATAGTTATACTAGAACATAACACCCAGTAATCATGTTAAAGATGTGACGTTTGTTCCTTGAGTTGTTATATTACACTATAAACATTAATCCC
>CM034533.1:74273311-74442401 GCA_020002185.1 Paraescarpia echinospica | reverse complement strand
ACACATGGACACAAACACCCACCCACACCACACACGTGGACACAAACACCCACTCACACCACACACACGGACACAAACACCCACTCACACCACACACACGGACACAAACACCCACTCAGACCACACACACGGACACAAACACCCACTCACACCACACACACGGACACAAACACCCACTCACACCACACACGCGGACACAAACACCCACTAACACCACACACATGGACACAAACTCCCACTAACACCACACACACGGACACAAACACCCACCCACACCACACACACGGACACAAACACACACTCACACCACACACACGGACAGAAACACCCACTCAGACCACACACACGGACACAAACACCAACTCAGACCACACACACGGACACAAACACCCACTCATACCACACACACGGACAGAAACACCCACTCAGACCACAAACACGGACACAAACACCCACTCACGGACACAAACACCCACTCACCCCACACACACGGACACAAACACCCACTCACACCACACACGCGGACACAAACACCCACTAACACCACACACACGGACACAAACACCCACCCACACCACACACACGGACACAAACACACACTCACACCACACACAAACACCCACTCACACCACACACACGGACACAAACACCCACTCAGACCACACACACGGACACAAACACCCACTCACACCACACACACGGACACAAACACCCACCCACGCGGACACAAACACCCACTCACACCACACACACGGACACAAACACCCGCTCACACCACACACACGGACACAAACACCCATCCTCACCACACACATGGACACAAACACTCACCCACGAACACAAACACCCACCCACACCACACATACGGACACAAACACCCACTCACACCACACACACGGACACAAACACCCACTCAGACCACACACACGGACACAAACACCCACTCAGACCACACACACGGACACAAACACCCACTCAGACCACACACACGGACACAAACACCCACTCAGACCACACACACGGACACAAACACCCACTCAGACCACACACACGGACACACAAACACCCACTCAGACCACACACGGACACAAACGCCTCCACCAGACCACACATACGGACACACACTCCCACTCAGACCACAAGCATACGGACACAAACACC
Source organism: Paraescarpia echinospica (assembly GCA_020002185.1). Taxonomy (NCBI): domain Eukaryota; kingdom Metazoa; phylum Annelida; class Polychaeta; order Sabellida; family Siboglinidae; genus Paraescarpia; species Paraescarpia echinospica. The sequence continues at coordinate 74,441,240 of CM034533.1, read as the reverse complement.
CACCTAGACCACACACGGGATACAAACACCCACTCTAGGACTACTACTGAATGGACACACAAACACCCACTCACACCACACACACGGACACAAACACCCGCTCCCACCACACACACGGACACAAACACCCACTCAGACCACACACACGGACACAAACACCCACCCACACCACACACACGGACACAAACACCCACTCACACCACACACATGGACACAAACACCCACTCACACCACACACATGGACACAAACTCCCACCCACACCACACACACGGACACAAACACCCACTCACACCACACACATGGACACAAACACCCACTCACACCACACACATGGACACAAACACCCACTCACACCACACACACGGACACAAACACCCACTCACACCACACACACGGACACAAACACCCACCCTCACCACACACACGGACACAAACACTCACCCACGAACACAAACACCCACCCACACCACACACACGGACACAAACACCCACTCACACCACACACACGGACACAAACACCCACTCACACCACACACATGGACACAAACACCCACCCACACCACACACACGGACACAAACACCCACCCACACCACACACACGGACACAAACACCCACCCACACAACACTCAGCGACAGAAATAAGCCAGAATTTTTACTTATCCACCGGACAAGTAAGTTTTGAAATCTACTTGTCCGCCAAAATTTTTTACTTGTCTGAATGGTTGTCAAGGGAAATCGAAGCTTCGGAAAAAAAACGTAAGAAGTCTGTCTTATTTTTATGACAACAACACAATGTTCCTGCTGTTTCGTTGCATGTACACCTGAGTGACTTGTGATCAAAGACACAATTTGATTTAATCTGCAAATTTTGAAATTGCAAAATTATATTTGCAACTATTTTCAGGTCCATTATTATTCATCATGAGTATTAAAAGTAGACACGTTACATGATGTATCCCAATATTTTAGTGATGCTGATATGAATGCTTTTATTAATAACAAATAACTATTACGATGATAGGAATAAGACAATTGTTTTCCTTGCTATTTGTTTTATAATGATGCAAAAACTGTTTATGTTTAATATGGTGTATATAATATATATAAAACATATAACACTGCTATAAAATGTTGGCATCAGTTTGTCATTGAAGATGCCACTCAACCAGGAACACAACCAATGCAAATCCTGGAAATGCTGTCACAATAATCATAATAAAGTAAATAATCTGATAATATTTTGTTCAACCTCTATGAACTTTAATATTAACAAAGTTCTGTATTTTACAAAAAAGATAATATTCAATTGATCATCAGCAAACAAACACATATATTTTCCTAAATGTCATATTACTATTTCAATGATGATAAAACAGTTTTAACGGTGCCCGAATTACATTTACCAGGTGGAATATAAGTTATAGATTTAGTTACGTCATAATGTTGCTGCCGTGCGCAGACCGCCGCAGTTGGCGGAAGCTGACATGTCAATGGCGGTTGGCACCCCGTACCCGGCCACACGTCTTGCATAGTTCAGTTTTGAAAACTCACAATTTATGGTTAAAATAAATGTTACATAGATACAACAACACTTCTAAAATTTCATTAATATTCCGTTTATCAACCAGCAATATAGATTTACCGGAGAGCCAAATACAAGTTTTGAAAATTGTCACCGATCTGGATCGGCTAACGTTCGATGACTTGGAAGACTGCCGAGTCCGCGTGGGTTAGGCGTAATAATGGTTAAAACTTTATAATTATTCAAATAACAGGTAGCGATAAAAAGTATAATATTTCCAAAGTTCATCAAATAAGATCCGTTGAGTGGAAGCAAGTTGTACGTCGACCAAACTGAACGATTTACGATTGTGTGAAATACAGCCTCAATCAATGATGGCTGATGCAGAGTCTGTCCTACGCATGTGACAGAGGTAGGTCGGTGTGCTCAGTGGATGACCCTGTTAATGCAGGCACTAAACTCGGTCAAATACTGACTTACAACAAACTGGTGGCGGAACGACAAGACGCCGACACACTAACAAAATTGGAACACGTGCGATTGCTAGCGAACTTCATATACGTTTGAATTTCCTCAAATAAAAAGTTTTCAATGTTGCACGCATCACTATTTACTGTAAATTTTCACCAGTCCACCGAATAACCATGTAGAGTCATTTTACTTGTCCCGGACAAACGGACAAGTGCTATTTCGAATGCTGAACACAGACGCACGCACACACACACACACACACACACACACACACACACACACACACACACAAATCCACCCACTCACCCCACACATGCGGACACAAACACCCACTCACACAACATTAATGCAAACATGGATGCAAACATGCATGCACGCACGCACGCACACACTAGAAAACATCCACATTATAAGAAACAATACAATCTTTTGTTAATTACATTTTTGATGACAGTCCATATTCCATATGAAATCAGTGTTCTGCTTCACACGGTTGAACTGACGTTGTCCATCTTTGTAGCCCCACACATAACTTTCCCAAACATACCGATCACCATCGCAACTGATGTACTTTGTGCAGAGGTACGGGTGTGCAATTAGGTTTTCATCCCGCGAGTATTTGTTGACGCAGACTGTGTCTTTATCTGAAACAAATGAAAACATCACCATTGTGTGTAAGACACATACACATATGCATTCAACAGTGTTCTGCCTAAGTCGAATTTGCAGGGCATTATGCCCTGCCCTTTTTCAGTGACGCCCTGGTACCCAAAAAAAGGCAAAAAGAACGCCCTGCCTTTTTATACAATGCCCTGCTATATTTTGTACGTAACCCTACTTGTGGCTACAGACGGTTACATGATTGTGTATATTAATTTGCGAGCGCGGTTAGATTGTTCCCAACTGAGGGCATCCCGCAATCGGGAATGGATGCGTCACGAGATCGGGGCGCTTGCAGACACTTGATTGTCTGCAAGCAACCGTAGTCGTATACGTTTTGATCTGAGGAGACGCCAAACTTCGCAAGTCGGTAGACTAGCCTGTTCACGAGACTTTCGAAGCCGGCACATAGGATTAGGAAAATAATGTTTTATTCACTCTTTTTTTATTAATGTACCAATATATAATGATAAGAGTGGCTTAAACAGTGGCTTCAAACAAGTCATAATTGCTTTTTTCTGTTTGTTTGACTGATTGTTAAAAATGAGATTGTGTCTGGGTAGTTTTTCTGTAAATAAAATGGAATTTTACAAATTAGCTATGCATGTCTATAATTATTTTAATGTTTGACATCACACTTTTTACTATTTGCTGTGTAATACATCTCAATTTCTGTTCAGCCTGGCCCAACAATATCTTGCAAACCTATTGCTTATAAAATAGTCTCTCAGTCTTTGATGTGAATTTATACATAAAATGTTGTCATGCTGGATATCGTGTTTTGCTAAAACTTAAATAAAGTTAAGACATGCCAATTAACTTAAATAAAATATGTTGCATTGTCTATATAGACTATATAAGTATCCATTTGTCCCTATTTACATTTATTTAAATGTCATTTTTCAAAATTACTATGTTGCTTGTACATTTTTATTTTTTAAATCAAACATAACAGTATATCTCAATATATGTTAAACCTAGCCCAAATAAATTTGGCACACATATTACCTGTATAATATTTGCTATGTATATTGAATATTATGCAGACTGACACAAATAAAAAAGTCATATAGAGCTAAATATTGTGTTTTGTTCTACAAATGCTTGCCCAAGCCAATATTATAATGCATAAATATACATATGTATACACTCTGTACATAATATACTATAAGTAGTATGATATTAAGGCCAGACACCCCAGGTAAAATGTTGTTTTTTGACAAAAAATACTGAAAATGGTTTTCTGCCAGATTATTATACCTTTGTATGCATACTATCAATAAAGTTCACTTCTATGACAATTACGTACCTCTAAGTGAGTTTTAGTCATGGATCAAGCATGTCGATATCATGTAATGAAATCCATTATGCAATCTTTGACAGCCATTTTCTCAAAAACATTTTTCTTCAAATTTCTGCATTTCGAAACGGGATAACTCTTGGAATAATTATGCTATATAAATAATGTTTTCAGTGTTGCATTCAGCATATTCTACTATGTGCAATGATCAGACACTTTTTTAAATCATGAATAGTTTGAAAGATATAGCCATATTTGTTGCTAAAAAACAAGAATTTTTTGGTATTTTACCTAAAAATGATTTAAAAAATAAAAACACAACATTTCAAAAAATGCTCTGATCATTGCACAATAGAATCTACAGAGAACATGGATTTGCAAGAATTATAACTATATATAGATTCAATAAAAAATGGCAATGTTTCCAAATTTGCCAATATTTGCTCAAAATGGCGGCCATTTTGTTTGTTACCATGGAAACGGGGGGTCTGGCTGAAAAAAGTTCAATATATATTTTACTCAGTAAGACCCATTTCATGCATTGGGCAGAAAAAATTGAACTGTTTGCACAAATTAAAAAATAATCCTATCTGCCTGCCGTGTCTGGCCTTAAAGGCAATAAAAATAAGGCATTAGCTAAAATCCTTTTTTCCATGTGTACACAAAGTTTAACATTGTATGTAACATTTGACAACATTAAACAAATACAGAAAAATACATTTGTAGCATAAATTCGATTTTAAGCCCGTCTGTGAAGCGATTCCCGCGGAAAATGAAATTTTAATGAGCTAGGCGATCACGTGGTATCGTGACGTCACTTATGACACACACTCGCATCAGGCCGACCCTTTCAGAGCATGTTTACAAGGATAGCTTGTGTCGAAACGAGCGTCAGAACGAGTTATTGTGCAATATTCCGACGTAATACAAACACTAGTCATCATAGAGGAACAAACATTTATCTTACGGTTCCACATGAATCGAATTTTATTCAAAACAACGAATGCGAATGGGCCTACAGGCTACAAGTCGACTAGGTTTCGCCGAGCTTGCCTTGGGCTCGTTTTCAGAATAATTATATCGAATGCAACCAACGGGAGATAATCTACACCAATAAACATACATAGCAAACATATATTGTGTCCAGCTACATAAAGTAACGTGTATAATCTCATAATAGCACTAGAATATCGATATATGAAGGAGTTGTACAATTTATCATAACAACTTAAATCAGTCGGAGAGTTACCGTTGGTCCCGCTAGCTCAGTGGGTAGGTGCGTTGGCTATTTGTCATTTATTTTACAATCGGGCGACGCCGGTTCAATCCAGACAGTATGCAAACTTTTGATTTTCTATACACTTTTTTTATGTTTTCACGAAATAATATAAACAAAATCATTTTATACTATAATGCACTGTTTGTAAATAATTTTAATTTTTGTAGTAATTATTTATTCGTCACAAAAATGAAAATATGGTCATTATATATAACGATGTTTCTAAATTGTATTTATCCAGACAGATCTCAATCTGTTTTCACATATATAATTACAATATATTACCGTACAATATATTTACAATTAATACATTATATATCCATTACATTATATTTGTTTGGATAAAAATTTAGAAACATCGTTATATAATTCCCATATTTTCATTTTTGTGGCGAATAAATAGTTACTACAAAAATAAAAATTATTTACAAACAGTGCATTATAGTATAAAATGATTTTGTTTATATTACTTCGTGAAAACATAAACAAAAGTAGTGTATAGAAAATCAAAGGTTTGCATGCTGTCAGGATTGAACCGGCGTCGCCCGATTGTAAAATAAATGACAAGTAACCAACGCGCCTACCCACTGAACTAGCGGGACCAACGGAAGCTCTCTGACTGATTTAAGTTGTTATGATAAATTGTACAACTCCGTCATATATCGATATTCTAGTGATATTATGAGATTATACACGTTACTTTATGTAGCTGGATACAATATATGTTTGCTATGTACGTTTATTGGTGTAGATTATCTCCCGTTGGTTGCATTCGATATAATTATTTTGAAAATGAGCCCAAGCTCGGCGAAACCTAGTCGACTTGTAGGCCCATTCGCATTCGTTGTTTTGAGTAAAATTCGATTCATGTGGAACCGTAAGATAACTGTTTGTTCCTCTATGATGACTAGTGTTTGTATTACGTCGGAATATTGCACAATAACTCGTTCTGATGCTCGTTTCGACCCAAAAGCTATACTTGTAAACATGCTCTGAATGCAAAGAAAGGGTCGGCCTGATGCGAGTTTGAGTCATAAGTGACGTCACATCTCGGCATCCCGAAAAGCGCGCCAAAAATATGCATATTCGAAAATGTCCGGATGTACAGCATAAAATGTGGAATTTCTAATTCATTGAATTTTTTTGATTTTTTTTGCTTGGTGGACGTGAAAATAGATAGCAGGATGTAATATAACATAAATTCAAGCAATAGATGTTTTTATTCCCTTTAAACTACAAGCTGTACACTGCTACTATGTCTTGTTAACTATTAAAAGGGATTCTTTGTAAGCTAATATACATTTGAGGTGTACCGTATCAAAATGTATTAATTTCCCATAAGTACTTTCTCTGCTACTTATGTCTTGCATGTTTATGCATAATTTGGGTGTTATCTGCGCAAAAAGCTGATAAATAATTGTGTTTACACGAATCATTTTGAGCTTGTTGCCACGTGGATGATTAATTCTGCAGCCCGAGTATAATGAATATTCATGCACGCGCAGTGACCAACACAAAGACCGTTGACGTCACACACACAGTCGACGTGTTAGATTCTGAGATGAGTTGTTGAGGCATTGTAAATAAGCAATTTGTAGACATATGCATATTGACAGCTATTTTTATAAGTGTAGGAAGCGTATGCATTGTTTAATTATTCTGCTTCCCAATGCCGTCAGCCAAGTAACGTTTCCATTAAATAGAATTATAACGTCCGCCAATGCGGACAGCTGCAGACATTGTCAGCTGCCACTGGGATTGTCACCGAGTCTGTCGAGCCTCTACTACAGTAACTAGCCTAGCCCTAGGCAAGGGTCTAGTTAGTAAAACTGCAGTGAACAAGAGGAATAACAAGAGGATTAACCTGGTCGTGGATGTAATTTTTTTGGCCTAAATCTGGGATTTGGCTGTGTCTCTACGGGTCTTGCCTTTCCAAATTCCAGTCAGCCGTTTTTAAAAATTCCCCGTTTCCCCACTTATTTGAACCGAAACATAAAAATGTGAGATTCGTACGTTCACAGACTGTTTTTAATGCTACAGCTACGGTTATTAGTAAACCTGGCTGGCATGTCATCATTCAATGTAAACGTTTTAGGTTTTGTAGTACACAATACCATGTTGCCACGGAATTTTGTAATGCACGAATTTTGGACACCAGCAGATCTGCACTCTAGTATACATCAGTTTTTATCCATGATATATTTTTTAAATCTAATAATAGATCAGATCAAGTCGCGCTGCTTCATGTGAATAGCACATCTGATAATAATAGTACTCGCTAAAAACAAATTAAACATTTATTTTTGATGTGTTACTTTACCGTTACTGTACACTTTTCACGAGAATGGCCCATATGTATAATTACATACAGTATTAATTATTAGAGCAAAAATAAAGGAAAATATACAGTGCACTCTGGATAAGGTCGAAAATAACTAGAAAGTTATCAGAAGGTCCCCTTATGGGGACCTTTGCCCTGGACGGAGAAAAGACCGACTTAACTTAGGGAAAATTCACTTGAGTTATATGGAGGGCACTGTATATGATCAATGCATACAGGTAATTATGTAGAAGCAAATTAATAGTTGGCCAAAGTAATGGATTGGGATTTTAGTCTGACTGAATCAACATAACAAGGTTGAAGGCTCTCTTGTATTTCTTTTTCATTTAGCCAGCTGTACACTTGGTGATAAGTCCCATAATCCAATATCTAAACTGCATTAATCTGCAGTGTTGAGTTAGTTAACTCATATTTAGGTTCAGTTTCCTAAATTCAATTTGTTTATTTGCAGGAACATTGGAAATAGCTGAGCTGATGGAAAGAGGAAATTGAAGAACTCTACTTAACAGTGCCATTAATTGGACAATGGGTCACCTGACATAAGATGATGTCTGACTTTGTTCTGCCCCATTCTGTTCTGTGCGACATCTACTGGGAAGTTGTACCTCACTTCGAGTTTCAAATGGATGTGTGCATCTGATAGCTTTGCAAAATGCATAGCAGTGCTATTAATAGGACAATGTGTTAACTGACACAGTAGTGAAAAAATGTCTGACTTTGTTCTGCCACATTAGTTCCGTGTGGCTTCTACTGGGAATATGTACATACGTTTCAAATGGATTTGTGCAATCGATCGATTTGTGCATCCAAATGCACATCATCAAGTCAATATGTTGAAAAGTAGGAGTTCATAAAAATATTAACGCTTTCTTATGCTCATCATGTTTGGATTGTGTTCTACAGCATATTCTTCAAAACTTGTTGAAACAAGTTTGTCTTAAGTGAACTATACTGGGAGTAGTGTATAAAAAGGTGTCGACAAAGTTGCTTTTACAATAAAACATGTACAAAACAAAACATGTTTTTACTCTGATGCAACATATTTAAATATTTTGTTGACAATAATGTTATGCTCTTTATAGATCTAGATTTTCAATCATTCAATATGACATCAGCATCGCCATCGGGGGCTTCGTGCATGGAGAGGTGGTGTTTTTTCTTTTAAATCAATCCGTCTGCCATGAACCGACACTTGGTTCATTCTCCGTTTATTCCATATATTTTTCTTCTTTTCTTTGCTGAATCTGTGACATAAACCGCAGCTGGTCCACGTTTCATTTTAATAATTTTATCAGTCTCGACTCATTCGCATGGCGGTGGCTAATCCATATACATACATGTTGATGACGTATTTCTTGCATCTATTAACTTGGTGTAGCTAATCGAAGTCTGACGGACAGTCCCGAATATTCATGAGCATGCTTTATACGGGTCGTGAAGGTGGGCCCAAAGTAGAAACTCCGCGTACGAGGAGTTATTTTTTTATATATATTGTCAGGGTCAGTAGTAATTAATAAAACACAATTCTAATTAAATAAAGGCATAGAATTACATGAAATAATCATATTAACAGGATTACCTAATAACTGCGTACATTACAGAGATATTAAAAATTCTCAAAGGATCCCATTAATTTAGTCTCATGTCACAAGCGCCTTTTTAACCATTGCTTACCGCGGTCTACGTGCCCTTAATCAAAATGGCACCCTGCCCTTTTGAAAACCTGGGCAAAACAATGTCATATATCACATGTACCTAATGCATACACAGAGACGTCTATACAGATCATGTATATGAGATGCATACACTTTGATGTGTACATAGATCATGTGTATCTAATGCATGTACACAATGACATGTATACGGATTGTGTGTATACGATACATACACAATGACATGTACACAGATCATGTGTATATGATACATACACAATGACATGTAAACAGATCGTGTGTATACGATACATACACAATGACATGTAAACAGATTGTGTGTGTACGATACATATACAATGACATGTAAACAGATTGTGTGTGTACGATACATACACAATGACATGTAAACAGATCGTGTGTATACGATACATACACAATGACATGTAAACAGATTGTGTGTGTACGATACATATACAATGACATGTAAACAGATTGTGTGTGTACGATACATACACAATGACATGTAAACAGATCGTGTGTATACGATACATACACAATGACATGTAAACAGATTGTGTGTGTACGATACATATACAATGACATGTAAACAGATTGTGTGTGTACGATACATAGAATCACGTGGTCTGTCTACATTGTGGTTTGTCTACACCTGACTCTCGATATTAACCTGCGGGAAAGAGTAAATGCTGTGATTAGACTGACAGAACTAAGCCAATTGGAAGAAATCTGTACTCGGAGTGGGACTGTACTTTTAAAATCGAATCTTAACGTGAGTTTATGGGACATTTTATATGATTGTGGTCACACCACATTTTATCGCCCAGTATTGACCGGGTTCTACCTGTAATATTGCATAACACAGCCGTGCCACGGCTTTGTTCTTCTGACTGTGAACGCACTGGTCACGCTCAAGCGCCCATCAGCATGACAACCATTATGACTGCCCCTTCGAACAATGCAAGCGATCACACTGCGAACTGCAGATCCCCGGTCAGTGGTCAGTGTGCTGCCGAAGTTCAGACAGATGGCCAAACTCACATCGTATGCAATAGTATACTTTGCTATCTCTTCAACAAGATGGACATCATGGTGCATGACACGCTGGTAAAGTTGTGCGTAGACCACTTCACTTCCAGCGAGATCGAAGCAGCTAAACAGACTTTATACGAATGCGAAGTCGTCAAGAATCTTGCTTTGCGTCAGGGCCGGCGCCGACAAGGGCATCATAAAGAGAAAAACAACATTGAAGATATACTGAGGGCGCTGCACAAGTCGCCTAGGGGACTGCCAGTGTTTGCGGTTACGGATTTGTCCACCCTGCCGCCGCTCGACGTCAACAACATCGACTTCGGTCACATTATTACCGAGTTTCGTGCGATGCGGGCAGAAATGGCGGATCTGCGGCGTGACATGACAGCCGTCAAATCGAGGGAACCTGACCCGGTGATATGGCCTCAGCGTAAGCCTGAGCTCACGACAGATGATAGACAGACGCTTCGGGTGAATCTGCCGCCGATCAGCGCAGTCACCACAGCCGAACCGAGCCACACGTCGGCAGACGTAACCGTGAGTAACATTCGATCTACGTCTACTCGTCAGCGTAGCCCTGCGATGGTTAACATAACACCTCTACCAGCTGCGAACGTTATCGGGAGCCGTGCGCCGGGTGTCGCGAAACAATCAAGGAAGACTATCGTTGATGATGACTTTAAGCTGGTGTCTGGCAAGAAAAGGCGCAGTAACGGTTCGAAGGCGGTGATCGGCACGCGGAAATGCGGTAACCAGCTCAAAGTAAAGGATGGACGATTCCTGACAGCCTTTGTCTCACGACTAGATCCTACGGTCACTGTCGAAGACATGTCTTTGTATGTGAAGTCTGTGCATAAGCTCGAGGCCAAATGTGTGAAACTAAAAACTAAGCATGAGAGTTATGCCTCATTCAAGGTTGATGTTATATGCAATGACGCATCTAAGTTTTATGACCCGGACAACTGGCCATCTGGTGTATACTTGAGGAAATTCTTTAACACCAAGAACTAAGTTATGGAAATTAACATCACATATTTTAATTGTAATGGATTTAAAGGTTTGATGCCCTTCTTAAATGATGTGTTAATGGAATGTGATATACTGTGCCTACAAGAGCTTATGCTCACTAAACAAGATTGCCATATACTAAACACCTGTCACGAAGGTTATGTGGGTTATGGTGTTTCTCCCGTAGATGCATCTTGTGGTATTTTAACTGGTAGACCGTATGGTGGTGTAGGTTTTTTATGGAAACATTCCCTTGATCAATACATCACCATTCTTGACCAGTGCTATGATTGGCTATGCGGCATAAGAATTTGTTGGGGTAACAAGGAGTATTATCTACTAAACGTATATTTACCTTATGAATGCGAGGAAAACAGGGACAAGTTCAATGATTATATGTCCAAAATTGCTGTATATGTTAATAATATTAATAGCTCGTGCATCACTATTGTTGGTGATTTTTGGCGGATATTTCCAAGAAATCAGTTTTTGGGAATATCTTACTTGATTTCTGCAAAGAATTTACTCTGGCTATATGTGATCAAGATACTCTCCCAATAGACACATATACATACGTTAGTTCTGCCTGGGGAACTACATCATGGCTAGACCATATCATATGTACCGCGGATGCGAAGGCTTGCCTATCTAACATGTCCATACTTTATGATGTTATTTATTCTGATCACCACCCGATATCGTTCAGCATAGACAGTGATATTCTACCAGAATGCGTTAGTGGTAGTGGTAATACTAATGAGAGTAAGCAAGGCTTACAGTGGGACAGATTAAACCCACAAGATATTGATGCATATAGAGAATGCACGAACGTTGAATTGAGCAAACTGAATGTTCCACCGGGTGTTAGATGCAATGATCCCAATTGTCATAACTGTAATCATCATGATGATCTCGATGACTTTTACAATTCCATCGTGATTACATTGAAGAGGTGTGGTCACACACTCCGGTCAAATCGCAAAGGTGCTTATAAGTATAATGTTGTACCAGGTTGGAACGAGCGAGTGAAAGAGCTTCATTGTGCAGCCCGTGATGCTTACTGTATATGGAAAGAGACTGGTAAATCTAGACAAGGTGACATTTTTAATGTTATGAAATTATCCAGAATGAAATTCAAACAGGCGATCAGAAAATGTAAAAGGGAGAAAGAAACTATCATTGCTGATAACATTGCAGAACAGTTGTGTCAGAAAGACCACCGCAAATTCTGGAAAGAAATTAAGCACTGTACGAACAGTAAAGTAAAACTTCCGACAAACATTGATAATATACACGGTGACGTAAACATCGGGTCAATGTGGAAGCATCATTATGAACATTTATTTAATGATGTGGAGGATAGTCGATGTGATAAAGTTTGTTATGACTGTTCCACTGACAATACAGGAATGACTGTTGGTGCAGTTGAACTGATGGATATTATTAATGGACTCTCAAAAAATAAGTCACCAGGTCTGGACGGTATCAGTGCAGAACATATTAAGTTCGCTGATTATCAACTCGCTGTGCTTTTGTCTATCCTTGTGTCTTCGATTCTGGTGCATGGTTATTTACCAAAAGAAATGTCAGTCTGTTATTGTACCAATTATTAAAGACAAAAATAGACGAGTAAACGACAAAGGGAATTATAGGCCAATATGTCTATCGAATATATTTTCGAAGATAATAGACACTGTTCTTTTTAACAGAATGAAAATGTACTTGGAAACCACTCCTAATCAATTTGGCTTTAAGCCTAAACATGGAACGGAGTTATGCGTGTTTGCATTTAAGGAATTATTAAGGTTCTACACTGAACATGGTTCAGCTATGCACGTCGCATTTTTAGATGCATCAAAGGCGTTTGATCGTGTCAACCGAAATAAACTTATAACGAAACTAGAACAACGAAATGTACCGAACTATATCTTAAGAATACTCAGCAATGAATTCAATAATCAATGTGTATGCATACGATGGGGAAATACCTACTCGGACTTCTTCTCGGTAGGCAATGGTGTTAAGCAAGGTGGGAAGTTATCCCCTTTGCTTTTTAACATTTATATGGATAATCTGAGTATACAACTGCACAAAAAACAAATCGGTTGTAGTCTTGGTAACATGGTTGTTAATCACCTTATATACGCCGATGATCGACTTCTGTTTGCACCTTCTGTTTGCACAAATTAGAAATTCAAAGAGAAGCTATGAACATAAATTAGCTTGTAATATAAAATATGACAGCAAGAGTTTTTATGCGTATGTTCGAAGCAAACAGAAAGTTCAGGATAAGGTCGGTCCTCTAGAAGATAGTGCTGGAAATATAATATCAGAAGGATTCTTAATGGCTGAAGACCTAAATGAGTATTTTAGTTCAGTGTTTACCAGAGAAGACACTAGTTCACTGCCAGTACCAGAGGCTAAGTTCAAGGGGGCAGAATCAGACTATTTAAGACAGTTAATTATAACCCCAGAAATGGTAGCTAAGAAAATTAGGGCTATGAAGGAAAATAAATCACCTGGAGTGGATGGTATTCCACCCAAACTACTAGTGGAAATTGTAGAACAAATTAGCATACCGCTTGCAACAGTTTTCAACTTGTCATTAGAAGAGGGAGTGGTTCCTTTAGAATGGAAAGAAGCAAACATTATACCGTTATTTAAAAAGGTTCGAGAAACAAGTCAGATAACTATAGACCAGTGAGTTTAACATCAGTGATTTGTAAATTATTAGAAAGACTAATTAAAGATCACATGGTGGATTTTCTTGTTAAACATAACTTGATAAACCCATCTCAACATGGGTTTCTAAAAGCGAGGTCATGCTTAACAAATATGTTATGTTTTTTGGAAGATATCACTAATTGGGTAGATGATGGATCACCAGTAGATATCATCTACTTAGATTTTCAAAAAGCTTTCGACAAAGTGCCACATCAGAGATTACTGCTTAAACTAAAAGCCCATGGCATAGGAAATGGTATAATTAACTGGATAGAAAAATGGCTGATTGACAGAAGACAACGGGTAGTTGTTGATGGGGAGGCTTCAAACTGGAAATCAGTTTTGAGTGGGGTTCCACAGGGATCAGTACTGGGACCTATATTATTCTTAATATATATAAACGATTTGGACGATGATATAGCTAGCAAGGTGTTGAAATTTGCAGATGATACAAAAGTGTTTAGAAGATTAAAAGTGATGGGATAGACAGCATTTACAAGATGATCTTGACAGGTTGATCAAATTGTCTGAAAAGTGGCAAATGCTGTTCAATTTTGGGAAATGTAAATGCCACCACACAGGACATGGGAACGAATATGTAGAATATACAATGGGGGGAACTGTACTAAGTACTACTGTAAAAGAAAAAGACTTAGGGCTGACAATTAGTGCTGACATGAAGGTTTCAGAGCAGTGTGGAATTGCAGCTTCAAAGGGAAATCAAATCCTTGGATTGATTAGGCGAAATATAGCATATAAAGAAAAAGAACTAATAATACCGCTGTACAAAACAATAGTTAGGCCTCATTTAGAATATTGTATACAAGCGTGGAGGCCATACCGCAAGAAGGACATAGATATGCTAGAAAGAGTACAGAGGAGAGCGACTAAAATGATACCAAAACTGAGGGATCTTAGTTATGAAAAACGCCTAAAAGAATGTGGTTTAACAACACTAGAGACCAGGAGATCAGATAGAAGTGTTTAAAATATTGAATGGTTATGAAAATATTGATAGAAATATGTTTTTTTCAGTTAAGAAAGATAGAAAGACTAGAGGACATGAAGTTACATTAGTAAAGGAGCAGTGTAGATTAGACGTGAGAAAGTTCTCATTTTCACAAAGGACTGTGAATGAATGGAACAGATTATCTGATGATTGTGTGGGTGCTAGTAGTGTGAATATGTTTAAAAATAAAATCGACACATACCTCAGAAGGGCTGGATATATGTAGATAAAAGGGTTGGACTCTCGATAAGCCAAAGGGCTTCCTTGTCCACCTGCCATCTAGAGTTAATTCTCTGGATGGCAATCTTGTTAAAGGGCTTCCTTGTCCACCTGCCATCTAGATTTAATTCTCTGGATGGCAATCTTGTTAAATCTTGTTAAAAAACAGATTGTGTGTATACGATAAATACACAATGACATGTAAACAGATTGTGTGTATACGATACATACACAATGACATGTAAACAGATTGTGTGTATACGATACATACACAATGACATGTAAACAGATTGTGTGCATACGATACATACACAATGACATGTAAACAGATTGTGTGTATACGGTACATACACAATGACATGTAAACAGATTGTGTGTATACGATACATACACAATGACATGTAAACAGATTGTGTGTATACGATACATACACAATGACATGTAAACAGATTGTGTGTATACGATACATACACAATGACATGTAAACAGATTGTGTGCATACGATACATACACAATGACATGTAAACAGATTGTGTGTATACGATACATACACAATGACATGTAAACAGATTGTGTGTATACGATAAATACACAATGACATGTAAACAGATTGTGTGTATACGATACATACACAATGACATGTAAACAGATTGTGTGCATACGATACATACACAATGACATGTAAACAGATTGTGTGTATACGGTACATACACAATGACATGTAAACAGATTGTGTGTATACGATACATACACAATGACATGTAAACAGATTGTGTGTATACGATACATACACAATGACATGTAAACAGATTGTGTGTATACGATACATACACAATGACATGTAAACAGATTGTGTGTATACGATACATACACAATGACATGTAAACAGATTGTGTGTATACGATACATACACAATGACATGTAAACAGATTGTGTGTATACGATACATACACAATGACATGTAAACAGATTGTGTGTATACGGTACATACACAATGACATGTAAACAGATTGTGTGTATACGATACATACACAATGACATGTAAACAGATTGTGTGCATACGATACATACACAATGACATGTAAACAGATTGTGTGTATACGATACATACACAATGACATGTAAACAGATTGTGTGTATACGATACATACACAATGACATGTAAACAGTTCATGTCTATACGATACATACACAATGACATGTAAACAGATTGTGTGCATACGATACATACACAATGACATGTAAACAGATTGTGTGTATACGATACATACACAATGACATGTAAACAGATTGTGTGTATACGATAAATACACAATGACATGTAAACAGATTGTGTGTATACGATACATACACAATGACATGTAAACAGATTGTGTGTGTACGATACATACACAATGACATGTAAACAGATTGTGTGTATACGATAAATACACAATGACATGTAAACAGATTGTGTGTATACGATACATACACAATGACATGTAAACAGATTGTGTGCATACGATACATACACAATGACATGTAAACAGATTGTGTGTATACGGTACATACACAATGACATGTAAACAGATTGTGTGTATACGATACATACACAATGACATGTAAACAGTTCATGTCTATACGATACATACACAATGACATGTATGTTAACAGGTCGTGGGGTACATCTGTATTTATCAGAGAACACTGATAAAACCTTGGATCATGATGAATTAGTTGTGAGGACAAGATTAATGCTAACAATGTGATTGATCCCATCCACTTTTTAGCAATTACACAGATATAGTTGTAATTTTGTAATGAATTGACACTGACTATATATTATTTATGCTTGTTTGAAAGCATCCTCTAATGCAACCAGTTGGTACAATTTGGACCTATGCTGGAGCCATTGACTGCTCTACCGAATGATCATGCTCTTGCTCTGTGAACAATGAACACCCTTCCTGAGACACCACAGAGCATGAGTGACCCGCGACAGGGAACAGGGAATTAACTCACACAGGTCTAGTCAGCGAGATTTTGTCAGAAATGCCTACCTTATTATCTTATCTGGCAATGCCCAGTTTATTTTCCTCAACAAATAATACTTAACAAATAAAATACATGTATTTAATAATAATGACAAACATATATAGCACCTAAATCCCCAGAAATCTTATCTTAGAGGTGCAACATACAAGAATCACTGGACAAAATCGTTAATAGGGACAAGCAAGAATCCTCATTAGAGCAAGGTTAGGATGGGAATGCAATTTAAAATAAATAAGTGGGTTTTTTTTTACGAAAGGTATCTATAGTCTCAGATGATTTTTAAATGATAGGGAGATGATTTCACATTTTGGGTGCAGCTACAGGAAAAGCATGTTTGTTGATGTTAAGCTTGGTTTTCAAAACAAAAAGTCGTGAAAAAGATGATCTGAGATTTACAAACGCATACACTGGAAAACAATATAAAAAGTGAGTCAAATTGACCTTGTTTCTCTTCATGAAGTTTGCTTAAAATTTAGCAATAAATAAAAAAGGGCCAAGAGGCCCTGAAGTCCTTTGGACTATATTGTGAATTTGTAATTATTAATGAAATGTTTCTTGGTGAACCATAGTTGCAGCTCATTAAGAGTTATGATGGAAGTAAAGTGTTCACATGTTTAGTAGCTCTCTAGACTATTTGCTGCCAGTGAAGATACACCTGGAAATAAAGTATTCAAGTAGACCATTTCGTGAATATTTTATATATTCAAGCAACTCATATTCAACACACCTCCCGTAGTTGAACACAGAAACTATGCCGTCATTGAATAAAGAACAAACAACTCTCTAATAGACACATAACAGAACATAAGTTAATAACTGGAACAACTGTACAATGTTGGGTGTTAAAACTGTCAGTGACATTCTAATCTGGCACCTGTTACAATATTATCTATTGTGCAATGTAAGACTTTTTCACAGATCAAGGTGACATTTCTGGGTCCTTTTCGACATGAACAATATATTTGGTGAGAATTTTATTATCACACATGTATGCTACATATATATATATATATACATGTATATCAGCGTTCGAAATAGCACTTGTCCGTTTGTCTGGGACAAGTGATTTTTGGCCCGGACAATTAAAGTGACTCTACATGGTTATTCGGTGGACTGGTGAAAATTTACATTAAATAGTGATGCGTGCAACATTGCAAACTGTTTATTTGAGGAAATTCAAATGTAAATGAAGTTCGCTAGCAATCGCACATGTTCCAATTTTGTTAGTGTGTCGGCGTCTTGTCGTTCCGCCGCCAGTGTATTGTACGTCAGTGTTCGACCGAATTTAGTGCCTGCGTTAACAGGGTCATCCACTGAGCACACTGACCTACCTCTGTCACATGCGTAGGACAGACTCTGCATCAGCCATCGTTGATCGAGGCTGTATTTCACGCAATCGTAAATCGTTCAGTTTGGCCGACGTACAACTTGCTTCCGCTCACGAATCATATTTGATGAACTATGGAAATAGTAGACTTTGTATCGCTACCTGTTATTTGAATAAGTATATAGTTTTAAGCATTATAACCCGCGCAGACTCGCCAAGTCATCGAACGTTAGCTGATCCAGATCGATGACAATTTTCAAAACTTGTATCTGGCTCTCCGGTAAATCTATGGTGTTGGTTGATAAACGGAATATTAATGACATTTCAGAAGTGTTGTTGTATCTATGTAACATTTATTTTAACCATAAATTGTGAGTTTTCGAAACTGAATTATGCAAGACCCGGGGACGGGGCGCCAATCGCAGTTGACATGTCGGCTTCCGCCAACTACGGCGGTCTGCGCGCGGCAGCAACGTTACGACGTAACTAAATTTATAAATTATTATCCGCCTGGTAAATGTAATTCAGGCACCGTTAAAACTGTTTTATCATCATTGAAATGGTAATTAACATTTAAGAAAAAATATGCGTTTGTTTACTGATGATCAGTTGAATATTATCTTCGTTTGTAAAATACAGAACTTTGATAATATTGAAGTTCATAGAGGTTTAACAAAATATCAGATTATATAATTTATTATGATTTTTGTGACATTTCCTGGCTTTGCATTGGTCGTGTTCCTGATGGTTATAAGTGGCATCTTTAACAAGATTTAACAAGATTGCCATCCAGAGAATTAACTCTAGATGGCAGGTGGACAAGGAAGCCCTTTGGCTTATCTAGAGTCCAACCCTTTTATCTACATATATCCAGCCCTTCTGAGGTATGTGTCGATTTTATTTTTAAACATATTCACACTACTAGCACCCACACAATCATCAGATAATCTGTTCCATTCATTCACAGTCCTTTGTGAAAATGAGAACTTTCTTACGTCTAATCTACACTGCTCCTTTACTAATGTAACTTCATGTCCTAGTCTTTCTATCTTTCTTAACTGAGAAAAACATATTTCTATCAATATTTTCATAACCATTCAATATTTTAAACACTTCTATCTGATCTCCTCTCAATCTCCTGGTCTCTAGTGTTGTTAAACCACATTCTTTTAGGCGTTTTTCATAACTAAGATCCCTCAGTTTTGGTATCATTTTAGTCGCTCTCTGTACTCTTTCTAGCATATCTATGTCCTTCTTGCGGTATGGCCTCCCACGCTTGTATACAATATTATTCTAAATGAGGGCCTAACTTATTGTTTTTATTACAGTGGTATTATTAGTTGCTTTTTTTCTTTATATGCTATATTTCGCCTAATCAATCCAAGGATTTGATTTCCCTTTGAAGCTGCAATTCCACACTGCTCTGAAACCTTCATGTCAGCACTAATTGTCAGCCCTAAGTCTTTTTCTTTTACAGTAGTACTTAGTACAGTTCCCCCCATTGTATATTCTACATATTCGTTCCCATGTCCTGTGTGAAGGCATTTACATTTCCCAAAATTGAACAACATTTGCCGCTTTTCAGACCATTTAATCAACCTGTCAAGATCATCTTGTAAATGCTGTCTATCTCCATCACTTTTAATCCTTCTAAACACTTTTGTATCATCTGCAAATTTCAACACCTTGCTAGCTATATCATCGTCCAAATCGTTTATATATATTAAGAATAATATAGGTCCCAGTACTGATCCCTGTGGAACCCCACTCAAAACTGATTTCCAGTTGAAGCCTCCCCATCAACAACTTGTCCTCTGTCAATCAGCCATTGTTCTATCCAGTTTATTATACCATTTCCTATGCTATGGCCCTTTAGTTTCCGCAGTAATCTTTGATGTGGTACTTTGTCGAAAGCTTTTGAAAATCTAAGTAGATGATATCTACTGGTGATCCATCATCTACCCACTTTAGTGATACTTTCCAAAACATAACATATTTGTTAAGTATGACCTTGCTTTTAGAAACCCATGTTGAGATGGGTTTATCAAGTTATGCTTAACAAGAAAATCCACCACATGTGATCTTTTAATTAGTTCTTTCTAATAATTTACAAGTCACTGATGTTAAACTCACTGGTCTATAGTTCTCCTGACTTGTTTCTAGAACCTTTTAAATAACGGTATAATGTTTGTTTTCCATTCTAAAGTGTTCCACTACCTCTTCTAATGACAAGTTGAAAACTGTTGCAAGCGGTATGCTAATTTGTTCTACAATTTCCACTAGTAGTTTGGGTGGAATACCATCCACTCCAGGTGATTTATTTTCCTTCTTAGCCCTAATTTTCTTAGCTACCATTTCTGGGGTTACAATTAACTGTCTTAAATAGCCTGATTCTGCCCCCTTGAACTTAGCCTCTGGTACTGGCAGTGAACTAGTGTCTTCTCTGGTAAACACTGAACTAAAATACTCATTTAGGTCTTCAGCCATTAAGAATCCTTCTGATATTATATTTCCAGCGCTATCTTCTAGAGGACCGACCTTATCCTGAACTCTCTGTTTGCTTCGAACATACGCATAAAAACTCTTGCTGTCATGTTTTATATTACAAGCTAATTTATGTTCATAGCTTCTCTTTGAATCTCTAATTTCAGCTGTAGCTTGGTTTAGTGCTTCTTTATAAATGTTGTAGTCTTCGTCATTTCCAGTACGTCTATATGACTTCCACATCATTTGTTTATACTTAATTTTTCTAATGGCTTTTTTCGATAAGTATTTCTTTCTGGTCCGTTTCCCTTGTTTTTTGAAGGGAACAAATTTATCTACGATGCACTCTATTTCATTCTTTAAGATATTCCAGCATTCTGTTGCTGTCTTATTCTTCAGTGTATTATTCCAGTCTATCTTTGCTAAATATTTCCTCATTTCCTTTATATCTTCCTTTGTGGAAATTTCTCCTGAACTGCTTTTTATTATTTCTTTCTGATTTTACTTTGATGGTAAATGTATCTGGTTGTGATCACTACTTCCCAGAGGCTCATATAATTTAACATTGTCAACTAATTCATTCTGTGAGGACAAAACTAAGTCTAACACATTCTCTCCCCTTGTTGGTTCTAGCACATGTTGAGAAAGGAAACTATCTTGTACTAAATCTAAAAACTTGTGGTCCTCACTACCCATACTCTGTAGAGATTTCCATTTTATATGCCCATGGTTAAAATCCCCCATAATAACACAGTCCCGTTTGTTCACTTCCCTTATAGCGTTTTGTATTTTTTCATTCTCTTCTATGCTTATGTTTGGACTTCGATAAACTAATCCAACCGTTAACGTTGAGTTTCCTGTAACTATGTTACACCAAACAGCTTCTTCGCAATCTACTTCTCTGTCTAATTTTATTTCATAAGCCTGGATAGATTCTTTAATATATAAAATAACTCCACCTCCCCTTCTTCCTATTCTATCTTTCCTAAACATTACATATCCTGTCAGTCCCAATTCGGCATCTGATATATCGGTGGTTGCCCATGATTCAGTTATACCTATTATGTGAGGGTCAATATCTTCTACCATAATGTTTAGTTCATTTCTTTTGTTTACTATACTCCTTGCATTTAAACAAACACATTTATACCCAGCTTCAGAACAGTTTTCCAGACTGTTCTTTGCTGAATTATTTTTGCTGCCTTTATCTATGCCTCCAGTTTCAGGCTTCTCTGCGAGTCCCCCCTGCGAATTTAGTTTAAATAGATGCAACCTGTCCCACTGTCAACAGATCGCAGCAGATTCTCTGAGAATACTGCTGCCCCCTTTCCACTTAGATGGAGGCCATCTCTCATGTACATATCTTCTCTCCCAACAAAGTACCCCCATAAATCTATGAATCCCACGCCCTCTTCCTCACACATCTGCTCAACTAGTGCGTTGATCGCCATCCTCTTACAGTTTCTGTATCTTGCCCCCCTTCCTCCCATTACTGGCAAAATTCCTGAGAGAATAACCTGTTCCACTCTTGTCTTCTTTAGCTTCCTCACTAGATGTCTGTACTTCTGAACTATACCAGTTGTTCCCTCCTTGTCTGCATTGTTTGTCCCAACGTGTACTAGTATAGACCCTCCCTTGCCATGCCCCAATACCTTTTCTACCCTTTCGGTCACATGCTCTATCTTAGCCCCCGGTAGACATACAACAACGTCCTTCCCCTCGCATATAGTCTTGTCTGTTTTTCTCAGAATTGAATCGCCCATAAACACTCTCTCTTTTCTCTTTGCCCCCTCAATCACTGCCTCGGAGTAGCTCCTCCGGTTTGCATATGTCTGGTTGTTGTCTTTTCCTCTTGTCGTCTTCTCTCCTGTCACATTCTCTTCCATTCCCTTCTTTCCTGTCGCGTTTTCTCTTGTCCCCTTTCCTCCTGTCATCTTCTCTTCTAGCACATTTACTCTCACTTCCTTTCGTCCCTTCTTCTTTCCTCCCATCACATTTTCTTCTCTCCTCTCCCGTCCCTTTTCCCCGGCTACCTCCTTCACTACGGTCACTTTCTCCCCTGTCACCTTCACGCCTGTCATGTTTTCTGTTTTTTGCTGAACACTCTGTCTTCTTCCATCAGTCTTCTGTCTCACAGTCTTACCAACTGCCTGTGTGGTATCTACCTCTTCACCACCTGTATCGCTGTCGTGTCTCTCCTCGTTCTCTACAGTCTGACTACCTGCTGATCTATCCCCACTGGCCCGTTTTCTCTTCCTCTGCCGAACACTTTTCCTCCGTCCCTCTGTTTTCTCAATGTCTTGTTCCTTCACACCGGTCACCTTCCTTCCTCTCAGTCTCCTTTCTTCAGTCTCCGTGTCACAACTCTGCTCCTTCTGTGTTGTAGAATTCTCAACTCTCTCCGCGTCATCCCTCTCTGCTCCATCTATTTCTATGTTGAGTCTCGCCTCCATCTCCTTCACTATATCCGTCAACTTACACACCTCCTTCATCAGACATTCCACCCTCAAACACCCCATACACCGAAAGGTGAATCCGTCATCTTTGGTCTCTGCCCATGATTTTGGACAGCCAGACAACGCAAAATCCACCCAGCTCTGGCAGTCGTTGCAAACTAGGTGTCGTGTTGCCCTGAGTTGCCGCTTGCAAGGTGCCATATCAGAATTTATTTATGTTCAAAGTAGTTTTATGTAGTCTTTGAAAAGACTTTTCTGTGTACAATTTACACCAGATTGTTTAGGTTATAGTTAGTTATATTTGTTAACACACAGTGACACACCGTGCCTTATCTAGTTACGATGTCGATGACAATGTATTCAAGTTAGGCTTAGATACAACTTTATTACAAGGTAGTCTTTACAAAGACTGTTTCCTGTGTACTATTATACACTTTAAAAGATTGTTATTTCAGGTTTTAATTACTCATCTAACTACACCGATTATCTCAAATAACGCTATTCTATTGTCGTTCACGATACGCTAACTTCGCTAGTGACCTACTTTGTAAACAACGTTCCGATTACATTAACGTCCCCAATTATCGCTCGCAAATCGCCTACTTTTAATCTACCCTAGATTACTCCCTCTAGCTAACTTTTAACAAAAAATATTGCTTAATATATATCTATAATTACGTTATGTATCCTATACGCTCAATAATATCACTTATCTTGATCAAATATCCTTATATTTTCGCAAGTTTGCTGCACCAAATTCAAATCAATTCACCACCGATCAAATATCCTTATATTTTCGCAAGTTTGCTGCACCAAATTCAAATCAATTCACCACCGGAAGTCCCCCAAATTGTGGGGGACATCTTCAATGACAAACTGATGCCAAAATTTTATAGCAGTGTTATACGTTATATTATATGTATATTGTCTCATTCCTATCATCGTAATAATTGTTAGTAATAAATGCGTTCATATCAACATCACTAAAATATTGGTATACATCATGTAATGTGTCTAATTTAAATATTTGTGATGAATAATAATGGACCAGAAAATAGTTGCAAATATAATTTTGCAATTTCAAAATTTGCAGATTAAATCAAATTGTGTCTTTGATCACAAGTCACTCAGATGTACATGCAACGAAACAGCAGGAACATTGTGTTGTTGTCATCAAAATAAGACAGACTTTTTATGGGTTTTTTTAAGCTTCGATTCCCCTTCACAACCACTCGGACAAGTTAAAATTTTGGCGGACAAGTAGATTTCAAAACTTACTTGTCCAGCAGACAAGTAAATATTCTTGCTTATTTCTATCGCTGTATATATATATATATATATATATATACATATTAAGCATGCTTAACAAGTTTTATTTGACATAAATAATGAAAAATAACCAATCAAGCATCAATCACTTGCCACTGAACAATGCACAACATCAGTCAATATACTTACCAATAGCGCAGTTACGGATTGGTTCATCCAAGGCACATCCACAATTCGGACACACGCACAGGTAGTCATCTGGTCCCTTGCTGATACAAGTTCCACCAAACAGGCATGGATTGAGGTTTCTATCGCAGTATGGCAGTCCTGCTCAGAAAGAGATTAGAGATTTTTGTTACTGATCAAAACAAGTGGGAGGGGGTGTTTAAAATACTATTCAGAATAAGAAATTAACTTTTATTGTCAGTGGTAGTTACGTTACAGTTAATCGTGGGACAACATCTTGTTATAAACACATAACATAGATATAAAAGCATTCTGAAAACTGTTGGACTAAATATGTCGCTGTTTCCGTATGTCACAATCATAATTTATTTACATTACTAGAGTAATGTGCCGTATGGATCTAAACAATATATGGTCTTTTCACTATGTACTTCATGATTATCCATAAAAACGATAATGTGAAACATAATTAACTGTTCAAATTAAATTCCAATTTGCATCGATTAAGTAGCGCTCTTGATGAGAACAAGTGTTCTGGCAGCAGCTAATGCAGTGTTCTGGCAGCAGCTAATGCAGTGTTCTGGCACAGCTAATGCAGTGTTCTGGCAGCAGCTAATGCAGTGTTCTGGCAGCAGCTAATGAAGTGTTCTGGCAGCAGCTAATGCAGTGTTCTGGCAGCAGCTAATGCAGTGTTCTGGCAGCAGCTAATGCAGTGTTCTGGCACAGCTAATGAAGTGTTCTGGCAGCAGCTAATGAAGTGTTCTGGCAGCAGCTAATGCAGTGTTCTGGCACAGCTAATGCAGTGTTCTGGCAGCAGCTAATGCAGTGTTCTGGCACAGCTAATGAAGTGTTCTGGCAGCAGCTAATGAAGTGTTCTGGCAGCAGCTAATGCAGTGTTCTGGCACAGCTAATGCAGTGTTCTGGCAGCAGCTAATGCAGTGTTCTGGCACAGCTAATGAAGTGTTCTGGCAGCAGCTAATGAAGTGTTCTGGCAGCAGCTAATGCAGTGTTCTGGCACAGCTAATGCAGTGTTCTGGCAGCAGCTAATGCAGTGTTCTGGCACAGCTAATGAAGTGTTCTGGCAGCAGCTAATGAAGTGTTCTGGCAGCAGCTAATGCAGTGTTCTGGCACAGCTAATGCAGTGTTCTGGCAGCAGCTAATGCAGTGTTCTGGCACAGCTAATGAAGTGTTCTGGCAGCAGCTAATGCAGTGTTCTGGCACAGCTAATGCAGTGTTCTGGCACAGCTAATGAAGTGTTCTGGCAGCAGCTACTGAAGTGTTCTGGCACAGCTAATGAAGTGTTCTGGCAGCAGCTAATGAAGTGCCCATAAGGTATATGAACAAGTGTTCTGGCAGCAGCTAATGAAGTGCCCATAAGGTATATGAACAAATGTTCTGGTAGCAGCTAATGAAGTGCCCATAAGGTATATGAACACGTGTTCTGGCAGCAGCTAATGAAGTGCCCATAAGGTATATGAACACATGTTCTGGCAGCAGCTAATGAAGTGCCCATAAGGTATATGAACAAGTGTTCTGGCAGCAGCTAATGAAGTGCCCATAAGATATATGAACAAGTGTTCTTGCAGCAGTTAATGAAATGCCCATAAGGTATATGAACAAGTGTTCTGGCAGCAGCTAACGAAGTGCCCATAAGGTATATGAACAAGTGTTCTGGCAGCAGCTAATGAAGCGCCCAAAAGGTATATGAACAAGTGTTCTGGCAGCAGCTAATGAAGTGCCCATAAGGTATATGAACACGTGTTCTGGCAGCAGCTAATGAAGTGCCCATAAGGTATATGAACACATGTTCTGGCAGCAGCTAATGAAGTGCCCATAAGGTATATGAACAAGTGTTCTGGCAGCAGCTAATGAAGTGCCCATAAGGTATATGAACAAGTGTTCTGGCAGCAGCTAATGAAGTGCCCATAAGATATATAAACAAGTGTTCTGAAGGCAGCTAATGAAGTGCCCATAAGGTATATGAACAAGTGTTCTGGCTGCAGCTAATGAAGTGCCCATAAGGTATATGAACAAGTGTTCTGGCAGCAGCTAATGAAGTGCCCATAAGATATATGAACAAGTGTTCTTGCAGCTAATGAAATGCCCATAAGGTATATGAACAAGTGTTCTGGCAATAGCTAATGAAGTGCCCATAAGATATATGAACAAGTGTTCTGGCTGCAGCTAATGAAGTGCCCATAAGGTATATGAACAAGTGTTCTGGCAGCAGCTAATGAAGTGCCCATAAGATATATGAACAAGTTTTCTTGCAGCTAATGAAATGCCCATAAGGTATATGAACAAGTGTTCTGGCAGCAGCTAACGAAGCGCCCATAAGGTATATGAACAAGTGTTCTGGCAGCAGCTAACGAAGCGCCCATAAGGTATATGAACAAGTGTTCTGGCAGCAGCTAACGAAGCGCCCATAAGGTATATGAACAAGTGTTCTGGCAGCAGCTAATGAAGCGCCCATAAGGTATATGAACAAGTGTTCTGGCAGCAGCTAATGAAGCGCCCATAAGGTATATGAACAAGTGTTCTGGCAGCAGCTAACGAAGCGCCCATAAGGTATATGAACAAGTGTTCTGGCAGCAGCTAACGAAGCGCCCATAAGGTATATGAACAAGTGTTCTGGCAGCAGCTAACGAAGCGCCCATAAGATATATGAACAAGTGTTCTGGCAGCAGCTAACGAAGTGCCCATAAGGTATATGAACAAGTGTTCTGGCAGCAGCTAACGAAGTGCCCATAAGGTATATGAACAAGTGTTCTGGCAGCAGCTAATGAAGTGCCCATAAGGTATATGAACAAGTGTTCTGGCAGCAGCTAATGAAGTGCCCATAAGATATATGAACAAGTGTTCTGGCAGCAGCTAATGAAGTGCCCATAAGATATATGAACAAGTGTTCTGGCAGCAGCTAATGAAGTGCCCATAAGATATATGAACAAGTGTTCTGGCAGCAGCTAATGAAGTGCCCATAAGGTATATGAACAAGTGTTCTGGCAGCAGCTAATGAAGTGCCCATAAGGTATATGAACAAGTGTTCTGGCAGCAGCTAATGAAGTGCCCATAAGGTATATGAACAAGTGTTCTGGCAGCAGCTAATGAAGTGCCCATAAGGTATATGAACAAGTGTTCTGGCAGCAGCTAATGAAGTGCCCATAAGGTATATGAACAAGTGTTCTGGCAGCAGCTAATGAAGTGCCCATAAGGTATATGAACAAGTGTTCTGGCAGCAGCTAATGAAGTGCCCATAAGGTATATGAACAAGTGTTCTGGCAGCAGCTAATGAAGTGCCCATAAGGTATATGAACAAGTGTTCTGGCAGCAGCTAATGAAGTGCCCATAAGGTATATGAACAAGTGTTCTGGCAGCAGCTAATGAAGTGCCCATAAGATATATGAACAAGTGTTCTGGCAGCAGCTAATGAAGTGCCCATAAGGTATATGAACAAGTGTTCTGGCAGCAGCTAATGAAGTGCCCATAAGGTATATGAACAAGTGTTCTGGCAGCAGCTAATGAAGTGCCCATAAGGTATATGAACAAGTGTTCTGGCAGCAGCTAATGAAGTGCCCATAAGGTATATGAACAAGTGTTCTGGCAGCAGCTAATGAAGTGCCCATAAGATATATGAACAAGTGTTCTGGCAGCAGCTAATGAAGTGCCCATAAGGTATATGAACAAGTGTTCTGGCAGCAGCTAATGAAGTGCCCATAAGATATATGAACAAGTGTTCTGGCAGCAGCAGCTAATGAAGGCAAAATAGATTGAACAAGATTGCCCAAACTTCACAAGTGAAGTACGACATCCAGCACCCACTTAAAGAACTTTTGTTGCAAAGAAAAACATGTGGAGCCAGAGTTTTAACCAAATATTCTATGGAATGTCCGGCAGTGATACATTTGACATTCATTTTGATGGTTTGACAGCTAGGCATCAGGTCTTGTAATAGATAGGTCATTTGGAATAATAATTACCTGGTGTTGTTGCTTCAGTTGTAATTGATGCAGTTGCTGTAGATGTGGTTGTAGATTCTTGTCCTGCAGTTGTCCTGTTTTCAGAGCTGGACATCGTCAAGAGGCTTCCTGACGTTGCCTGTGAGTTTGTTACCCCAGGCCCTCCCACTGATGCGGTAGACATGACAGGTATCCCAACAATGGTTGTGCCGACTGCCCTCGCAGTAGGTGAGGCCGTGGTGTGTTCTGATGCAGACACCAGTGTCAGTTTTGCAGTACTGGGATTCTTCAAGTACTGACGAAACAGTCCATCATCTTTTACTAATTCCTGCTGAAGCTGTTCCATGATTGGTTCCTTCAGTGAGTGTCCTGACGTCAGTACAACAAGCTGAAAGTGCACGACCAGACTCCCCTTGCTGCGGAAAATCAAATCAAATTTGTTTAGACACCATATATCTCTACAAAAAAATGTCATGGGTGTTTACAAACTAAACCATGAAGTAAGAATACATCACTTAAGTCATTATAATATAACAATACATATTACATATGATTACACAATAAAAATTACACATATTTATTATTTATGTAGGCCATATATAATATTAAAATGTATATGCATGTATTTTTAAAAAGAAAAGGAATTACAAATAAGCAATAAGAAAGGTTTTCAGGATCCTCCTAAAGCATCCAGTCACATTTAGTTCTTAGCCCTAGTGGAAGAGAATTCCAGAGGGTGGGACCTGCACATGAAAATGCAAAAAGTTCCATTCATATAAAGCTTGTTCTGCACACTGATGTGAAAGGGAATCCACATATAATAACTTGAAAGGAAAAAGAAACAAACCAAGTGTAGCAGTTCCCACCATTACATACTTTCTATCTTAAATACGTTACCACTGACACTGGTGTGAAAGGGAATCCACATATAATAACTTGTTTAAACCTAACCAAGGAAAAAGAAACAAACCAAGTGTAGCAGTTCCCACGATTACATACTTTCTATCTTAAATACGTTTCCACTGACACTGGTGTGAAAGGGAATCCACATATAATAACTTGTTTAAATCTAACCAAGGAAAAAGAAACAAACCAAGTGTAGCAGTTCCCACCATTACATACTTTCTATCTTAAATACGTTACCACTGACACTGGTGTGAAAAGGAATCCACACATAATAACTTGTTTAAACCTAACCAAGAAAAAAGAAACAAACCAAGTGTAGCAGTTCCCACCATTACATACTTTCTATCTTAAATACGTTACCACTGACACTGGTGTGAAAGGGAATCCACACATAATAACTTGTTTAAACCTAACCAAGGAAAAAGAAACAAACCAAGTGTAGCAGTTCCCACCATTACATACTTTCTATCTTAAATACGTTTCCACTGACACTGGTGTGAAAGGGAATCCACACATAATAACTTGTTTAAACCTAACCAAGGAAAAAGAAACAAACCAAGTGTAGCAGTTCCCACCATTACATACTTTCTATCTTAAATACGTTTCCACTGACACTGATGTGAAAGGGAATCCACACATAATAACTTGTTTAAACCTAACCAAGGAAAAAGAAACAAACCAAGTGTAGCAGTTCCCACCATTACATACTTTCTATCTTAAATACGTTTCCGCTGACACTGATGTGAAAGGGAATCCACACATAATAACTTGTTTAAACCTAACCAAGGAAAAAGAAACAAACCAAGTGTAGCAGTTCCCACCATTACATACTTTCTATCTTAAATACGTTTCCACTGACACTGGTGTGAAAGGGAATCCACACATAATAAGTTGCTTAAACCTAACCAAGGAAAAAGAAATAAACCAAGTGTAGTAGTTCCCACCATTACATAATTTCTATCTTAAACATGTTTCTTCTGACCATTTAATTTCTGCAGTTGCCAATTATGACATGCAAAATAGTTCCAAGTAAAGTGAACATCAACACTGTTCAAATTTAGTGGGGACCCGAGGGCTTACTGACCTCTTGATTCACTGCCGGGATCCTAATAGTTCCATGTGTAGGGAACTGAAGATGCAAATCTACGTAGAGATATCTAAATACCCGTCACATCCTACAAACATATCTCCAAGCATATCCACATCGTTGCATTAAATCTGCTAGAACACATGGTCTTGTACACCCTGCAACATCTGTAGTTCAGGAAGCAGCCTACAATACAAGACTATGGAGCAGTAGCCTGGAATCCTTATACTCAAAAGTACCATTGATACCTAGAAAAAAAATTGAAGTAGCACAGCTCGATTTATCCTAAATGACAACCGTTACACAAGCTTAACTTACCTCCTAAACAAACTTGGCTCGCAAACAATAGAAAGAAAATGATTGCAACACCAACTTACATTCTTCTACAAAATAAAACATAACCTCCTGAATATGATCCTGTCAGAATATCCTAGTCCCATGCAACCGTACTAGAAACAGCGATCCCAACAGATATATACAGATACAAACAATTGTCACACACCTGTTCAAATTACAAAACAAAACATTCAAATTGTAAACTACTGTTATTGGCGCTTACTGGCAATTGCCTTTATGCGCAAATACTTTTGAAGTTGGTTACTACTGATTACAAACTGGGTTGACCGAGTCAAACTGATTCAGCTAACTTACTGCTAATAACTAACACCCTTGGCATTATGGGTAATGGAACAGACTAACTCAGGTGATGGAACAGACCAACTCGGGTGACGGAACAGACCAACTTGGGTGATGGAACAGACCAACTCGGGTGATGGAACAAATCAACTCGGGTGATGGAACAGACCAACTCCGGTGTTGGAACAGATCAACTCGGGTAATTGAACAGACCAACTCGCTATAAGAGGACCAAGAAAACAGGGATTGTGGTGTACAAAAGGATCTGATGTAACAAACATTACCTAAACCCTGTCACGTTGCATGTCGTTATGTCTTTTCCAAGTTCACCTCTTGTCAGCATCTCCATTATCTATAAAAAGAACAACAAAATTTATTTAATTACTGAAACTTGCAAAAAATGCCCGTCACCTGACGGGGGTGCCTTGGTAGATGCACATCATCATAGTAATGTTTACCAAATGTCAGAATAGCATAGTTATATAAACAACATAACTTGCAGCTACTCACTGGTTGTTCAAAATGAAAACGGTCAGCGAGAAGGTAAAGTTCACGTCCATCGATAGGCCCTAGTAGTGATAGAGTAGAATTGTCAAATAATATTTCTATTGCTATGATATTGGCATGATTGTGTCAGCATCCATGCAATGTTGTTAAGTCTATGACGCAGGGGCAGTTTCCCCAGTTTTTGCAGGGCACGCGTGGTTCCTGCAGTTGTTAGGTTACATTTTACGTATTAAGTGCACATTACGTTTTATGTTCCGAACAACTAATTTACCCCATAAAAGGTTAGAATCTTGACATATATGAGGTATTTTGAAAAGATATAGTTAATCCATGAAAGTTTGGCGATCAAGGTTCGAACCGTCTAAGAAGAAAACGCAACCTACCCACATACATACGGTAGCTCGATTATAAGTATATGGCTATTTATGGATAATATGAGATGATAAATATAAACTGTCCACATCTGGTCAGTGGATGGTTTATGTAGTCGGGATCAATTGCAGAAAATATGCGTAATACTTCGTGAAACCGTCCACTGCATATGTGTGTATGTAGCACTGTCTGTATGTAGCACTGTCTGGAGGATGCATAATTTGTTAGTACTGAGAATAAACACCAACTTTGTTGCAGAACTCCTTCTTCATATCTTTGTATTCGTTCGAGTTTGGGTTTCCGTATGTTGCTGGGTTGTAATCCTTTCCATCTAGGACCAGTGTTCCAATGAGCGTCTCTGGAAGTCAACAGAACAAATGAACAATGGAAACATGAAGGTGTCATCAAATATTAATTATTGCTTTATTAGAGTGTGTGATTGTGCGCACCGTTTAATGCCCTGCCTCCCCATGGCATGCTAGAAACAGCTTCAGTTTTTTTAACGGGAGGAAAAGTAATATTACCAAAATGCTATGGACTTCTTAAATGCAATTTGGCAGGTAGTCTGCCTTCAACGTATGTACGGTAGCAGGCTTAAAGAACAATATAACAACTCAAGGAACATACGTCACACCTTTAACATGATTACTGGGGATTAATGTTCATAGTGTAATATAACAACTCAAGGAACATACGTCACACCTTTAACATGATTACTGGGGATTAATGTTCATAGTGTAATATAACAACTTAAGCAACATACGTCACACCTTTAACATGATTACTGGGGATTAATGTTCATAGTGTAATATAACAACTCAAGGAACATACGTCACACCTTTAACATGATTACTGGGAATTAATGTTCATAGTGTAATATAACAACTCAAGGAACATACGTCACACCTTTAACATGATTACTGGGGATTAATGTTCATAGTGTAATATAACAACTCAAGGAACATACATCACACCTTTAACATGATGACTGGGGATTAATGTTCATAGTGTAATATAACACCTCATGGAACATACGTCACACCTTTAACATGATTACTGGGGATTAATGTGCATAGTGTAATATAACAACTCAAGGAACATACATCACACCTTTAACGTGATTACTGTGGATTAATGTTCATAGTGTAATATAACACCTCAAGGAACATAAGTCACACCTTTAACATGATGACTGGGGATTAATGTTCATAGTGTAATATAACACCTCAAGGAACATACATCACACCTTTAACATGATTACTGGGGATTAATGTTCATAGTGTAAAGTGCTTTGAGCAGTCCAAATGACTGGATACTCTGTTATACACAAGAACTTACCTTTACCTTTAGACATGTCAGTGGTATTACTTAATTTGCTATATATACAGCAATTTTGTATGACAAGATTTCTTTATGCATATGTGTCACTTGGTCATTTTTCTTAAGGCGCCCCTTGTTGAATAGTATAAAAATGAACAATAATATAATAGATTTATTTAGCAGTTTTTAGCACAGCAAGATTAAACAAACATTTCACAAAATTAGCTCAGCAAGATTGAAGTAGACAAGATTTAAGAATGCACAATTTAACAAAGCAATATTTAACAATATTCAAGAAGGCACGATTCAACAAGACAACATATTTACAAGATTCAGTTTAAATACACTCTACACACTGTTCTAGTGAGGGGCCTTTCATAAAGTATTATTACTTAGGGGGTAGGGGTCTCTCTGTACGAATTACACAATTTGTGTTAAATGTTGGCTAGTCGAGCTGTTGATATCAAACATATTATAGTTTACAGCATTACCGTATTGTTCCCAACAGACACGCGTGCACGAGTGCAAGGGCCTGGCCTTGAGTCCTCCAATTAAAGACATACAACTAGAACATGCCGTCAATGTTTGGCAAATGCACAAATTTCACACATATAAAACATGTGCAACTCTTAGATCAGTAACACATAGCAAAGACAGAATAACCATGTCTACCCTACATGACAGGAAGACACAAGTTGAGACAGAGATAATTGTAAATCACCAGCCGTTAATTCATCAAGTTGATACAATGCAAACAAAATGTTAGAATATTTGTTTGAATTGAAATACATTTGTAAAATAAGAAAATCAAACTTCACAAACCGACATTACCACACAAATTGGCAAATCAACCACACGAGGCTGTTTGTGATTAATATTATATGTAATTGCGAGTTTTTTTCTGCTAAAAAGTTACATATGAAGTATGGTTTTATTACAATAATTGATTTCCACGAATTGTGATGCACTAGTGATGCCATCTACTAGCCACTTACATCTAAAAAAGAAGTTGGTGTAAATTGTCTTCCGAAATGTTCAATTAGTAGGACAGTCATATTCTCAGTGAACGATATATATCCAGACTAATGGCGCATTTAACTTAAGATCCAGTACGATGTCAAGGTTTATGCTAAGGAGTGACCAATTACAGTGTATATAAATATATATGACATGTACATGATTATTAAATCACACCCAACTTCGAGAATAAAATGAAAACCACTCAAATGAGAAATGTGGCGCCATCTTATGGGCAAAATTACAATGAATGTCATCTAGAATCTATCGGAAAGGTGGCATCAGTGGCGATATTACTGTATTTTTTAAATGCATGTTCACTACTGGAAATCTGTTTCCGTGCATGGTTTTACTTCTGTAAGAGTGCAGTGTGCATCTACTTGGGACAATGTGATATTTGTTCAGTCAGTTTTGGGGAAGATGTCAACTACATTACAACGAAAAACCAGCAATGTCTTGTTGCTTTTTTACAAGTATTACTTTTAGACTTATACATTTTTTTATGTAAATGTCAAATAAATACAGCCATGCCGAATGTAATTAGTAGATGTTTGCATCACGGGGTTCTTTGTAAAAACGAACGTAAGTTTACAGGGGTGTATATGCCAAAGTTAAGTAGCGTGTTAAGGAGGTGGGCTGTTTAAAGTGTCCAGTACTTTATGGATGGCCCCTGAAGCAAAGTGACAGTCTTACCTTTCTTATCTGAAGATGAGTGTCCGACTGAAACATAAATACATGTTTTACAGGACTGTCTAGTAGAGGATCTCACCCCAGGCAGTAGGTCGACAATTTGGCTTATAATAAGTCAATAATTTGAATAATTTAAAGACAAAACAGAAATAAGAAACTTATACCGGGCAACTCCATTTATGGCACAATAAAATAACTTAATTGTTTGTGCAATTATCTTACTAAAAGCATACATACAAAAAAGTTGCGCAAACAAGCTTACAATGTATTTTGCTTTTTTGCAAGTGTCAGTTAGAATAAATTGAGATGAGGTAGTCTTAACAATGTCAGAGCTTAAAGTTTTTAGTCAGTCAGTTACCACTAAATACAGAGTTACTTTTAAGAGAAAACTTTTTAACCTCACTTTTTACTAAGGGTGGGTATATTTTTTTAATAGGAAGGCCATATCTATCTATTTATGTATACATATATATATAATATTAAATATATATATATACTGTATATATATAGATATATTAATTATGCTTAACAAGTTTTATTTGACATAAATAATGATGGGTAATAGTGACACTAGTAAACTACGATAATCAAGGAATATTTTGAGCATACAAGTTGTGATTGGTTGCCATGGAAACCAATAATTTTAAAAAGAAGGATCACACTTAAGTGTTCTGTAATGTTTCTCACAGAAATATACATTTTGTGAGTAGCAACCCTATATGTATTATGAAAACAGGACCATCAGGACTATTAGGAGATGTCCACAACAGTTGGCAAGGACTATTAGGAGATGTCCACAACAGTTGGCAAGGACTATTATGGAGATGTCCACAACAGTTGGCAAGGACTATTATGGAGATGTCCACAACAGTTGGCAAGGACTATTATGGAGATGTCCACAACAGTTGGCAAGGACTATTATGGAGATGTCCACAACAGTTGGCAAGGACTATTATGGAGATGTCCACAACAGTTGGCAAGGACTATTATGGAGATGTCCACAACAGTTGGCAAGGACTATTATGGAGATGTCCACAACAGTTGGCAAGGACTATTATGGAGATGTCCACAACAGTTGGCAAGGACTATTATGGAGATGTCCACAACAGTTGGCAAGGACTATTATGGAGATGTCCACAACAGTTGGCAAGGACTATTATGGAGATGTCCACAACAGTTGGCAAGGACTATTATGGAGATGTCCACAACAGTTGGCAAGGACTATTATGGAGATGTCCACAACAGTTGGCAAGGACTATTATGGAGATGTCCACAACAGTTGGCAAGGACTATTATGGAGATGTCCACAACAGTTGGCAAGGACTATTATGGAGATGT
This sequence comes from Paraescarpia echinospica, assembly GCA_020002185.1. Lineage (NCBI taxonomy): Eukaryota > Metazoa > Annelida > Polychaeta > Sabellida > Siboglinidae > Paraescarpia > Paraescarpia echinospica. Next base: position 74,404,415 of record CM034533.1, on the reverse strand, counting down.
CCACAACAGTTGGCAAGGACTATTATGGAGATGTCCACAACAGTTGGCAAGGACTATTATGGAGATGTCCACAACAGTTGGCAAGGACTATTATGGAGATGTCCACAACAGTTGGCAAGGACTATTATAGAAATGTCCACAACAGTTGGCAAGGACTATTATGGAGATGTCCACAACAGTTGGCAAGGACTATTATGGAGATGTCCACAACAGTAGGCAAGGACTATTATGGAGATGTCCACAACAGTTGGCAAGGACTATTAGGAGATGTCCACAACAGTTGGCAAGGACTATTAGGAGATGTCCACAACAGTTGGCAAGGACTATTAGGAGATGTCCACAACAGTTGGCAAGGACTATTATGGAGATGTCCACAACAGTTGGCAAGGACTATTATGGAGATGTCCACAACAGTTGGCAAGGACTATTATGGAGATGTCCACAACAGTTGGCAAGGACTATTATGGAGATGTCCACAACAGTTGGCAAGGACTATTATGGAGATGTCCACAACAGTTGGCAAGGACTATTATGGAGATGTCCACAACAGTTGGCAAGGACTATTATGGAGATGTCCACAACAGTTGGCAAGGACTATTATGGAGATGTCCACAACAGTTGGCAAGGACTATTATGGAGATGTCCACAACAGTTGGCAAGGACTATTATGGAGATGTCCACAACAGTTGGCAAGGACTATTATGGAGATGTCCACAACAGTTGGCAAGGACTATTATGGAGATGTCCACAACAGTTGGCAAGGACTATTATGGAGATGTCCACAACAGTTGGCAAGGACTATTATGGAGATGTCCACAACAGTTGGCAAGGACTATTAGGAGATGTCCACAACAGTTGGCAAGGACTATTATGGAGATGTCCACAACAGTTGGCAAGGAGACCAGTAAGTCCAAGATCCTATGAATTTGTCATTATAAAATATGAACTAACGTCGATGACACAGACCTTTACAATGGTGAAAATTCATTGTTGAATAACAGTACTGATATATTTTATAATAGTTAATACATAATATTCAAGAATTTGATGTAAAGTCAATTACCTAGATATTCAAATTACTGAATAATAAATAACACGATTCACATATTATGATTGCGGTAATTATATAAGTTATAAGACGCCAAAAGTAAAGCACGAGAGCTCAATCATAATGAGTGTAACATACACTGCGTGCCTTCGCCGATTGTAAACCAGATTGAAACACCCACATTTGAATTACATTTGTGATACAGTCAGTTATCATAAGTTAATGAAATGATTTACGCCTACCTATACCTGTATCATAATACACCAAGATTATGTTTTTTACGAAAACAATTTATTTCAAAGAAAGGCAAAATCACAAATCATAACAATAATCATTTGCATCAATGGTTGATGCTAGTTTGTCAAACAATCCCGTCAAAAAAGTTAAATATCTTGAAATATTTCCGTACAAACATACTACAAAATTACATCATCACAAAGCTAGCATTTTTGTGATTCCAACGACAGTTGTTAGGAATTGCTACTGTTAACATGGATTTCACTAGTAAGGGAACAAGCTGCTGCTTCGCTAGTCCCACTGTAGTGGCCGGGAAGTTGCATTGAAATGCCATAAAACTGTGGCACGCTGTTGCAAGATCTCGCTCTGAAATTGTTAGGAATGAACTGATGATCGTAAATATGTTGGCACACAAAGATACAACTTTAACTCACCCTATTTCTAATAGTGTATATCCTTAGATATCATTGGCACACAAAGATACAACTGTGTACAACTTTAACTCACCCTATTTCTAATAGTGTATATCCTTAGATATAATCTCAGAACATTGATGTCAGACTAAATTACTTTCATCTGGCCTCAGTCCCCCCTACCCAATCCCCTCAAACGAAAGTGTGTAAACATGGATATGATGATGATACATTAACAGCACCGATCAATAAAATATCAATGTCCGACACCAGACAAAACTGCCGCGGATCCCCCCTCCACCAACAAAAGTAATTTTGTCTGATATCGGACATCAATTTCTGAGATGATCCCTTACTTGTGAGGAAAACAATGACGCCAACAAGGATGGCAACAACGACGACAGCGATGACCCCGCCCAAAATGAGGCGTCGATTGGAGCACGTCTTCGTGTCAGATTGCTGTCTTGACATACTTTTGTTCATCCCAGGCCGGGGCGGTAGACCCATGGCAAACCTCTCCTTAAGGGACTGATTCGGCTAAAACACAATAGTAGAACATGTCGACCGTAGTAGACTGACATTGAACTTAATATCCCTGCAGGCCTTTGCTTCCATTCCATAACCCCAACCTTACATTCCTAGAGAGTTTCTAGATCCCATCCTATTTAACACTTCACCCCTCGCCCCCAGTCTTGTAATGTAATTCTTAATCCTTTATACTTCAACCCTTGCCTCCAGTCTTGTAATGTAATTCTTAATCCTGTACACTTCACCCCTTGCCCCCAGTCTTGTAACGTAATTCTTAATCCATTATACTTCACCCCTTGTCCCCAGTCTTGTAATGTAATTCTTAATCCTTTATACTTCACCCCTTGCCCCTAGTCTTGTAATGTAATTCTTAATCATCTACACTTCACCCCTTGCCCCCAGTCTTGTAATGTAATTCTTAATCCTCTACACCTCACCCCTTGCCCCCAGTCTTGTAATGTAATTCTTAATCCTCTACACTTCACCCCTTGTCCCCAGTCTTGTAATGTAATTCTTAATCCTTTATACTTCACCCCTTGCCCCAGTCTTGTAATATAATTCTTAATCCTTTATACTTCACCCCTTGCCCCCAGTCTTGTAATGTAATTCTTAATCCTTTATACTTCACCCCTTGCCCCCAGTCTTGTAATGTACCCCTTGCCCCAGTCTTGTAATGTAATTCTTAATCCTTTACACTTCACCCCTTGCCCCCAGTCTTGTAACGTAATTCTTAATCCTTTATACTTCACCCCTTGCCCCTAGTCTTGTCATGTAATTCTTAATCCTTTATACTTCACCCCTTGCCCCCAGTCTTGTAATGTAATTCTTAATCCTTTATACTTCACCCCTTGCCCCCAGTCTTGTAATGTAATTCTTAATCCTCTACACTTCACCCCTTGCCCCCAGTCTTGTAATGTAATTCTTAATCCTGCACACCTCACCCCTTGTCCCCAGTCTTGTAATGTAATTCTTGATCCTCTACACTTCACCCCTTGCCCCCAGTCTTGTAATGTAATTCTTAATCCTTTACACTTCACCCCTTGCCCCCAGTCTTGTAATGTAATTCTTAATCCTGTACACCTCACCCCTTGCCCCCAGTCTTGTAATGTAATTCTTAATCCTCTACACTTCACCCCTTGCCCCCAGTCTTGTAATGTAATTCTTAATCCTTTACACTTCACCCCTTGCCCCCAGTCTTGTAATGTAATTCTTAATCCTTTACACCTCACCCCTTGCCCCCAGTCTTGTAATGTAATTCTTAATCCTCTACACTTCACCCCTTGCCCCCAGTCTTGTAATGTAATTCTTAACCCTATTCACTTCACCCCTTGCCCCCAGTCTTGCAATGTAATTCTTAATCTTATCTCATGAAACCACTTTGTTACTTCTTCACTTTAATACAATATTCTTAATAATAGAATAAATATAATTATTGAAGGTATACTGTCCACCAAGTTGCCTTTAATAAGCCCGAAATGAACTATCTTGAATCTAAACATTGCGCCTACAACATTTTCAGATTGTTATCAAAACATTAAATTTATAGTCGTTATTTTAATTTGTTATGGAGGTATGCGTCCCTACTTGCAAATACCTTTGAAGTTGCATGATTCCTACACTCCTGACAGCAAAATGGAACACAGTACAACTGACTCAGCGTACGTCCTGCTAATAAACCACCCCTGGCCGATTACAGTAATGAAACAGACAACCTTCCTTTAATCCGAGCTAACTGCCACAATCTGGTATGTCATCCCAGTGCATAACAAGCGCAATGTTCATTAATGAACTTAAAATGCCACTGTTGAAGGAAGAGAAGAACGTTGCATACCTTGCTGAAATCCTCAACATATTCGTTTTCTGGACGTTTCTCTGAGGATTCCTGTAACAAGAAATTAATATGTTATGTATTAACTGCCAAACAGTTAGTTTTGTAATTTTTGTAAATTTGTTTGTTTCAACACAAAATAAAAAAACAATAACATAATTTTATGGTAAAACTCAACACCTTGTCTTACATATTATCTTGGGTGTAAATAATAGCACTTTTGTGCAACTGTTCACCACCATTTTTTTAATGTAACCCTTAAAGGGAATAAAAACCATCTATTGCTTGAATTCGTGTTATATTACATCCTGCTATCTATTATATAGAATATGCATATTTTGGCGCGCTTTTCGGGATGCCGAGATGTGACGTCACTTATGACTCAAACTCGCATCAGGCCAACCATTTCCATGCATTTAGAGCATGTTTACAAGTATAGCTTTTGGGTCGAAACGAGCGTCAGAATGAGTTATTGTGCAATATTCCGACGTAATACAAACACTAGTCATCATAGAGGAACAAGCAGTTATCTTACGGTTCCACATGAATCGAATTTTATTAAAAACAACGAATGCGAATGGGCCTACAAGTCGCCGAGCTTGGGCTCGTTTTCAGAATAATTATATCGAATGCAGCCAATGGGAGATAATCTACACCAATAAACATACATATCCAGCTACAGAAAGTAACGTGTATAATCTCATAATTTCACTAGTATATCGGGATATCCGAATATCGATATATGAAGGAGTTGTACAATTTATCATAACAACTTAAATCAGTTAGAGTTTCCGTTAGTGCCGCTAGCTCAGTGGGTAGGCACGTTGGTTTCTTGTCATTTATTTTACAATCGGGTGACGTCGGTTCAATCCTGACAGCATGCAAACCATTTATTTTCTTTACACTTTTTTTGTTTATGTTTTCACAAAGTAATATAAACCAAATCATTTTATACTATAATGCACTGTTTGTAAATAATTTATATTTTTGTAGTAATTATTTATTCGCCACAAAATTGAAAATATGGTCATTATATAACGATGTTTCTTAATTTTATTTATCCAAACAAATATAATGTAAATATAATTTATTAATTGTAAATGTATTGTACGGTAATATATTGTAATTATATATGTGAAAACAGATTGTGATCTCGGCGAAACCTAGTCCTAGTCGACTTGTAGGCCCATTCGCATTCGTTGTTTTGAATAAAATTTGATTCATGTGGAACCGTAAGATAACTGCTTGTTCCTCTATGATGACTAGTGTTTGTATTACGTTGGAATATTGCACAATAACTCATTCTGACGCTCGTTTCGACCCAAAAGCTATCCTTGTAACGATGCTCTGAATGCATGGAAAGGGTCGGCCTGATGCAAGTGTGTCTCATCAGTGACGTCACAATACTGAGTGATCGCCTAGCTCATTAAAATTTTATTTTCCACAGGAATCGCTTCGCAGACAGGCTTAAAATTGAATTTATGCTACATGTATTTTTCTGTATTTGTTTAATGTTGTCAAATGTAACATACAATGTTAAACTTTGTGTACACATGGAAAGATGATTTTAGCTAATGCCTTATTTTTATTTCCTTTAATATCTTGCTAGCTAAGCACTTTACAACAGAGATGGAAATATGATTTATAACACTAATCATCAAACATGTAGTTTAGTGTTTATAGCTGTTGTTTCAACTTGTGTTATTATCCCGTCTTTTACAATCTGTGTCGGAGTGTACATTTATTTTTGGACATCAAAGAAATTCTACTATGCTGTTCAATAATAAGCTGAATCCAATTTTTATGGCATGACAAACACAATGTTCTATTGAACAATGGTGGTTTGTGTATTGAATGAAGTGCATGTACACATAGTTAATGTAATGATGCTTTGTGTCTAGAATGAAGTGTATGTACACATAGTTAATGTAATGATGCTTTGTGTCTAGAATGAAGTGTATGTACACATAGTTAATGTAATGATGCTTTGTGTCTTGAATGAAGTGTATGTACACATAGTTAATGTAATGATGCTTTGTGTCTTGAATGAAGTGTATGTACACATAGTTAATGTAATGATGCTTTGTGTCTTCAATGAAGTGCATGTACACATAGTTAATGTAATGATGTTTTGTGTATTGAATGAAGTGTATGTACACATAGTTAATGTAATGATGCTTTGTGTCTTGAATGAAGTGTATGTACACATAGTTAATGTAATGATGCTTTGTGTCTTGAATGAAGTGCATGTACACATAGTTAATGTAATGATGCTTTGTGTCTTGAATGAAGTGTATGTACACATAGTTAATGTAAGTATGCTTTGTGTCTTGAATGAAGTATATGTACACATAGTTAATGTAATGATGCTTTGTGTCTTGAATGAAGTGTATGTACACATAGTTAATGTAATGATGCTTTGTGTCTTGAATGAAGTGCATGTACACATAGTTAATGTAATGATGTTTTGTGTCTTGAATGAAGTGCATGTACACATAGTTAATGTAATGATGATTTGTGTCTTGAATGAAGTGTATGTACACATAGTTAATGTAATGATGCTTTGTGTCTTGAATGAAGTGCATGTACAGATAGTTAATGTAATGATGCTTTGTGTCTTGAATGAAGTGCATGTACACATAGTTAATGTAATGATGCTTTGTGTCTTGAATGAAGTGTATGTACACATAGTTAATGTAATGATGCATTGTGTCTTGAATGAAGTGTATGTACACATAGTTAATGTAATGATGCTTTGTGTCTTGAATGAAGTGCATGTACAGATAGTTAATGTAATGATGCTTTGTGTCTTGAATGAAGTGTATGTACACATAGTTAATGTAATGATGCTTTGTGTCTTGAATGAAGTGCATGTACAGATAGTTAATGTAATGATGCTTTGTGTCTTGAATGAAGTGCATGTACACATAGTTAATGTAATGATGCTTTGTGTCTTGAATGAAGTGCATGTACAGATAGTTAATGTAATGATGCTTTGTGTCTTGAATGAAGTGCATGTACACATAGTTAATGTAATGATGCTTTGTGTCTTGAATGAAGTGTATGTACACATAGTTAATGTAATGATGCTTTGTGTATTGAATGAAGTGCATGTACACATAGTTAATGTAATGATGCTTTGTGTCTAGAATGAAGTATGTACACATAGTTAATGTAATGATGCTTTGTGTCTAGAATGAAGTATGTACACATAGTTAATGTAATGATGCTTTGTGTCTTGAATGAAGTGCATGTACACATAGTTAATATAATGATAATGATGCTAGTTAATGTAATGATGCTTTGTGTCTTGAATGAAGTGTATGTACACATAGTTAATGTAATGATGCTTTGTGTCTTGAATGAAGTGCATGTACACATAGTTAATGTAATGATGCTTTGTGTCTAGAATGAAGTATGTACACATAGTTAATGTAATGATGCTTTGTGTCTTGAATGAAGTGCATGTACACATAGTTAATGTAATGATGCTTTGTGTCTAGAATGAAGTATGTACACATAGTTAATGTAATGATGCTTTGTGTCTTGAATGAAGTGTATGTACACATAGTTAATGTAATGATGCTTTGTGTCTTGAATGAAGTGTATGTACACATAGTTAATGTAATGATGCTTTGTGTCTTGAATGAAGTGTATGTACACATAGTTAATGTAATGATGCTTTGTGTCTTGAATGAAGTGTATGTACACATAGTTAATGTAATGATGCTTTGTGTCTTGAATGAAGTGTATGTACACATAGTTAATGTAATGATGCTTTGTGTCTTGAATGAAGTGTATGTACACATAGTTAATGTAATGATGCTTTGTGTCTTGAATGAAGTGTATGTACACATAGTTAATGTAATGATGCTTTGTGTCTTGAATGAAGTGCATGTACACATAGTTAATGTAATGATGCTTTGTGTCTTGAATGAAGTGTATGTACACATAGTTAATGTAATGATGCTTTGTGTCTTGAATGAAGTGCATGTACACATAGTTAATGTAATGATGCTTTGTGTCTTGAATGAAGTGTATGTACACATAGTTAATGTAATGATGCTTTGTGTCTTGAATGAAGTGCATGTACAGATAGTTAATGTAATGATGCTTTGTGTCTTGAATGAAGTGCATGTACACATAGTTAATGTAATGATGCTTTGTGTCTTGAATGAAGTGTATGTACACATAGTTAATGTAATGATGCTTTGTGTCTTGAATGAAGTGCATGTACACATAGTTAATGTAATGATGCTTTGTGTCTTGAATGAAGTGCATGTACACATAGTTAATGTAATGATGCTTTGTGTCTTGAATGAAGTGTATGTACACATAGTTAATGTAATGATGCTTTGTGTCTTGAATGATTTGTATGTACACATAGTTAATGTAATGATGCTTTGTGTCTTGAATGAAGTGCATGTACAGATAGTTAATATAATGATGCTTTGTGTCTTGAATGAAGTATGTACACATAGTTAATGTAATGATGCTTTGTGTCTTGAATGAAGTATGTACACATAGTTAATATAATGATGCTTTGTGTCTTGAATGAAGTATGTACACATAGTTAATGTAATGATGCTTTGTGTCTTGAATGAAGTGCATGTACACATAGTTAATATAATGATGCTTTGTGTCTTGAATGAAGTATGTACACATAGTTAATGTAATGATGCTTTGTGTCTTGAATGATTTGTATGTACACATAGTTAATGTAATGATGCTTTGTGTCTTGAATGAAGTGCATGTACAGATAGTTAATATAATGATGCTTTGTGTCTTGAATGAAGTATGTACACATAGTTAATGTAATGATGCTTTGTGTCTTGAATGAAGTATGTACACATAGTTAATATAATGATGCTTTGTGTCTTGAATGAAGTATGTACACATAGTTAATGTAATGATGCTTTGTGTCTTGAATGAAGTGCATGTACACATAGTTAATATAATGATGCTTTGTGTCTTGAATGAAGTATGTACACATAGTTAATGTAATGATGCTTTGTGTCTAGAATGAAGTATGTACACATAGTTAATGTAATGAGGTAGTGCATGAAATGTAGGTTCCTTTGCTTACAAATTGTTGTGTTAACAATATACAAAGCTCACTTTCCTATTGCTATGTTTGCAAGAGAATCTTGGTGACGTATCAAAAGTAGTTGATTGTTGATCCAACAGTTGCACAAACTTGATAAAATAGACATCATATGTGCGTCGGAGTGGACAGTAAGTTGGACATTTGCAACTGGATACAAGAGATATGAATAAGGTACATGTCAGGTATAACTTCAAACACTCAAAGACATAACATATATACAGTTATTAACTATAGTATATTGTCAGCAAAGTAGAAAGAACATTAAGTAGCCTTATTAATATAACCACACATACATATCCATTACAAATATTAAGTCACAAACATGTCCAGTCTTCCACAAATAACAAGCATGATTTGGTGGCAACAAATTCCATGTGTCAGAGTGGACATGATATTGGACATTTCAACTTAGCGACACAATTAGTTACAGTACATTGGGTTTTTCTTTAAAAAGAAAGTTAACATTCAAAACTTAATCTTGAGTGTTCAGTTCTACATATGAGCCACTATAAACCATAACTTGATTTATTACTCATGGTGGGTATCATTATCATGATTACGCAGTCTACTTCATTATTTTGGCCATAATGGTCTCCAGATCCATGGAGACATCTTTTAGCAGACTAAATACATCATGTTGAAGGCATTTTTAATAAAATTAAATAATTTTGTTTCATAGAATAGCATAAATAATCAGAATGTAGGTTGTTCCCATGATTCAGATCATGTGTCGAAGTGGACATTCCGTGGACACTCTATTTGTTCCAGATTCAAATTGAATATATAGTAAATTGTTATTGTTTGTTGTTACATGTAATACTTACATGATTGTGACATGTAATACTTACTTGATTGTTACATGTAATACATACATGATTGTTACATGTAATACATACATGATTGTTACATGTAATACATACATGATTGTTACATGTAATACATACATGATTGTTACATGTAATACATACATGATTGTTACATGTAATACATACATGATTGTTACATGTAATACATACATGATTGTTACATGTAATACATACATGATTGTGACATGTAATACTTACTTGATTGTTACATGTAATACATACATGATTGTTACATGTAATACATACATGATTGTTACATGTAATACATACATGAGTGTCATTACAAATGACTCATAAACTGTTGTTTCCTATTGCTGCAATTTGAAAGAGAACAGAAAGGTTGTTTGTGTCGGAGTGGACATGTTTGGACGGAACAATCTTCGGCATCTTACCTACCAGCTTTAGCAACAATTACGCATGTTTACTATTTTTTTTCTTAGCCACTCATATTATCTTCATTACGTAAAAAAATCAAGCAGTGGTTTGTATCCCGTAGTATATACAGGTCAATGTGTGGGAGTGGACATTTTGGATGGAAAAAAATGTCCAATGATAGTTAATTAAGTGTATTTCAATATATCTGATGTACACCAATATAGGATACCATGTGCTTTATGGCCTTCTCAGCAAGGTGTAAGTTATTTCTAAGGTGCTCATGGTTTCAGAGTAATGACACTTTATATCAGTGAAAATACAGAATGAGACACCAAATTCCGTACAAATTAGTACATATCTTGCGGTAGCGAAACAAGTTGTCAAGACAGAAAGTTCAAACTTTGCATGTAGGTTGCCCTGATGCATCCATGCTTTAAAACGGTATTAAACAGCAACTAACTTGCAGTTCTGGAAGAGTAAATTCATGTCAAAGCATTAATAACTGGCACCTTAGGTTACTGTGAAATTGCCCATATCATAAAAAAGTGTATATATATATGTTGTTCAATACGAATGTCCGGACATATCTCTGTCAGTTTCCGTGTAAGGCACTGGACTTTTGTAGGCATTCTAGCTGCACCATTAGGGTGGTTTGTAAGTTTCGAATTTTCTTTTTTTCATCCAATGTGCCCCAGTAGGAACTTGGGCAGAAACAAAACTATTGCTACCTCCTACTGATTGTGGCTGCCGAAGACATATGCACGTGTTACTTCTGGCAGGGTGTTAAGCAATACATGTCACTGAAGCTGCATTATATAGTAACATTTTAGCTATCCGTAGCCAGCCGAATAAATTTTTTGATCTAGTGTCAGCATTAACAAGAAAATATTAATAGTTGCCTTCTTGCTGTGTAGCCCTGGAGTAATTCGGCTATTAGCTACATAAATTTATGTCAGTACATTGCCAGCATGAAGTATAGGTTCTTCAACCAGTAAATGTCCACAATCTAATTTGATTATTCTGGCATTGGGAGTTTAGAAATTGAGATCACAGCTCAATGAGTCTACGACAGGATTTTTCATTTCCCTGCGTGTGATCTTTTAGTTCCCCTGGCATAGACACCAGACAGAAGGGACCAACGACTTACAGCGTCTCTTCCAAACACTCAGGCAAAGTAGGGTGAACAAAACTACCCAAGTTTCGACACAAACCAGTACCGAACCGCCGCCTGGCAGCACGAGGGTTCGAAAGCCGCTTTCTCCAAACGATAGTCCAACATTTTAACTGCTCGAACACAGTGCCCCACTATAGACGATGGTTTGTCTGGTATGTTTAGATGCCAGTAGTAGAACTGCCAGTCAGACTGGCTCACAAGTTTATATACACTAATTCACATTGAGGGGTGGACCAACAAACCAAAGCCTGGGTAGTAAATGTCACTTTTACAGTATTATAACGTAAAAGGAGGCAGTCTGTACCTAGTTTTTCATTTATTAATTAATATAATGTTCTTAAGACTATACTACGTTGATGGTGTACAGTCTGACAAATTGTGTTTAGTAAGCCCATAACAACGTTTGCAATTTGGAAAATACGACCCCGGAGCATGTTTAAATAGTAACAAAATCTAGTTTCAAAACAAGCTTTATTGGCAATATGGTTGAGTTGGGCCGAGTTTACTGCTGTAATTTCTCATGTTTAATGATGTCCCATAATCCCACGTTCAACGTAGCAGACTTCCTGTTAGAAATTACTATGCCCGCTAATTCATGGTAGAGTACCTGACCGGCTCCCTTTAAACTTGTTCCCGTGACCATTTAATTTCAGCAGTCACCAATTATGGCACTGCAGACAGCAGGTAATTTTAACATGATTCCAATAGTGCCAGCCGGGGAATAACTGACAAGTAAAAAAGTAAACACATCATTTTTTTAATATGTTGCCAGTTGATCAATCAGAGGCCAATTGAATATAAAAAGAGGTGAGTTGACCCTGACCCATCAGTTGACTTACAGTGCTCCAAAGTTACTGGACCATAACACATAAGTGGACATAGACTTACAGTGCTCCAAAGTTATTGGACCATGACACATGAGTGGACATAGACTTCCAGTGCTCCAAAGTTACTGGACCATGACACATGAGTGGACATAGACTTCCAGTGCTCCAAAGTTACTGGACCATGACACATGAGTGGACATAGACTTCCAGTGCTCCAAAGTTACTGGACCATGACACATGAGTGGACATAGACTTCCAGTGCTCCAAAGTTACTGGACCATGACACATGAGTGGACATAGACTTACAGTGCTCCAAAGTTACTGGACCTTGCCACATGAGTGGACATAGACTTACATGCTCCAACGTTACTGGACCATGACACATGAGTGGACATAGACTTCCAGTGCTCCAAAGTTACTGGACCATGACACATGAGTGGACATAGACTTCCAGTGCTCCAAAGTTACTGGACCATGACACATGAGTGGACATAGACTTCCAGTGCTCCAAAGTTACTGGACCATGACACATGAGTGGACATAGACTTACATGCTCCAACGTTACTGGACCATGACACATGAGTGGACATAGACTTACAGTGCTCCAAAGTTACTGGACCATGACACATGAGTGGACATAGACTTAGTGCTCCAACGTTACTGGACCATGACACATGAGTGGACATAGACTTACATGCTCCAACGTTACTGGACCATGACACATGAGTGGACATAGACTTACAGTGCTCCAACGTTACTGGACCATGACACATGAGTGGACATAGACTTAGTGCTCCAAAATTACTGGACCATGACACATGAGTGGACATAGACTTACAGTGCTCCAAAGTTACTGGACCATGACACATGAGTGGACATAGACTTACATGCTCCAACGTTACTGGACCATGACACATGAGTGGACATAGACTTACAGTGCTCCAAAGTTACTGGACCATGACACATGAGTGGACATAGACTTACATGCTCCAACGTTACTGGACCATGACACATGAGTGGACATAGACTTAGTGCTCCAACGTTACTGGACCATGACACATGAGTGGACATAGACTTACATGCTCCAACGTTACTGGACCATGACACATGACTGGACATAGACTTACAGTGCTCCAACGTTACTGGACCATGACACATGAGTGGACATAGACTTAGTGCTCCAACGTTACTGGACCATGACACATGAGTGGACATAGACTTACATGCTCCAACGTTACTGGACCATGACACATGAGTGGACATAGACTTACAGTGCTCCAACGTTACTGGACCATGACACATGAGTGGACATAGACTTACATGCTCCAACGTTACTGGACCATGACACATGAGTGGACATAGACTTACAGTGCTCCAAAGTTACTGGACCATGACACATGAGTGGACATAGACTTACAGTGCTCCAACGTTACTGGACCATAACACATGAGTGGACATAGACTTACAGTGCTCCAAAGTTACTGGACCATGACACATGAGTGGACATAGACTTCCAGTGCTCCAAAGTTACTGGACCATGACACATGAGTGGACATAGACTTCCAGTGCTCCAAAGTTACTGGACCATGACACATGAGTGGACATAGACTTACATGCTCCAACGTTACTGGACCATGACACATGAGTGGACATAGACTTACATGCTCCAACGTTACTGGACCATGACACATGAGTGGACATAGACTTAGTGCTCCAAAGTTACTGGACCTTGCCACATGAGTGGACATAGACTTACATGCTCCAACGTTACTGGACCATGACACATGAGTGGACATAGACTTACAGTGCTCCAAAGTTACTGGACCATGACACATGAGTGGACATAGACTTACATGCTCCAACGTTACTGGACCATGACACATGAGTGGACATAGACTTCCAGTGCTCCAAAGTTACTGGACCATGACACATGAGTGGACATAGACTTAGTGCTCCAAAGTTACTGGACCTTGCCACATGAGTGGACATATACTTACAGTGCTCCAACGTTACTGGACCATGACACATGAGTGGACATAGACTTAGTGCTCCAAAGTTACTGGACCTTGCCACATGAGTGGACATAGACTTAGTGCTCCAAAGTTACTGGACCTTGCCACATGAGTGGACATAGACTTACATGCTCCAACGTTACTGGACCATGACACATGAGTGGACATAGACTTACATGCTCCAACGTTACTGGACCATAACACATGAGTGGACATAGACTTACATGCTCCAACGTTACTGGACCATGACACATGAGTGGACATAGACTTACAGTGCTCCAAAGTTACTGGACCTTGCCACATGAGTGGACATAGACTTACATGCTCCAACGTTACTGGACCATAACACATCAGTGGACATAGACTTACAGTGCTCCAAAGTTACTGGACCATGACACATGAGTGGACATAGACTTCCAGTGCTCCAAAGTTACTGGACCATGACACATGAGTGGACATAGACTTAGTGCTCCAAAGTTACTGGACCTTGCCACATGAGTGGACATAGACTTACATGCTCCAACGTTACTGGACCATAACACATGAGTGGACATAGACTTACAGTGCTCCAAAGTTACTGGACCATGACACATGAGTGGACATAGACTTCCAGTGCTCCAAAGTTACTGGACCATGACACATGAGTGGACATAGACTTACATGCTCCAACGTTACTGGACCATGACACATGAGTGGACATAGACTTACAGTGCTCCAACGTTACTGGACCATAACACATGAGTGGACATAGACTTAGTGCTCCAAAGTTACTGGACCTTGCCACATGAGTGGACATAGACTTACATGCTCCAACGTTACTGGACCATAACACATGAGTGGACATAGACTTACAGTGCTCCAAAGTTACTGGACCATGACACATGAGTGGACATAGACTTACATGCTCCAAAGTTACTGGACCATGACACATGAGTGGACATAGACTTCCAGTGCTCCAAAGTTACTGGACCATAACACATGAGTGGACATAGACTTACAGTGCTCCAAAGTTACTGGACCATGACACATGAGTGGACATAGACTTCCAGTGCTCCAAAGTTACTGGACCATGACACATGAGTGGACATAGACTTACAGTGCTCCAACGTTACTGGACCATGACACATGAGTGGACATAGACTTACAGTGCTCCAACGTTACTGGACCTTGCCACATGAGTGGACATAGACTTACAGTGCTCCAACGTTACTGGACCATGACACATGAGTGGACATAGACTTACAGTGCTCCAACGTTACTGGACCATGACACATGAGTGGACATAGACTTACATGCTCCAACGTTACTGGACCATGACACATGAGTGGACATAGACTTAGTGCTCCAAAGTTACTGGACCTTGCCACATGAGTGGACATAGACTTAGTGCTCCAAAGTTACTGGACCTTGCCACATGAGTGGACATAGACTTAGTGCTCCAAAGTTACTGGACCTTGCCACATGAGTGGACATAGACTTACATGCTCCAAAGTTACTGGACCATGACACATGAGTGGACATAGACTTACATGCTCCAACGTTACTGGACCATGACACATGAGTGGACATAGACTTAGTGCTCCAAAGTTACTGGACCTTGCCACATGAGTGGACATAGACTTACAGTGCTCCAACTGTTGCCACATGAGTGGACATAGACTTACATGCTCCAACACATGAGTGGACATAGACTTACAGTGCTCCAAAGTTACTGGACCATGACACATGAGTGGACATAGACTTACATGCTCCAACGTTACTGGACCATGACACATGAGTGGACATAGACTTACAGTGCTCCAACGTTACTGGACCATGACACATGAGTGGACATAGACTTACATGCTCCAACGTTACTGGACCATGACACATGAGTGGACATAGACTTACAGTGCTCCAACGTTACTGGACCATGACACATGAGTGGACATAGACTTAGTGCTCCAAAGTTACTGGACCATGACACATGAGTGGACATAGACTTACAGTGCTCCAAAGTTACTGGACCATGACACATGAGTGGACATAGACTTACATGCTCCAACGTTACTGGACCATGACACATGAGTGGACATAGACTTACAGTGCTCCAAAGTTACTGGACCATGACACATGAGTGGACATAGACTTACATGCTCCAACGTTACTGGACCATGACACATGAGTGGACATAGACTTACAGTGCTCCAAAGTTACTGGACCATGACACATGAGTGGACATAGACTTAGTGCTCCAAAGTTACTGGACCTTGCCACATGAGTGGACATAGACTTACAGTGCTCCAACGTTACTGGACCATAACACATGAGTGGACATAGACTTACAGTGCTCCAAAGTTACTGGACCATGACACATGAGTGGACATAGACTTACAGTGCTCCAAAGTTACTGGACCATGACACATGAGTGGACATAGACTTACATGCTCCAACGTTACTGGACCATGACACATGAGTGGACATAGACTTACAGTGCTCCAAAGTTACTGGACCATGACACATGAGTGGACATAGACTTACAGTGCTCCAACGTTACTGGACCATAACACATGAGTGGACATAGACTTACATGCTCCAACGTTACTGGACCATGACACATGAGTGGACATAGACTTACAGTGCTCCAAAGTTACTGGACCATGACACATGAGTGGACATAGACTTACATGCTCCAACGTTACTGGACCATGACACATGAGTGGACATAGACTTACAGTGCTCCAACGTTACTGGACCATGACACATGAGTGGACATAGACTTACATGCTCCAACGTTACTGGACCATGACACATGAGTGGACATAGACTTACAGTGCTCCAACGTTACTGGACCATGACACATGAGTGGACATAGACTTACATGCTCCAACGTTACTGGACCATGACACATGAGTGGACATAGACTTACAGTGCTCCAAAGTTACTGGACCATGACACATGAGTGGACATAGACTTACATGCTCCAACGTTACTGGACCATGACACATGAGTGGACATAGACTTACAGTGCTCCAAAGTTACTGGACCATGACACATGAGTGGACATAGACTTACATGCTCCAACGTTACTGGACCATGACACATGAGTGGACATAGACTTACAGTGCTCCAACGTTACTGGACCATGACACATGAGTGGACATAGACTTACAGTGCTCCAAAGTTACTGGACCATGACACATGAGTGGACATAGACTTCAGTGCTCCGTTACTGGACCATGACACATGAGTGGACATAGACTTCCAGTGCTCCAAAGTTACTGGACCATGACACATGAGTGGACATAGACTTACATGCTCCAACGTTACTGGACCATGACACATGAGTGGACATAGACTTACAGTGCTCCAACGTTACTGGACCATGACACATGAGTGGACATAGACTTACATGCTCCAACGTTACTGGACCATGACACATGAGTGGACATAGACTTACATGCTCCAACGTTACTGGACCATGACACATGAGTGGACATAGACTTAGTGCTCCAAAGTTACTGGACCATGACACATGAGTGGACATAGACTTACATGCTCCAACGTTACTGGACCATGACACATGAGTGGACATAGACTTACAGTGCTCCAAAGTTACTGGACCATGACACATGAGTGGACATAGACTTACAGTGCTCCAACGTTACTGGACCATAACACATGAGTGGACATAGACTTACATGCTCCAACGTTACTGGACCATGACACATGAGTGGACATAGACTTACATGCTCCAAAGTTACTGGACCATGACACATGAGTGGACATAGACTTACAGTGCTCCAACGTTACTGGACCATAACACATGAGTGGACATAGACTTACATGCTCCAACGTTAGTGGACCATGACACATGAGTGGACATAGACTTAGTGCTCCAAAGTTACTGGACCTTGCCACATGAGTGGACATAGACTTACATGCTCCAACGTTACTGGACCATGACACATGAGTGGACATAGACTTACATGCTCCAACGTTACTGGACCATAACACATGAGTGGACATAGACTTACATGCTCCAACGTTACTGGACCATGACACATGAGTGGACATAGACTTACAGTGCTCCAAAGTTACTGGACCTTGCCACATGAGTGGACATAGACTTACATGCTCCAACGTTACTGGACCATGACACATGAGTGGACATAGACTTACAGTGCTCCAACGTTACTGGACCATGACACATGAGTGGACATAGACTTACATGCTCCAACGTTACTGGACCATGACACATGAGTGGACATAGACTTACAGTGCTCCAAAGTTACTGGACCATGACACATGAGTGGACATAGACTTACATGCTCCAAAGTTACTGGACCATGACACATGAGTGGACATAGACTTACATGCTCCAAAGTTACTGGACCATAACACATGAGTGGACATAGACTTACAGTGCTCCAAAGTTACTGGACCATGACACATGAGTGGACATAGACTTCCAGTGCTCCAAAGTTACTGGACCATGACACATGAGTGGACATAGACTTACAGTGCTCCAACGTTACTGGACCATAACACATGAGTGGACATAGACTTACAGTGCTCCAACGTTACTGGACCATGACACATGAGTGGACATAGACTTCCAGTGCTCCAAAGTTACTGGACCATGACACATGAGTGGACATAGACTTACATGCTCCAACGTTACTGGACCATGACACATGAGTGGACATAGACTTAGTGCTCCAAAGTTACTGGACCTTGCCACATGAGTGGACATAGACTTACAGTGCTCCAAAGTTACTGGACCTTGCCACATGAGTGGACATAGACTTACAGTGCTCCAAAGTTACTGGACCTTGACACATGAGTGGACATAGACTTACAATGCTCCAAAGTTACTGGACCTTGCCACATGAGTGGACATAGACTTACAGTGCTCCAAAGTTACTGGACCTTGCCACATGAGTGGACATAGACTTACAGTGCTCCAAAGTTACCACCAAGTTACATTTGGTAACCCTGAACCTGTGAATATTGTAAGAGTGAAGTGTTCAAATTGAAAACAACAATTCAGATGCTAAACACCCTCTATTGGCAATATTGCAGACGCCTGCTGGATTAACCAAAGGACAGTTGATGTTCCTTGGGTTTGAGTGGTTCCCACATGCAAGACAACTGATTCAGCTAACTTTATTCTAATAATTAACCCCCGATTGATTTCAGGTAAACCAAATGACAACATTGTTTTAAAATATAGTTTTGCTGGGTATGTTTGCTATTATATTTTACCTGTGTTGGCGCTGTAGATTCACCAATTTCAGCATAATCATCTTCCGGCTTTTTCTGGAATGTTAGGTGATTAAACATTGCATATACAAAAGATATATAACCATATATATATATGTACTGTATGTGCATGTACTCATCAATTCCATGCAATATTTGTGTGTGTTTGTTCGTCTGTGTGTGTGTGTGTGTGTGTGTGTGTGTGTGTGTGTGTGTGTGTGTGTGTGTGTGTGTGTGTGTGTGTGTGTGTGTGTGTGTGTGTGTGTGTGTGTGTGTGTGTGTGTGTGTGTGTGCGTGCCTGTGTGTGTTCGTGCATGTGTGCATGTGTTCATGCGTGTCTGTGTGCGTGTGTGTGTGTATGCACACATGTCTGTAGTTCTGTGTATGCATGTGTGCGTGCCTGTGAAAGTTCATACATGTGTGAACACAAGTCATCACATTAAATATTTTCTTACATTCTCAAGTATGAGAGTGGCGAAACATGATGCAAAACTGTTCTATACGTAGCAGCCATAGGCACTTCCCAAAGTTATTGCCACTTATCAACCGAAGCCAGCAAACTAAAACATTTTATTTATCCTGAGATATGATAATAACATAATGACACAGCTAACATACCATTGAGAAGTTGTTGTCATAAACATTTTCTTTCCCATGGATTATTTCGTCTGTTTCCTGAAAACAAAAACAAATGCTCTATTACATTTTATTAAGATCATTATGGTTTTAATTTATGTACAGCTGCCTAACAGTTTTGTTGACAAAAATGACTACTGTTTGTTTTAGTGGGTGTCTATTAGAGGTCAAAATTCAGCATTTTTTAAAGCATATCATGGATGGTAAATGTTTTTGAGAAAATGACCATCAAAGTTTGCATAATTGATTTGATTACTTGATATCGATGCGCTTGATCCTTGAATAAGTCATTTGAAGGGATGTAATTGTTATAAAAGTGAACTGTATTGTTAGTAAACTTAAAAAAGATATCATACTATGGCAGAAAACCATCTTGAGTATTTTGTTTGTCAAAACAACACCACTTCACCTGTGTTGCCTAGCCATAAACCAGCTGTTGTTATAAAGTCTCCATTTCCCCATTTAGTTGACGTGAAACATGAAAATGTGTGTCCAATTACAAGCAACAAGCACCCTGGCAGTGACCATCCTCATAAAACCCTGTGTTTCTAATCACAATATATATATATAGAGACATGGAATGACACAGAGACATGTGTCCCTCCACCATGGAATGACATAGACATGTGGCCCTGCACCATGGAATGACACAGAGAAGTGGCCCTCCACCATGGAATGACATAGACATGTGGCCCTCCACCATGGAATGACATAGACATGTGGCCCTGCACCATGGAATGACAGACATGTGGCCCTCCACCATGGAATGACATAGACATGTGGCCCTCCACCATGGAATGGACATAGGAATGAGACAGACAAGTGGCCCTCCACCATAGAATGACAGACATGTGGCCCTCCACCATGGAATGGCATAGCTAGAGACATGTGTCCCTCCACCATGGAATGACACAGAGATGTGTCCCTCCACCATGGAATGACACAGAGACACGTGTCCCTCCACCATGGAATGACATAGCTAGAGAATGTGGCCCTCCACGATGGAATGACATAGACAGAGACATGTAACACTCCACCATGGAATGGCATAGATACATGTGACACTCCACCATGGAATGGCATAGATACATGTGACACTGCACCATGGAATGACATAGATAGAGACACGTGACACTCCACCATGGAATGGCATAGATACATGTAACACTCCACCATGGAATGACTTAGATAGAGACATGTGACACTCCACCATGGAATGGCATAGATACATGTGACACTGCACCATGGAATGACATAGATAGAGACATGTGACACTCCACTACAAAATGGCATAGATACATGTGACACTCCACCATGGAATGACATAGATAGAGACATGTGACACACCACCATGGAATGGCATAGAGACATGTAACACACCACCATTGAATGACATAGCTAGAGACATGCGACACTCCACCATGGAATGACATAGAAAAATGTGACACTCCACCATGGAATGTCATATATAAATTACAACTATTCTATAAATATAGTTAATTGAGAACTGTCTACAAGGACTCAAAATATGTTTTATAGTCTCTTCAGTCAAACATCTTTAGAAACTGATTCTCGAGAACTGTTTTTTCTGTAAAACAATATAACTTTGCCAATGTCAAAGGTAGAACTATCCATTGTGTCATTGTTTCTCCTCTGCCCGTGTTAAAGGTGGCACCATCCATTGTGTCATTGTTTCTCCTCCACCCATGTCAAAGGTGGCACCATCCATTGTGTCACTGTTTCTCCTCTGCCCATGTTAAAGGTGGCACTATCCATTGTGTCGTTGTTTCTCCTCTGCCCATGTTAAGGGTGGCACCATCCATTGTGTCATTGTTTCTCCTCTGCCCATATCAAAGGTGGCACTATCCATTGTGTCATTGTTTCTCCTCTGCCCATGTCAAAGGTGGCACCATCCATTGTGTCATTGTTTCTCCTACACCCATGTCAAAGGTGGCACTATCCATTGTGTCATTGTTTCTCCTCTGCCCATGTCAAAGGTGGCACCATCCATTGTGTCATTGTTTCTCCTCTGCCCACGTTAAAGTTGGCACCATCCATTGTGTCATTGTTTCTCCTCTGCCCATGTCAAAGGTGGCACCATCCATTGTGTCATTGTTTCTCCTCTGCCCATGTCAAAGGTGGCACTATCCATTGTGTCATTGTTTCTCCTCCGCCCATGTCAAAGGTGTCACTATCCATTGTCATTGTTTCTCCTCTGCCCATATCAAAGGTGGCACCATCCATTGTGTCATTGTTTCTCCTCTACCCGTGTTAAAGGTGGCACCATCCATTGTGTCATTGTTTCTCCTCTGCCCATGTCAAAGGTGACACTATCCATTGTGTCATTGTTTCTCCTCTACCCGTGTTAAAGGTGGCACCATCCATTGTGTCATTGTTTCTCCTCTGCCCATGTTAAAGGTGGCACCATCCATTGTGTCATTGTTTCTCCTCTGCCAATGTCAAAGGTGGCACTATCCATTGTGTCATTGTTTCTCCTCTGCCCATGTTAAAGGTGGCACCATCCATTGGGTCATTGTTTCTTTTCTGCCCATATCAAAGGTGGCACTATCCATTGTGTCACTGTTTCTCCTCTGCCCGTGTTAAAGGTGGCACCATTCATTGTGTCATTGTTTCTCCTCTACCCGTGTTAAAGGTGGCACCATCCATTGTGTCATTGTTTCTCCTCTGCCCACGTTAAAGTTGGCACCATCCATTGTGTCATTGTTTCTCCTCTGCCCATGTCAAAGGTGGCACCATCCATTGTGTCATTGTTTCTCCTCTGCCCATGTCAAAGGTGGCACTATCCATTGTGTCATTGTTTCTCCTCCGCCCATGTCAAAGGTGTCACTATCCATTGTGTCATTGTTTCTCCTCTGCCCATATCAAAGGTGGCACCATCCATTGTGTCATTGTTTCTCCTCTGCCCATGTCAAAGGTGGCACTATCCATTGTGTCATTGTTTCTCCTCTACCCGTGTTAAAGGTGGCACTATCCATTGTGTCATTGTTTCTCCTCTACCCGTGTTAAAGGTGGCACCATCCATTGTGTCATTGTTTCTCCTCTGCCAATGTCAAAGGTGGCACTATCCATTGTGTCATTGTTTCTCCTCTGCCCATGTTAAAGGTGGCACCATCCATTGGGTCATTGTTTCTTTTCTGCCCATATCAAAGGTGGCACTATCCATTGTGTCACTGTTTCTCCTCTGCCCGTGTTAAAGGTGGCACCATCCATTGTGTCATTGTTTCTCCTCTGACCATGTTAAAGGTGGCACCATCCATTGTGTCAATGTTTCTCCTCTGCCCATGTCAAAGGTGGCACCATCCATTGTGTCATTGTTTCTCCTCTGCCCATGTAAATAGTGGCACTATCCATTGTCATTGTTTCTCCTCCGCCCATGTCAAAGGTGGCACTATCCATTGTGTCATTGTTTCTCCTCTGCCCATGTCAAAGGTGGCACTATCCATTGTGTCATTATTTCTCCTCTGCCCATGTCAAAGGTGGCACCATCCATTGTGTCATTGTTTCTCCTCTGCCCATGTCAAAGGTGGCACCATCCATTGTGTCATTGTTTCTCCTCTGCCCATATCAAAGGTGGCACCATCCATTGTGTCATTGTTTCTCCTCTGCCCATGTCAAAGGTGGCACTATCCATTGTGTCATTGTTTCTCCTCTACCCATGTTAAAGGTGGCACTATCCATTGTGTCATTGTTTCTCCTCTACCCGTGTTAAAGGTGGCACCATCCATTGTGTCATTGTTTCTCCTCTGCCAATGTCAAAGGTGGCACTATCCATTGTGTCATTGTTTCTCCTCTGCCCGTGTTAAAGGTGGCACCATCCATTGGGTCATTGTTTCTTTTCTGCCCATATCAAAGGTGGCACTATCCATTGTGTCACTGTTTCTCCTCTGCCCGTGTTAAAGGTGGCACCATCCATTGTGTCATTGTTTCTCCTCTGACCATGTTAAAGGTGGCACCATCCATTGTGTCAATGTTTCTCCTCTGCCCATGTCAAAGGTGGCACCATCCATTGTGTCATTGTTTCTCCTCTGCCCATGTAAATAGTGGCACTATCCATTGTGTCATTGTTTCTCCTCCGCCCATGTCAAAGGTGGCACTATCCATTGTGTCATTGTTTCTCCTCTGCCCATGTCAAAGGTGGCACTATCCATTGTGTCATTATTTCTCCTCTGCCCATGTCAAAGGTGGCACCATCCATTGTGTCATTGTTTCTCCTCTGCCCATGTCAAAGGTGGCACCATCCATTGTGTCATTGTTTCTCCTCTGACCATGTTAAAGGTGGCACCATCCATTGTGTCATTGTTTCTCCTCTGCCCGTGTTAAAGGTGGCACCATCCATTGTGTCATTGTTTCTCCTCTGCCCATGTAAAAAGTGGCACTATCCATTGTGTCATTGTTTCTCCTCTGCCCATGTCAAAGGTGGCACTATCCATTGTGTCATTGTTTCTTCTCTGCCCATGTCAAAGGTGGCATATCCATTGTGTCATTATTTCTCCTCCACCCATGTCAAAGGTGGCACTATCCATTGTGTCATTATTTCTCCTCTGCCTATGTCAAAGGTGACACCATCCATTGTGTCATTGTTTCTCCTCTGCCCATGTCAAAGGTGGCACCATCCATTGTGTCATTGTTTCTCCTCCACCCATGTCAAAGGTGGCACTATCCATTGTGTCATTGTTTCTTCTCTGCCCATGTCAAAGGTGGCACCATCCATTGTGTCATTGTTTGTCCTCTGTTACGTGGCTCCAACAACTAGAAATCAACTCGTGATGCAACAGGCGTATTCCATGGTAAAGGGTCACATAACTGTCACCAGTTCTGTAGGTGTGAGTCACAGAGTTGTATTACTGCGTACTGCGTGAAATAAAAGACGTGGCAGATACGTACCTTGCCACTTTCCTGGTGAAGCAGGTCCACATAATGGCTGTCCGGTTTCTGAAAATCACACCATAACATTTCACCACTGTGATATAAATTTTTATTTCAGGAAAACAATTAACTATTAACTGTTTCTATTGATATATCTGTAGATATTATTGAGGAGTTTATCGTGCACCATGTATTGGTGGCTGAACCATTGCTAAATGAATAACGTTTCTGGATGTTACAAACATGTGAGACCATCAATACAGTATTAAACTATGTTTTGGCCATGCTTTGGCTCTCTGGGGATTTATGTACATTCCCCGGTTGGTATTTTACATTGCTGCATGCACTGTTTTTTCTTTCACAAGCAAATTGTTTTATTGTAGTATAATTTAACCATTTTATTTTAAAACTGTGTTTGGCACCTCCATTGCTATATTCTGGATGCAAATAATAAATCATTAATTTGTTAGATTTAATACTTAATAAACTTCACATCAGAAGTGAAAAGTCATAATGCGATTAATAAGTAACACTTCTAAGATAACTGAATAACCAATACCTCTTCTGGATTTAAACTATTCCTTTCAGCATCTTCTTGCGTCTGAAACAAAATATATGTACATGTCACTTTAACAAACCTATCTTGCAGTGTCTCTATCATTGTTTTTTAACAAATATTAATTACTTATAATTCACCATACAGGTTCTGTCTATGGATTGTAACCGCACTCACTATCAGTAGGCATTATGCAATACCACACTTGGAATTTTACAATCAGGACATTTTTCCTATCCACATATAAAAAATACTAGGAGCATCCTTGGCTAATGAATAGATGCACCAAGAATTCTTTGCAGCATTTTGGTGAACCATTCCCTCATTTAATGACAAATTGAAAACTGTTGCAAGCGGTACGCCAATTTGTTCTACAATTTCCAATAGTAGTTTGGGTGGAATCCTGTCCACTCCAGGTGATTAATTATCCTTCATTGTCCATATTTTCTTAGCTACCATTTCCAGGATTACAATTAACTGTCCTAAATAGTTTGATTCCACCCCCTTGAACTTAGTATTCTGGTACTGGCAGTGAACTAATATGTTCCCGGTTGGTTGAAATTAGTTTTATCATGACCTCCTGACCTGCCGACATCCACTGATCTAGTGTGCGATTTCAGGCCGAGCTTAAATTCAGAGCTTCGCAAAGCGATCAGCCAGGCAGTACTGCTGGCTGGCACTGACGTAATCAGCAGCAGCGACCCCTGGCGCGTGAGGATGTAATTTTTGTTCATAGCTTTGAATCTATAATTTCAGTTGTAGCTTGGTTAAGTGCTTCTTTATAAATGTTGTATCTTCATCATTTCTAGTGTGTCTATATGACTTCCACATAATTTGTTTGTGCTTATTTTTCAAATGGCTTCATTCAATAAGTGTTTCTTTCTGGACCGTTTCCCTGGTATTTTCAATGGAACAAACTTATCAACGATGCACTCAATTTCACTGCTTAAGGGGACACGCGCTGCAGGATTTTCGATTTTTGGTGACATTTCGTTTTCAGCGTATTTCACTAATAAAACATCTAAACTTCAACTTCTAATTCATAAATGTTCATATTTATGTGTCTGTATGTGAAATAAATGCTTTATTTGATCACCAGTGTTGATGAGAGTTCCTTTGTCTTGCGAACAAATGCAGAAATTAGGCGTGTTTCACTCCTTAGTTACAGGTACTTTGCCTTACTGGAGGCTGCCATGTTGGATATCAAAATTTAGCTCTTTCTCTCGGCTGCAAGACAGGCTTATCCGCGGCGGGAAACACTCATTAGTATGCAGCCAATCAGCATTAGAACCCGAGCCGATTCTATACGGAAATTTCCTTATATGGCACAATGCTCAGCGGATCCGCATTCTCTCGATTCTGATTGGCCAAAAGGCCGACCTTCGGACCTCTCCAGCAAGCTACGACATAGCAACAAAGTGAGACAATATGGCGGCTGTTGTTTTAGCTCAGTGATTTTGTCAGTTATTAGTCCGCAATTTCTAGTCAAGATGCCGAAGGATCGCAGCGTAAAACAGACTACGACGAGAAAGTATGGATCGAAGAAGCGGGCTCGGTTAGCGCAGATGAAATCTGCGTGACAACTACGGAGTAAACCGACCAACATCGCCGGTGATAGCGCCGTGGCTAGCGGCAGCGGCCCGGCCCCGAGTGGCAGCGTGGTCACTGTGGAAGGTGACGTCGTGGAACCTGGCGAAATGGACGTTTGTGCTGGAGCTGACGATCAGCATTCTGTTCGCGAACGGTCGATCGCGTCCTCGTCACAGACAGATGAGCCTGATGTCGACGAACCTCAACGTCCCGTGACAGACAACAGTTGTCTCTTTGTGCAAGTGGCCTCGTTGAAGAAACTCGTTGAGAACTTCCGTGCCCGGTTTGCCAGGGCGCTTTGACAGTTGTTGTCATCGACAAAAGGAAGGGCCCAGTCGTAGCATTCCGCACCGAGTGTACCATTTGTGGACATGTCTGCAGTGAGACACTGTCTTCAGGCAGGATTGGTGATTGTGGCAGTCGGTCACCATTTGCCACAACTAGGAGATTAGTGGCAGGAACTATGGACTGTGGTATTGGATTTTCGGGGCTACGTCGGATTTGTTGGTGGATGGATTCACCCTGCATCCATCAGAAGACGTATGTGAGACACCAGAAAGAGATAGCCACAGCAGTGATGGACACAGTGACCACTTGTCTCGATGCCAGTGCTGTTTACGTGAAAGAAACATATGCCGACCTATCTGGTGTCCCTCCAGAGGACGTGAGAGACACCAATGTATCGTACGATGCAACCTGGATGACTCGAGGACACCAGTCCTACTACGGCATTGGCAGTGTCATCGACTTGATCACCGGCCTTGTGATTGACTATGCAGTACTGAGCTTATACTGCCATGGCTGCACCACTGTGGGGGACCACCTGGAAAAAACCACTGATGAGTACCGAACGTGGAAGGCAGCCCATGAGTGTAACAAAAACTTTGACGGCACTGCATGTGGTATGGATGCTGCCGTTGCAGAGATCCTGTGGCGCCGCTCGGAACAGAGACACGGCTTCCATTACGTCACCGTGCTGTCAGACGGCGACGCGAAGACGTACAGCCACCTGGTGTCCCTGAATATCTACGGAGACGACTGCCAGGTTACTAAAGAAGAATGCGTCAACCACGTGTCAAAGAGGCTTGGCACTGCCTTGAGAAAAGTCGCAGCCGAGGGTCGACAAGGTGTTGTCACAGGTGGAAGGGGCTACGGCAAGCTGACAGCTGCTACAATCATGAAACTGACCAAGTACTATGGCAATGCCATACGAAGCCACCGAGATGATCTGGACGGTATGAGGAATGCAGTGTTTGCCACCTTCCTTCATGCACTATCGACTGATGATGACCCACATCACAATCGGTGCCCAGCTGGGGTTTCAAGCTGGTGTTTCTATCGGCGCGCTGTTGCAAAGGGTGAACGACCAGGGCCACACAAGGACAATATTGGCACACCCCTGTCACGTGAAGTAGGTCGCTTCGTGAAGCCTGTTTACGTGCGGCTTGGTGATGAGAACCTCCTCCGTCGATGCCTCAGGGTAAAGGCGCAGAACCCAAACGAGTCTGCATTCGGTTGTGTGGCGGAAGTGTTTGAAGACGGACTTCCTTGGGAAACTGCGTGTCGAGGCTGGCGCTGCCATCGCTGTCAGTGAATTCAACCAGGGGACGAAGAAGACAGTGGCAGAAACAACAGCTGCCCTTGGGTTTCAGCCTGGTGAAGCCCAAATGAAATTGACACTGTCGAAGGACCGAGAAAGGCTTGCTGCGAAAGGAAGAAAGGCTGATGTGCAAGAGAAGAAGAACCATGATCGTCGATGTTTTCAATGGATTCGCCAGCAAGACCTGCTTACCCAGGCTGAGGGTGGGCCTTCCTATGCCTCAGGAGAGTTCTACTTCTAGGGACTCATGAAGAAAACAAACGGCTCTCTTCAGAGCCAACAAAACAAACGGCTCTCTTCATAGCCAACAAAACAAACGGCTCTTTTCAGAGCCAACCACTCTTACAGAAGAGTTTGCTACACCATCATATTGTTGAATGTCTAGTCCAAAAGATGCATTTCCCACATATGAATAGTCAGAACAGGTGTATATATATACACATTTGAACAGTCAAAAACCACCTGAATAATAAAAAAGGTGAAAAGATAAACAAAAAAATTTGTTTTGCTGTTTTCTCAGAATTCTGTTTTTATTCAATACATAAATTTCACGTGGATCTCGAGAGAAAACTGTAAGACATATCAACTCCAAATTTGGAGTACAAATACTTCAAGACATGCCTTACAAAATGTCAGGAGGGATTCTGTATATCTGTCCATGTTTCCATTTTACCTCCCTGCACATTCAATGCATCCTATCCAAATAATCGGAAATTATGTCTAGTTTTCAAAAAAATTATATTTCATATAAAAAAGTAAAAGAATAAAAAATCCTTCTGACATTTTGTAGATATTTGTATTTATTATACATGCAGCCTGTTTTGAATGTTGTAGCACAATGTATTGTTTCTGGGGATTTGCATGAAAATGGGTTTAGAATGGATCACTAAAATAAATGGCTGCCATTTCTATGGCAACCACCTGTCCAAAGTCCAAAAAAATTCAACCTGTTATATCCATCTTAACCCACAATGATCATTTCCACCAAGTTTCAGTTCTCTATCATTAAATGTAAAGAAAAAAGTTTGCCGCAGCACTTGTCCTCTTAAGATATCCCAGCATCCTGTTAAATATTTCCTCATGTCCTTATATCTTCCTTTGTAGAAGTTTCACCTGTAGTGCTTCATATGTTCTATATATTTAGTGGTTACAGTGTGAAGAAATACACTCCATGTGTTCATAAATTAGTCTTCTTGTGACCATGATGAAGTGAGCCAGTAATACACTGTTATCCATGTTACATTTTAATATAAATTTATATATATAGTTGTATACACGGTGTCCGCCCAAACGACAATGTATTGTATTGTATTGTACTAAGCGTCTTGTCTGTCTTTCTCAATAGTCATCCATGAATATTCTCGCTTTTCTCCTCACCCCTTCTATCACTGCCTCAGAGTAGCTCCTTCATTGGTTTCTGTCCGTCTCGTTGCTGCCATCTCCCCCTGTCACCTTCACTCCCTCCTTAACTCCTGTCTTCTTTCCCCCTATTGTCACTTTCCCTCCTGTCACCTTCTTTTTCCCTTATCCTTCTGTCTCCTTCTGTCCTGTCACTGCTGTCTTCCCCCTTCAACTTACTGGCATCATACATTACGAATAATCTAAGTCGTCGTCGCGATGACATTTTAATTTACTGTTTTTAAGGTATTACAACAAATAACTATTAGTGTCAAAACATTTGGTCAGCCAAGTGCTACTCAAACTTAGCTTGTCCATACGTAAATTCTACTTGCTTGTTCGGGCAAGTGGTTGTCTACGCCAGCTTGTCCCGCACTATGTTTAACTTGCCCCACGCTATCGGGCAATGGTTAAGGCCAGACACGGCAGGTAGATATGATAATTTTTTTATTTGTGCAAACAGTTCAATTTTGTCTGCCCAATGCATGAAATGGGTCTTACTGAGAAAATATATATTGAACTTTTTTCAGCCAGACCCCCCGTTTCCATAGTAACAAAAAAAATGGCCACCATTTTGAGCAAATATTGGCAAATTTGGAAAACACTGCCATTTTTTATTGAACCCATATATAGTTATAATACTTGCAAATCCATGTTCTCTATAGATTCTATTGTGCAATGATCAGAGCATTTTTTGAAATGTTGTTTTTATTTTTTTAATAATTTTTTGGGTAAAATACGAAAAAAAATCTTGTTTTTTGGCAACAAATATGGCTATATCTTTCAAACTATTCTAGATTTAAAAAAAGTGTCTGATCATTGCACAAAGTAGAATATGCTGAATGCAACACTTAAAACATTATTTATATTATTAATTATTCCCAAAGATATCCCGTTTCCAAATGCAGAAATTTGAGAACAAAAATGTTTTAGAGAAAATGGCTGTCAAAGATTGCATAATTGATTTCATTACATGATATCGACATGCTTAATCCATGACTAAAACTCACTTAGAGGTACGTAATTGTCATACATGGGGACGACAGATCCACCAATCAATAATACATAAGGCTATGTTTCTTGTGACTTTTCAAACATAATATGACCACCGCTAGGAGCTTATGGCACACAAACACATAAAAACTTTATCACAAAATACACATTACAACCAGTCACAGAACCGTTTTACACTTTAATTGTTAATTCATTTTTACTATGAATTTCATTTGCTTTATACAAAAAACTCAAAACAGCCATTTACATGGTTGAAAGTCCAAATAAAAAGAGATATAAGAGAAATTTACCTCTTCAGATTGAACGGGCACATTGGCATAATGGATTTCTTGTTTCTGAAAATTACAGCATAACATTTCACGACTATATCATCATGCAACATATTATTTGAAAGACAACTTCAAACCCATGTTATATATATTCCTGAATACACTATTTAGAACATGTACCCATCAACCGCCTGCATCACCACATATCACTTGTTTGATTGAGAGGACAGCAAAAGTATCGTTTGCAATCAACCGCAACAGGCATGGAAGTTCACACCTTTCCCGACGCTCCTAAGAATGCCCCTGGCTCTGCATATGTTTTTACTGCAGAGGTTTTACTGCTGAGGTTTTACTGTGCATACACCAGAACTCTGCAAATAGTCAGTTCTTATATAGCGCTGCATCTAACATTTGGAGGACCTCTCAAAGCACTTGACATTTCACCCCCTGGCAGATGTGTTGACTCAAAAACCATCTCAATATGTCAGCCATGCTGCAATCACTGCACGAAGACTGTAGTCACATATATCCACCACTGTCTATAGCCAGCTACTCGTTTATTCAGCTGAAGCAATGTGAAGTGAACAACATGGCCCAAGCTACGAAATGGCTGCAAGTGGATTCAAATCCTCTCAATTGAATGTCTTATGTTCTAACAAGTACTGTTCAGCCACACCCCAGGTGAGATAAGACAAATTTAAATCATAGCTTCAAAAACAACAACGTTAAGGCCAGACACGGCAGGTAGATAGGATTATTTTTTAATTTGTGCAAACAGTTCAATTTTTTCTGCCCATTGCATGAAGTGGGTCTTATTGAGTAAAATATGTATTGAACTTTTTTCAGCCAGACCCCCGTTTCCATGGTAACAAACAAAATGGCCACCGTTTTGAGCAAATATTGGCAAATTTGGAAAAACTGCAATTTTTTTATTGAATCCATATATAGTTATAATTCTTGCAAATCCATGTTCTCTATAGATTTTATTGTGAAATGATCAGAGCATTTTTTAAAATGTTGTTTTTATTTTAAAAATAATTTTTTGATAAAATACGTAAAAAAATCTTGTTTTTTGGCAACAAATATGGCTATATCTGTCAAACTATTCATGATTTAAAAAAGTGTCTGATCATTGCACACAGTAGAATATGCTGAATGCAACACTGAAAACATTATTTATATAGCATAATCATTCCAAGAGATATCCCGTTTCCAAATGCAGAAATTTGAAGAAATTTTTTTTCAGAAAATGGCTGTCAAAGATTGCATAATGGATTTCATTACATGATATCGACGTGCTTGATCCATGATTAAAACTCACTTAGAGGTATGTAATTGTCATAGAAGTGAACTTTATTGATAGTATACATACAAAGGTATAATAATCTGGCAGAAAACCATTTTCAGTATTTTTTGTCAAAAAACTCCATTTCACCTGGGGTGTCTGGCCTTAAGAACCCTGTTCTGCCCTTCATTGTGTTGTAATAAATAACTTTGGATTGATATAAGCGACATTGTATATATTACAGGTAACAGTTTGGCTATTGGCCAGTTTGCTGCGAGAGCCCATTATATTTCAACAATAAATCCATAATTAACAACTATTTGTAAGCATTACTTTGGATTAAAATGGGGCTTTAAAAATGCTCTTCATGTGTATGACAACTGACAGAAACCTGTCAGAAATTAAGATTTGATAAAAAGTTAATATTAATTAGTAATTTGTATGAAAAATCAGTCAACCGTGAAACAAAGTTAATAGCACATACCTGTTCTGGTTGACTGGAGTTCTCAGCATCTCCATCTTCTTCCAGTTTCTGAAACATAAATAGTGGGTGTATTATATTTTCTGTTCGCAGAGACAGCAGACAAAGGGAATAAAGACGTGTACAAATGGGACAGACTTCTTCAGAGAGATGTGAAACACATTTATTATTGCATTATTTTGTAATAATTGTAATGCCTTTCATAGTAGTAGTAATAAATAGAAATAATTATTATTATTTTATAGTACCTGAATCCACTAATAATGCACTCGGGAGCTTTACATAAAACTGAGTATTGACTATGACAAGTGAAAAGAACTATACTGTTTTATCTGGTGAAAGAACAGATAAATATAATTCTCACAGCTAGTCTAATTATCACATACAAGTCACATGGGTTCTCTGCGACAAATGGAATAGTAAAATCTGACAGGTCGGGGAAAATCAGAAGTGTTCATTTACGAGATATTCTACACCCTAATATAATCACTGTATGCAGTTTAAACCAGTGTCTATTATAATAATTTCTAAGTACAAATAGATATGACATAACACAATTAAAACAAGAATTGCGCAAATTATAGTCATTGATAAAAAACAAAACCTTGTCAATACAATTGACATCTGCTGGCAAATAGCGACAACTAGAATATTGTCTGCATTAGCTAGTATAGCTACGCCCCCTCTCAGTCTAATATCCCTGTGATTGTTGTTTTGACACTTAAGTTAACACAGCACCTCCTGTACTTCATATCCCTGTACAAAGGAAGGGAGACGAAACCTTTATTTCCCAAGTGCAAATAATAAATTATTGACATTCACAAACAGCATAATTTATCCAGAAATACATGATCACCAACATATTTAATACTGTAAAAACAAATAAACAATTGGCAAATTAATACATTTAGCAGTGTAATGACTAGATGCATCAAGAATTCTTTGCAGCATTTTGATGCTGGTTTTCTTTTTTGTATTGCATTGGACATGAGCGTTTGACCTGTACAAAGGAAAGGAATTGAGTATCCATGGCCAAAACAGCCCCAAAGTTCCACCAAGAATTCTTGGCACATCTTTGTCTTAGGATATTGCTGTGTACATTTAATTTATGGATGGCACTACGCCCCTGGTGGGAGGACATGTCCCGTGCTCTTTTTTAGTCTAGGAGTGCAGCGCTCCTACCTCAAGAGGTTACGTCAAGGCCTGGCACCTGTCAGGTGAAGGGAACATTATGGTAAGTGGTGCTACCTGTCAGATGAAGGGAATATTATGGTAAGTGGTGCTACCTGTCAGGTGAAGGGAATATTATGGTAAGTGGTGCTACCTATCAGGTGAAGGGAATATTATGGTAAGTGGTGCTACCTGTCAGGTGAAGGGAATATTATGGTAAGTGGTGCTACCTGTCAGATGAAGGGAATATTATGGTAAGTGGTGCTACCTGTCAGGTGAAGGGAATATTATGGTAAGTGGTGCTACCTGTCAGGTGAAGGGAATATTATGGTAAGTGGTGCTACCTGTCAGGTGAAGGGAATATTATGGTAAGTGGTGCTACCTGTCAGATGAAGGGAATATTATGGTAAGTGGTGCTACCTATCAGATGAAGGGAATATTATGGTAAGTGGTGCTACCTGTCAGATAAAGGGAATATTATGGTAAGTGGTGCTACCTATCAGATGAAGGGAATATTATGGTAAGTGGTGCTACCTGTCAGATGAAGGGAATATTATGGTAAGTGGTGCTACCTGTCAGATGAAGGGAATATTATGGTAAGTGGTGCTACCTGTCAGGTGAAGGGAATATTATGGTAAGTGGTGCTACCTGTCAGATGAAGGGAATATTATGGTAAGTGGTGCTACCTATCAGATGAAGGGAATATTATGGTAAGTGGTGCTACCTGTCAGATGAAGGGAATATTATGGTAAGTGGTGCTACCTATCAGATGAAGGGAATATTATGGTAAGTGGTGCTACCTGTCAGATGAAGGGAATATTATGGTAAGTGGTGCTACCTGTCAGATGAAGGGAATATTATGGTAAGTGGTGCTACCTGTCAGGTGAAGGGAATATTATGGTAAGTGGTGCTACCTATCAGGTGAAGGGAATATTATGGTAAGTGGTGCTACCTGTCAGATGAAGGGAATATTATGGTAAGTGGTGTTACCTGTCAGATGAAGGGAATATTATGGTAAGTGGTGCTACCTATCAGGTGAAGGGAATATTATGGTAAGTGGTGCTACCTGTCAGGTGAAGGGAATATTATGGTAGGTGGTGCTACCTGTCAGATGAAGGGAATATTATGGTAAGTGGTGCTACCTGTCAGGTGAAGGGAATATTATGGTAAGTGGTGCTACCTGTCAGGTGAAGGGAATATTATGGTAAGTGGTGCTACCTGTCAGATGAAGGGAATATTATGGTAAGTGGTGCTACCTATCAGATGAAGGGAATATTATGGTAAGTGGTGCTACCTGTCATGGTGAAGGGAATATTATGGTAAGTGGTGCTACCTATCAGGTGAAGGGAATATTATGGTAAGTGGTGCTACCTGTCAGATGAAGGGAATATTATGGTAAGTGGTGTTACCTGTCAGATGAAGGGAATATTATGGTAAGTGGTGCTACCTATCAGGTGAAGGGAATATTATGGTAAGTGGTGCTACCTGTCAGATGAATGGAATATTATGGTAGGTGGTGCTACCTATCAGGTGAAGGGAATATTATGGTAAGTGGTGCTACCTGTCAGATGAAGGGAATATTATCTTAAGTGGTGCTACCTATCAGATGAAGGGAATATTATGGTAAGTGGAGCTACATGTCAGGTGAAGGGAATATTATGGTAAGTGGTGCTACCTATCAGGTGAAGGGAATATTATGGTAAGTGGTGCTACCTGTCAGATGAAGGGAATATTATGGTAAGTGGTGCTACCTATCAGATGAAGGGAATATTATGGTAAGTGGTGCTACCTATCAGGTGAAGGGAATATTATGGTAAGTGGTGCTACCTGTCAGATGAAGGGAATATTATGGTAAGTTGTGCTACCTATCAGATGAAGGGAATATTATGGTAAGTGGTGCTACATGTCAGGTGAAGGGAATATTATGGTAAGTGGTGCTACCTATCAGGTGAAGGGAATATTATGGTAAGTGGTGCTACCTGTCAGATGAAGGGAATATTATGGTAAGTGGTGCTACCTATCAGATGAAGGGAATATTATGGTAAGTGGTGTTACATGTCAGGTGAAGGGAATATTATGGTAAGTGGTGTTACCTATCAGGTGAAGGGAATATTATGGTAAGTGGTGCTACCTATCAGGTGAAGGGAATATTATGGTAAGTGGTGTTACCTATCAGGTGAAGGGAATATTATGGTAAGTGGTGCTACCTATCAGGTGAAGGGAATACTATGGTAAGTGGTGCTACCTATCAGATGAAGGGAATATTATGGTAAGTGGTGCTACCTATCAGCTGAAGGGAATATTATGGTAAGTGGTGCTACATGTCAGATGAAGGGAATATTATGGTAAGTGGTGCTACCTATCAGGTGAAGGGAATATTATGGTAAGTGGTGCTACCTATCAGATGAAGGGAATATTATGGTAAGTGGTGCTACATGTCAGGTGAAGGGAATATTATGGTAAGTGGTGCTACCTATCAGATCAAGGGAATATTATGGTAAGTGGTGCTACATGTCAGGTGAAGGGAATATTATGGTAAGTGGTGCTACCTATCAGATGAAGGGAATATTATGGTAAGTGGTGCTACCTATCAGGTGAAGGGAATATTATGGTAAGTGATGCTACCTATCAGGTGAAGGGAATATTATGGTAAGTGGTGTTACCTATCAGATGAAGGGAATATTATGGTAAGTGGTGTTACCTATCAGATGAAGGGAATATTATGGTAAGTGGTGCTACCTATCAGGTGAAGGGAATATTATGGTAAGTGGTGCTACCTGTCAGGTGAAGGGAATATTATGGTAAGTGGTGTTACCTATCAGATGAAGGGAATATTATGGTAAGTGGTGTTACCTTCCAGATGGGGAACACTACTGTATGTAAAAACAAAGTAAATTACTAACAACCAAAAACACGACTAACCATCAGTGGTAAAGAAATGGAGATGTCGTCACTTTCAAATATCCAAGTCCAACACTCTCCGGTATATAGGATAAAAACCTGGGCCTTGACCTCCTTCCCCCTTCCTTACACTTTGTACAGCTAGTTGGTCAATATGAAAGATATAGTTGATGGCTCCAAGACTCCATTACAGGGTCCATACCCTACGACAGATATAGCTGATGGCTCCAAGACTCCATTACAGGGTCCGTACCCTACGACAGATATAGTTGATGGCTCCAAGACTCCATTACAGGGTCCGTACCCTACGACAGATATAGTTGATGGCTCCAAGACTCCATTACAGGGTCCGTACCCTACGACAGATATAGTTGATGGCTCCAAGACTCCATTACAGGGTCCGTACCCTACGACAGATATAGTTGATGGCTCCAAGACTCCATTACAGGGTCCATACCCTACGACAGATACCAAACTCTAGGCTATTTCAAGGCTGATGAAATGAAAAATCAACGCTATTTAACCATGTATAACCTGGCACCAGACCACTGACCACAATCTACAGTTGGTCAACAGAAGATGGAGTGACATGAAAATGCTAATAAAAAACAGACTTGATAAAAGTTATTGGTCAAGGAAGATCAATTTGAATGAACAGGAAGCCCTGCCCTGTGTCATGAAAACAGCCCATGGACAACCTGTGTGCAATATAAGCAGATGGGCAGCAGAAGTGCTCCCCAGCCAGAGGGGGGTGGGGGCCCTACTGATGAACAAAGGCTACCAGGGTCAGTGGCAACTGTAGCCAACAGCAGTGCCATGGATTAGGCAAAATAAGCAGATAAGGCAACCTGGGTCTCAAGCTGAGATCAGCAGTGAATGCACTGGCTACCAGTGAACAAAGGCAAGAGGTAGAGCCTATAATCAAGGCTTTTCAAGGCTGCAAGCCATAATTCAAGGACATCAAAGCATTGAATTTGGAGTGATGTAATTCAATGATATCAAGGCTTGGTACAGACCCTGGTACAGACCCTGCAATTAGCCCGGTACAGATCCTGGTACAGACCCTGCCATTAGACAGCAAGAAATAAACTTACTCTGGAGCAATTGTTGAAAATTGCGACGTTTCGACTCATTTACAGTGAATCCCTGCACCAAAGTAAGTTTATTTCTTGCAGTTTAAATACGTAAATGTTGACAATTGTGAACACTTCCTAAGTTAGTTACCTCTAAGTTGATAGATTCCAACACAACGTCTGTGCCACTGCCATCAGCAACATCTTCTTTCTGAAACAAAATACACCATTTCACAGCCATTCTGGCAAATTACAACTGTTCCAATACACTGGCTCCCATGCTGTCAAGTCACCTATCACTACCAATTACAACTGTTCCAATACACTGGCTCCCATGCTGTCAAGTCACCTATCACTACCAATTACAACTGTTCCAATACACTGGCTCCCATGCTGTCAAGTCACCTATCACTACCAATTACAACTGTTCCAATACACTGGCTCCCATCCTGTCAAGTCACCTATCACTACCAATTACAACTGTTCCAATACACTGGCTCCCATGCTGTCAAGTCACCTATCACTACCAATTACAACTGTTCCAATACACTGGCTCCCATGCTGTCAAGTCACCTATCACTACCAATTACAACTGTTCCAATACACTGGCTCCCATGCTGTCAAGTCACCTATCACTACCAATTACAACTGTTCCAATACACTGGCTCCCATCCTGTCAAGTCACCTATCACTACCAATTACAACTGTTCCAATACACTGGCTCCCATGCTGTCAAGTCACCTATCACTACCAATTACAACTGTTCCAATACACTGGCTCCCATGCTGTCAAGTCACCTATCACTACCAATTACAACTGTTCCAATACACTGGCTCCCATGCTGTCAAGTCACCTATCACTACCAATTACAACTGTTCCAATACACTGGCTCCCATGCTGTCAAGTCACCTATCACTACCAATTACAACTGTTCCAATACACTGGCTCCCATGCAGTCAAGTCACCTATCACTACCAATTACAGCTGTTTCAATACACTGGTTCCCATGCTGTCAAGTCATCTATCATTACCAATTAGCCTATTTTTTTAGGCAACCTCTCAATTATTTTAGACATTTTGCTAGCTCAAATACATGCCTATACTTCTAGTCGGGTGTCTTTTTTAACAGTTCCCATTGCTAGAAATTTCAC
Organism: Paraescarpia echinospica; assembly: GCA_020002185.1. Taxonomy (NCBI): domain Eukaryota; kingdom Metazoa; phylum Annelida; class Polychaeta; order Sabellida; family Siboglinidae; genus Paraescarpia; species Paraescarpia echinospica. Next base: position 74,364,745 of record CM034533.1, on the reverse strand, counting down.
GTTGCAAAAGTGACATTTTTAAATATAATGATACGCCTTTCCATTTCCTAGAAACAATCGTTTTTCCCTTTGTCATTCGCTTCTGCTTTTATGTTCCGTTTGTCTACAAACCTGTTGACTGTAAACGAACACGGACATTCAACAGATATTCCATCTAGCTTTCGTTTTCTACAAACGACAAGGCTGCCCCTGGTGAGTACAACGACCTCGAAGTGCTGCCTTCGCCACCTGGTGACTTTATTTAACAAGAGTGCCACCCACATAATTAACTCTAGATGGCAGGTGGACAAGGAAGCCTTTTGGCTTATCGAGAGTCCAACACTTTTTATCTACGTGTATCCCGCCTTTCTGAGGTACATGTCAATTTGATTTTTAAACGTGCTAACGCTACTAGCACCCACACAATCAGCAGATAATCTGTTCCAATCATTTACAGTCCTTTGTGAAAATGTGAACTTTTATATCTAATCTACTCTCTTTCTTTACTATTGTAACTTCATGTCCTCTGGTCCTTCTATCTTTCTTAACTGAGAAAAAAAATTTCTATCAATATTTTCATAACCTTTCAATATTTTAACCATTTCAGTACGACAGGCCACTACACAGGCCGTGCGGAGTGTGACGCTTCAGTACGACAGGCCGGTGCAGCGGCATTGACGATGTCTGCTATTCAAATCGTTTTTATTCATAATTATCCACTACATGGAGCCACTTGTGTACGGTTGTCATGGAGAATAAATTACCTATTCAGGAATGCTTATCGTGGATTATCGCTCAATAATAGTTTACGGAAATTTTCACAGTTTTAAATGATGGATTATCAAAATCTGCGGTGGCCACAATGGCGGACGGCATTACTTCAACTAGCGATTTACCACCGTATGTTTTGGACAAATTATTTAAGTTTTAACGAAGAATCTTTGTCAACACAATGACGATGTCGGTGAACTTAGCGACAGAGTCGGAGACGAAAATGACGGTGATAACAAAAAAGCTCAAGTCTGGGTGGCCATCTTGGATTGCTGGACGGAATGTAAAATTATATGGTCCATTTGACTCGCTGATTATCCTACTTTCCAAAAATGTATAAGCTTCCTATTCATAAAATGCATTTTTGTTGCTCAAATCTTGACTTGAAATGAGGTAGTCTATTGTCTTGCATATTCACTGGGAATGCAGTATTCAGTGGTCACAACTGACCACGGCTGTAGACAGCGAAGTACTGAAATGTACTAGATTGATTATTATTAGTATTATTTAATTTTGATGAATAACTGCTACTTATTTACTTCTTTATTTAGAAATTCTACATTATTCAATATGTATATATTTATTTATTTAATTCTTTACTACTAATATTTATTTTAAATTAATATACATATATGTGACCCATCTTAACGAAATGAGTTGGATGTCGGCAAATCTGATTTTCCGTAAATGTTGTTTATGTGAACAAATCGCGAATCCATCGATTTTGAGATTTCCCCTGAAAATTATTCTTTGGTATTCGTTTTATCGATTGCTACTCTAGCTACCCTCTAATTAACTCTGTTTTGTGTATTTTAAAGCGATTTTTGTAGAGCTGTGCGAAGTGTTCCGCTCGATTTCCTTAAAATAACGCCGAAAATGCCAGTAATGGCGTGCGTTCGCAACTGCTAATTTTAGGATGCTCCTAACATATGAGATATCACCACGAAGCTTGACGCGTCATCTTCCCATATATGGGCATAGATATGCTAATAACTACATTCTGTGATCTCCAGAGAGCTTGGAAGACGCCCCCTGTTTACGCCAGCTGTGTAAACAATTCGGATCATGTGGTAGCAAATGCAACTGCGTGACCCAGGCAGCTGTTCTCATTGGTTCAATGATGGGTCATTTACATAATCTGTAAATACACGCATGCGCACCATGTATTTCCACCGCGTCACTGCTGACCCAGATAGCGATTAAGAAGACGCGAAAAATGATGTTTAACGTGGCGAAGCTGTTAAATTCGGATGGAAGTGATTGCGCACAGATTTACAGTTTGATCGAGGAGTATTTTTTGTAAGACTTGACGGATGGAAGCGAGGCGGACTAGTACAAAATTTTAGCAAGATCTGTCCACGTTAACTAAGGTATATTTCATGAAACATAACGAATATTTTGCATCAACTTTGACGGCCGTTTTCTGAGTTTGAAGGTTTCTAAACCACATGTGTTTGTTAAGCCATAACTTCAGTTAGAATTAAGATATCTTCTTACATGATAACAATATGAAAGCTGAGATTCTGCTCTTTCCAACACTACTAATAACACAATATTAAAAATTTCTGACATGCGACTCATTTCGTTAAGATGGGTCACATATACATATTTATAGCAATTATACCATTTTTATGTATTTTAATATGTTGTGAAGCATCACGAACAATACTGGATGTGGCGCTATACCACATAAAATACATTATTATATTATTATTATAAATGGATAAAAACTTCTGTCTTATCTCCTCCCAATCTTCTGGTCTCTAGTGTTGTCAAACCACATTCTCTTAGGTGTACTTCATAAGTAAGATCTCTCAGTTTTGGTATAATTTTAGTCGCTCTCCTCTGTACTCTTTCTAGCATATCTATGCCCTTCCTGCGATATGGCCTCCACGCTTGTATACAATATTCTAAATGAAGCTTAACTATTGTTTTGTTCAGTGGCATTATTAGTTCTTTTATCTTCTACATTATATTTTGCCTAATTAATCCAAGGAGTTGATTTCTCTTTGAAGCTGCAATTCTGCACTGCTCTGTAACCTTCATATGAGCACTAATGGTTAACCATAAGTCATTTTCTTTTACAGTTGTACTTAGTACAGTACCCCCCATTGTATATTCTACCTGTTCGTTCCCATATCCTGTGTGGAGGCATGTACATATCCCCAAATTGAACAACATTTGCCACTTTTCAGACCATTTGATCAACCTGTCAAGATTATCTTGTAAACGCTATCTATCTCCATCACTTTTAATCCTTCTAAACACTTTTGTATCATCCGCAAAGTTCAACACCTTGCTTGTTATATCCTCATCCAAATCGTTGATATATATTTAGAATAATATATGTCAAAGTACTGATCCCTGTGGTACCCCACTCAAAACTGATTTCCAGTTTGAAACCTCCCCATCAACTACTACACGTTGTCTTCTGTCAATCAGCCATTTTTCTATCCAGTTAATTATACCATTTCCTATGCCATGGGGCTTTAGTGTTAAGCATGACCTCGCTTTTAGAAACCCATGTTGAGATGGGTTTATCAAGTTGAGTTTAACAAGAAAATCCACCATGGATGTGATCTTCAATTAGTCTTTCTAATAATTTGCAAATCGTCAGTGATATACTCACTGGTCTTCCCTTCTTTCCATTCTAAAGGAACCACTCCCTCGTATAATGACAAGTTGAAAACTGTTGCAAGTGGTACGCTAATTTGTTCTACAATTTCCAATGGTGATTTGGGGGAGTCCCATCCACTCCAGGTGATTTATTATCCGTCATTGCACTTATTTTCTTAGCTACCATTTCTGGGGTTACAATTAATTGTCCTAAATAGTCTGATTCTGTCCCCTTGAACTTAGCCTCTGGTACTGGCAGTGAACTAATATGTTCCCTGGTAAACACCGAACTAATGTATTCATTCAGGTCTTCTGCCATTAAGAATCCCTGTGGTATTATATTTCCAACACTATCTTCTAGAGCACCGACCTTATCCTGAACTCTCTGTTTGCTCCGAATATACGCATAAACAATCTTGCTGTCATGTTTTATGACAAGCGAATTTTTTTTCATAGCTCTCTTTGAATTTCTAATTTCAGTTGTAGCTTGGTTAAGTGCTTCTTTATAAATGTTGTATCTTCATAATTTCCAGTGCGTCTATATGACTTCTTTATAAATGTTGTATCTTCATCATTTCCAGTGCGTCTATATGACTTCTTTATAAATGTTGTATCTTCATAATTTCCAGTGCGTCTATATGACTTCTTTATAAATGTTGTATCTTCATCATTTCCAGTGCGTCTATATGACTTCCACATCCGTTTGTACTTAATTTTTCTAATGGCTTCTTTCGTCAAGTGTTTCTTCCTGGACCGTTTCCCTTGTTTTTACAATGGAACAAACTTATCGATGATGCACCCAATTTCACTCCTTAAGATATTCCAGCATTCTTTTGCTGTCTTATTCTTAAGTGTGTTATTCCAGTCTATCTTTGTTGAATATTTCCTCATGTCATTCCTTATATCTTCCTTTGTGGACGTTTCTCCTGTACTGCATTTTATTATTCCTTTCTGATTATACTTCGATGGTCAAATGTATCTGGTTGTGATCACTACTACCAAGTGGCTCAGATATCTTGACATTGTCAACTAAATCATTTTGTGATGACAAAACTATGTCTAACACATTTTCACCCCTGGTTGGTTCTAGCACATATAGAGAAATGAAACTATCTTATACTAAAAATGTGTGGTCCTCACTCCCTGTACTCTGTGGAGATTTCCATTGTACATGTCCGTGGTTAAAATCCCCCGTAATAATACAGTCCAATTTGTTTACTTCCCTTATAGCATTTTATACGTTTTCATTTTCTTCTATGCTTATGTTCGGACTTCGATAAACTAACCCAACCGTTAACATCGAGTTTCCTGTAACTATGTTACACCAAACAGCTTCTTTGCAATCTGCTTCTCTTTCTAACTTAATTTAGAGTTTCTCTACCTTTTCTGTTATATGCTCTATCTTGGCCCCTGGTTAGCAAACTACTGTCTCTCCTTCACTAAGTGTCTTGTCTGTCTTTCTCAATAGTCACCCAAGAATATTCTCGCTTTTCTCCCCACGCCTTCTATCACTGCCTCAGAGTAGCTCCTTCGTTGGTTTTTGTCCGTCTCGTTGCTGTCATCTCCCCCTGTCACCTTCACTCCCACCTTAAATCCTGTCTTCGCAATGACATTTTAATTTACCGTTTTAAGGTATTATAATAAATAACTATTAGTGTCAAAACATCAGTAGCGCTTCAACATTTGATCAGCCAACTGTTACGCCAACTTAGCTTGTCCATACATAAATTCAACTTACCCGTCCGGACAAGTGGTGGTCTAAGCCAGCTTACCTGGCAGTACATTTTACTTGCCCCAGGCAATCGCGCAGTGGTTAATGTCGAGCCCTGACCCATAACGTCAATGTGCATTAATATATGTTCCACATGATAGGAGGTGGCACTGTAGTGATTTATTTCGTCCTATGATACATGGGGACGACAGATCCACCAATCAATAATACATAAGGCTATGTTTCTTGTGACTTTTCAAACATAATATGACCACCGCTAGGAGCTTATGGCAGACAAACACATAAAAACTTTATCACAAAATACACATTACAACCAGTCACAGAACTGTTTTACACTTTAATTGTTAATTCATTTTTACTATGAATTTCATTTACTTTATATAAAAAAAAAACAGCCATATACATGGTTGAAAGGCCAGATAACAAGAGATATAAGAGAAATTTACCTCTTCAGGTTGAACGGGCACGTTGGCATAATGGATTTCTTGTTTCTGAAAATTACAGCATAACATTTCACGAGCTTTACATAAAACTGAGTATTGACTATGACAAGTTTAAAGAACTATACTGTTTTATCTGGTGAAAGAACAAATGAATAAATTCTCCCAGCTAGTCTAATTATCACATACAAGTCACATGGGTTCTCTGCGACAAATGGAATAGTAAAATCTGACAGGTCGGGGAAAATCGGAAGTGTTCATTTACGAGATATTCTACACCCTATTATAATCATTGTATGCAGTTTAAACCAGTGTCTATTATAATAATTTCTAAGTACAAATAGATATGACATAACACAATTAAAACAAGAATTGCGCAAATTATAGTCATTGATGAAAAACAAAATCTAGTAAATACAATTGACATCTGCTGGCAAATAGCGACAACTAGAATATTGTCTGCACTAGCTAGTATAGCTACGCCCCCTCTCAGTCTAATATCCCTGTGATTTTAACACAGCACCTCCTGTACTTCATATCCCTGTACAGAGGAAGGGAGATGGAACCTTTATTTTCCCAAGTGCAAATAATAAATTATTGACATTCACAAACAGCATAATTTATCCAGAAATACATGATCACCAACATTTTAATACTGTAAAAAATAATAAACAATCAGCAAAATAATACATTTAGCAGTGTAACAAATAAATCAATGCTTGAGGGGAAGGGAAACGCATACCAAAACATACAGTTGTTGCTATCATGAGACTAATACCAGAAATGTATTAAATAAAAATAATAGTATATCAGAAATCTTTTTAGTAAATTTGTTTGATCTACGTCATGCCAAATTCTGTCATGTCAAACATTCTAAGCATTTGTTTGAATCATTGTTGATTGTAACTGAGGGGAAGGGAAACTCTTACCAACACCCAATATTATTGCTATCATGAGAGACACACAAAGTTATAACATATTGAGCAATATATTCCTTATGAAATCTTTTCACAGAACAAAATATAATAACACAATTGTATTTAAAAAAAATAATGGTATATAAAACTCTTTCTAATAAATTTGTTTGACCAATTGGATGCCAAATTCTGCTGTCAAACATTCTAAGCATTTGAATCATTACTGATTGTAATACATCTGCCAGGGACTATTATAACAGTGGGAATTCTTTTTTTATGCAATACATATTTGTCGCTGATAACATATACCTGTTCTGGTTCATTGCCACTGCTGTTGTTTTCACCATCTTCCTGTTTCTGAAACAAAATGTACACAATGGTACATGTGACTTAATTTAAACAGCAAATTTATCTTACAACATGTGTTCAGTTATTTTTTTGGTTAGAATTTGAAACGCGTTGCACCAACTCAGCTGTAGTCAAATATATCAAAACTCACTGTGGAACTGGCAACTAGGAAGTTAAACTTACATCAGATACAAAATAATCAGTCAATTCATCTAGCCACAGCCTGAAATGTCCACAAACCAGTGTAAATTATCACTGTATCACCAGGTAACTGGGTGACCTTGTCAGTCTAGTTTTTAACCAATCACATATGTGCACAATGCCTTGCGTAGACATGCATGCATGTACACATGCACTTATTAATACACTGTATTTACATGTAAGTCTATGCCACATAATTGTCACATCATGACATGCACTCCAATGACACTGCTCTTTCGACCTATCTTGTTGTTCCTGTTAGACTACATGCAGCTATTTTTGCACTGAGATCTAGCATTTATAAAACAGGTGAATCATCAGCACCCACCTGCTCTGGCTCAGTGCCAGGCTTGCTTTCACCATCTTCCTGCATCTGAAAGAAAATTGTATATGCACGACAATCCGGTAAATCTGTCTCAACAATGCTGAGGTTTACATGACTACAAGTTACGTATATGTTTACACCGCAGTAAACATATCATACACTACGTCTATAGTACACTTGTATACAACTTTGCATAAAGTAATTTTTTTTTCAGAATACCTGTTTAAACTTTACTCTTTTGTGGTAGGCAAAAATAACATACACACAGACCTAGGCTATATTTGATTCACTCAAAGTTCAAATACTGCCCCGGGAGTGACTATGCCTATGGTGATGGGAATTTGAAAAATTGTTACTCCCCGGGCGTGATTAGATCAAATGTGAAATATGTCATGACATAACTGACATAACATAAGTTAAGCGAGTTTAAAGCACGGCCGCAGCGGTGCAGACTAGCGCAAACCGGGTCGCTATTTGCACTGATTGCATGATATATAAATGTTTAGAAAATGCCGACTCACTTCAAGAAACCATTCAACTATGCCCTGCAGGCTGATCTGAACTGATAGACTACATCGTGGAGATTGACACCCAATTAGTTCAACTTTAACTAGTCAAACCAGTATATGGGCATGCATGTAGTTTTTATGCCTAGGGGCTAGGGGCTGAGCCTGATATCAGTCTGCCAGTCTTCATGACTGGCAGATGACTGGCCAAGATTGGTAATTACAACTGATAAGACTGGTGGAGTTTAGAGAGGGCCAGCTGGTTACTAGATTAAGTAATAGTTCAAAGTCTACCAGCCCACATTAGTGACTATCAGTGGCACAACTATCAGTGAAACAAGTATATTGGATCAGTAGTAATTAAATAAATGGCTCCAATGACACTGATGTGTCATTAACAAAATAAACGTGCCAACAATGGCTGTGATTCACGTGAAAAAAAAACACAATTTTGATTCATTCACCTCTGACAAAAAATATTTCTGGCATGTAGATCTACTGCCTTAAAGGAAGCCAATCAGTTTGTCAAACCAGAGTTAGCAGACATAGTAATTTGTAACAGGAAGTCTGCTTTAGGTGTTGAACGTGGGAAAATAGAACATCGTTGAACATCAAAGAGTATTGTAGTTAACTCAGCCCGACACCAATAAAGCTTGTTTTGAAACTGGTTGTTTTGTTTGCTGTTTGAACAAGCACCTTCCAAATTGTGAACGTAGCTATCGGCTTACTAAACACAATCTGGCACGCTTTGTACCTTGAACGTAGTTAGTATAGTCAATAAACTTGAACATAGTTAGTATAGTCAATAAAGAAGAGTATTAGTAATTAATAAACATAGGACAGGACAGGGGCATAACCAGGCTTAAATATATATATGTGGAAGCATAATTCTACATAATAGAATATCGGCTTCGCAACCGGGGAGTGAGGAAGCAGACTGTGGTGGACATGCTCACTACATGGTCATTGGTGTTACGATGAGGTCAAACGTACTTCTTGGTGGACAATTAACTTCTGACTTTACCGTCCTAATCATATTCCAGATATTCCAGGACTACAACAATGAATGCAGACTTCAACAAGTACAGTGCATTTGCACGACTGACCCATCTTGTATCAATGCGATTGCTGCTTACATCTGTTCATATCAGCTTAGTCATCCTCACCTCACTCAGCCTGAAAGACATGCAGCCTCTGGGCGGAGTAGGTGAAGGAGAAGGTGACCTGCTGGAGTGTTTCCGTCATACTTCTCACAAGTGGCCCATTGATGGCATGTACAGAAGCTAAGTTGACATTGTGTCGTTGACAATGCGTGTAGGCCTACATGGTGTGTGTGCATGTAGTTGTAGCTATACTGTTGATATCAGGGTGTGTGTGCATGTAGTTGTAGCTATACTGTTGATATCAAGGTGCATGTAGTTGTAGCTATACTGTTGATATCAGGGTGTATGTGTGCATGTAGTTGTAGCTATACTGTTGATATCAGGGTGTGTGTACATGTAGTTGTAGCTATACTGTTGATATCAAGGTGCATGTAGTTGTAGCTATACTGTTGATATCAGGGTGTGTGTGCATGTAGTTGTAGCTATACTGTTGATATCAGGGTGTGTGTGCATGTAGTTGTAGCTATACTGTTGATATCAGGGTGTATGTGTGCATGTAGTTGTAGCTATACTGCTGATATCAGGCTGTATGTGTGCATGTAGTTGTATATATACTGTTGATATCAGGGTGTATGTGTGCATGTAGTTGTAGCTATACTGTTGATGTCAGGCTGTAAATGTGCATGTAGTTGTAGCTATACTGCTGACATCAGGGTGTATGTGTGCATGTAGTTGTAGCTATACTGTTGATATCAGGGTGTGTGTGCATGTAGTTGTAGCTATACTGTTGATATCAGGGTGTATGTGTGCATGTAGTTGTAGCTATACTGCTGATATCAGGCTGTATGTGTGCATGTAGTTGTATCTATACTGTTGATATCAGGCTGTATGTGTGCATGTAGTTGTAGCTATACTGTTGATGTCAGGCTGTATGTGTGTATGTAGTTGTAGCTATACTGCTGACATCAGGGTGTATGTGTGCATGTAGTTGTAGCTATACTGTTGATATCAGGGTGTATGTACATGTAGTTGTAGCTATACTGTTGATATCAGGGTGTGTGTACATGTAGTTGTAGCTATACTGCTGATATCAGGGTGTATGTGTGCATGTAGTTGTAGCTATACTGTTGATATCAGGGTGTGTGTACATGTAGTTGTAGCTATACTGCTGATATCAGGGTGTATGTGTGCATGTAGTTGTAGCTACACTGTTGATGTCAGGCTGTATGTGTGCATGTAGTTGTAGCTATACTGCTGACATCAGGGTGTATGTGTGCATGTAGTTGTAGCTATACTGTTGATATCAGGGTGTATGTACATGTAGTTGTAGCTATACTGTTGATATCAGGGTGTGTGTACATGTAGTTGTAGCTATACTGCTGATATCAGGGTGTATGTGTGCATGTAGTTGTAGCTATACTGCTGATACCAGGGTGTATGTGTGCATGTAGTTGTAGCTATACTGTTGATGTCAGGCTGTATGTGTGCATGTAGTTGTAGCTATACTGCTGACATCAGGGTGTATGTGTGCATGTAGTTGTAGCTATACTGTTGATATCAGGGTGTATGTACATGTAGTTGTAGCTATACTGTTGATATCAGGGTGTGTGTACATGTAGTTGTAGCTATACTGCTGATATCAGGGTGTATGTGTGCATGTAGTTGTAGCTATACTGTTGATGTCAGGGTGTATGTGTGCATGTAGTTGTAGCTATACTGCTGACATCAGGGTGTATGTGTGCGTGTAGTTGTAGCTATGCTGTTGATATCAGGGTGTATGTACATGTAGTTGTAGCTATACTGTTGATATCAGGGTGTGTGTACATGTAGTTGTAGCTATACTGCTGATATCAGGGTGTATGTGTGCATGTAGTTGTAGCTATACTGTTGATATCAGGGTGTGTGTACATGTAGTTGTAGCTATACTGTTGATATCAGGCTGTATGTGTGCATGTAGTTGTAGCTATACTGCTGATATCAGGGTGTACGTGTGCGAGTGTTCGCACATTGTTTAGAAATGTTGGTGATGTCGACATTTATTTATTACGTACATATACATTATATATATTATCAGTGGTGCGACGACCACAATTATGGGATTACGTTTATCACTATTATATTTTAGACACAGCTTTTAATTATGTATTTACTTGTTTTTATGGACGCTGCACAGAAATCCCTAGATGTTACAATAAAGTATTATTATTGTATTGTATTTTGCGCTTAAATCTTTAGAAGCCAAGCTCAGTGGCCAATGTAGGAGTCATGTGTTTATCTCCATTATCCCGGGGTTAGTAGCTGCTATAGATTTATGTCGACTTCAAAGTGCACACAATTGCAATTGGTCACAACGTTTCGGACTACCAGATCCCCTCTACATAGACGTCGCAACGTGGTGAATATAGGGGGGGGGGGGTGTGAGGCTCACTGTAACCCTTCAACTGCACCCCCTTGTTGGGATCACGAAAACCTCCAACGATGACGGGTAAAAAAACTAAATACCCGTATGCAGGTAAAAAAACATACATCTGAAAGGTCGCAAGGTGACTGGTTGAAAAGAGCCAACCGATGAATGTAGGGGAATTATGTAGTTAACAGCGTCTGGCTCCATGCTGGCCTGTAGAAGAGGGTTCACTGTACCGGAGCTGGTGCATTAACCAATTGTGATGATGCAGCAATCACTGAACCCTGCACTGGTATAATTAAAAGGAGACAGTCGGTTCCTACAGGGATATAGCTAGCCATAGGCACGTGCTTTCACATCAATTTGTGAAACCAAAAATTCCATTTACGACAGTGGTCGCTGGAAGCCCTGATAACGATGTACCCTTTGGCAAAGAAAATGTCATAAAGTTCTAACTTGTAACAATTTATCAATATTATGAGACGCAGGATCAAATTACTAGAAGCAGGCAGCCTTACCAAGCTGCTGCGGCTGGTAAGCGGCCCATAGGCAAGCTGGTGGCTATCCATGTTTGACTACTTCTATGGGAAGAAACTAACAGAAGCACACACTATGACGTCAGCAAGGAGACAGCCTACACGTCCTTAATTGTGGTGTTGGTTTTTTTTAAATAATTATCGAATAACTGTTAATGCAGCTGATGTTGCTGAATGGCTGCTGGGTGAAAGTGGGGGACGTGGTGGTCTAGGGTGAAGAACCTGGGAAAGACATAGATGAAAATGAATTGATAGGCCTTCTCCCTGTTAGCTTTGAGAATAACTGGAAAAAGCCAATCAATTCATTTCCATCAATTATTGAAATTGCAAGTGTCTTTTACTAGGTATGAGATAATTCCATTTAAGGCTGTCCCAGAAAGTAGATGCAGTGTGTGACGCATCTTCTCGCATCCCCAGTGAATGTGTTGGATTGTTGAAGCCGACAGCACAACTGGTGAAGCTTTGGTCATAAAGTGTATAGTTCTACGGGAAGAAAATGGAGTTTTGGTAGCAACGATGTGTTCTCAGGGAGGTGCTGCCAAAATGGCACACCCTGATATCAACAGTATAGCTACAACTACATGCACACATACACCCTGATATCAACAGTATAGCTACAACTACATGCACACATACACCCTGATGTCAGCAGTATAGCTACAACTACATGCACACATACAGCCTGACATCAACAGTATAGCTACAACTACATGCACACATACACCCTGATATCAACAGTATAGATACAACTACATGCACACATACAGCCTGATATCAGCAGTATAGCTACAACTACATGCACACATACACCCTGATATCAACAGTATAGCTACAACTACATGCACACACACCCTGATATCAACAGTATAGCTACAACTACATGCACACACACCCTGATATCAACAGTATAGCTACAACTACATGCACCTTGATATCAACAGTATAGCTACAACAACATGCACACATACACCCTGATATCAACAGTATAGCTACAACTACATGCACACACACCCTGATATCAACAGTATAGCTACAACTACATGCACACACACCCTGATATCAACAGTATAGCTACAACTACATGCACACATACACCCTGATATCAACAGTATAGCTACAACTACATGCACACATACACCCTGATATCAACAGTATAGCTACAACTACATGCACAAATACACCCTGATATCAACAGTATAGCTACAACTACATGCACACATACACCCTGATATCAACAGTATAGCTACAACTACATGCACACATACAGCCTGATATCAGCAGTATAGCTACAACTACACGCACACATACAGCCTGATATCAACAGTATAGATACAACTACATGCACACATACAGCCTGATATCAACAGTATATATACAACTACATGCACACATACAGCCTGATATCAGCAGTATATCTACAACTACATGCACACATACAGCCTGATATCAACAGTATAGCTACAACTACATGCACACACACCCTGATATCAACAGTATAGCTACAACTACATGCACACACACCCTGATATCAACAGTATAGCTACAACTACATGCACACACACCCTGATATCAACAGTATAGCTACAACTACATGCACACACACCCTGATGTCAACAGTATAGCTACAACTACATGCACACACACCCTGATGTCAACAGTATAGCTACAACTACATGCACACACACACCCTGATATCAACAGTATAGCTACAACTACATGCACACACACACCCTGATATCAACAGTATAGCTACAACTACATGCACACACACCCTGATATCAACAGTATAGCTACAACTACATGCACACACACACCCTGGTATCAACAGTATATATACAACTACATTCACACACACACCCTGATATCAACAGTATAGATACAACTACATGCACACACACACACCCTGATATCAACAGTATAGATACAACTACATGCACACATACTCCCTGATATCAGCAGTATAGCTACAACTACATGCACACATACACCCTGATATCAACAGTATAGCTACAACTACATGCACACACACCCTGATATCAACAGTATAGCTAAAAATACATGCACACACACACCCTGATATCAACAGTATAGCTAAAACTACATGCACACATACACCCTGATATCAACAATATAGCTACAACTACATGCACACATATACCCTGATATCAACAGTACAGCTACAACTACATGCTCACACACACCCTGATATCAACAGTATAGCTACAACTACATGCACACATACAGCCTGATATCAACAGTATAGCTACAACTACATGCACACATACAGCCTGATATAAACAGTATAGCTACAACTACATGCACACACACCCTGATATCAACAGTATAGCTACAACTACATGCACACACACACCCTGATATCAACAGTATAGCTACAACTACATGCACACATACAGCCTGATATCAACAGTATAGCTACAACTACATGCACACACACCCTGATATCAACAGTATAGCTACAACTACATGCACACATACACCCTGATATCAACAGTATAGCTACAACTACATGCACACATACAGCCTGATATCAACAGTATAGATACAACTACATGCACACACCCCCTGATATCAACAGTATAGCTACAACTACATGCACACATACACCCTGATATCAACAGTATAGCTACAACTACTTGCACACAACAACGTTTGGCTCAGAAGAGGCGTCTGGGAGATGTATCATTTAAAAGCCGAACAGACGTACAAATAAATTACAGCCGCTTCCTATTTGTTTTGAGTGTCACCGTTCTAAATCGTCTGGACGAGGGCAGAAGGACGTATTCCTCATACAAAATGTGTGTATTGTCAGCTAGAATGCGACTGGGTTTGCGCAAAACCTGTTTTTCATACTGAACAATGAGAGTGGCTTGTTTCATGCCGGTCAGTTTACTGCTGATGTCTTCTAGACTGACATAGCCAAACCAACAAATAAAAGAAAAGGTTAAAACACTATGGCTAAACGATGTATAAAACATGGACTGAATTGTATTAAAGGTACTCAACCAATTCGATTGTCTTGCTCCTCGCGTTTCTTAGTAATTTCACCAAAAAAAACAAATTGGTTGAGTACCTTTAACAATGTTAAAAGAACGCAGCTTCCTTGGACAGTGTAGACGCTGCTGGCACCTCAAGTACGTAGCGGCACAGTGACGGTCCCACCTCAACCTACTGTCAACGATCATACCGAGATATTTGTACTCGTCAACTACCTCCACCTTATCTACGTGGATGACAGTGTCAATATGGGATTGAGGGTCTTTCCTAAAGTCAATACACAAGTCTTTGGTTGTTGATGCATTCAAACACAGATACGAGTTATCACATCATTCAACAAACTCATCTACAACAGGATCGTGGCCAACCTCATCGTTAAACAGTAAACTGAATAAAGTTGTGTCATCTGATAATTTAATAAAGAACCTATTGGGATGGGTGCTCCTGCAATCATTAGTATACAAAATGTACAACGGGGAAATAAAACACATACTTGGGGTGAGCCAGTGGACACAACCTTCACACTAGACATGGTGTTATTCACACGAACTTTTTGGGGTCTGCCCACCAAAAAAATCAAGCAACCATAAGGCCAAGTCAGACTCAAATTTAATTTAAGGTTTTGAAAAAGCTGATGAGGCTACAGAGTATTAAAAGCAGAACTTAGATCAAGGTAAAGAACTCTGACATGGGTTTTGGCCTTCTCAAGATGACAGAGAACAAGGTTTAGCAGAGTAGCGACTGCATCGTCCAACCCTCTCCCAGGCCGAGATGCAAATTGTAGGGGGTCTAGAAGATGGACTGTTCTGTTTATGATCATGGTTTTGACAATTATTTTCAAAACTCTTCATTACGTGCGATTGCAACGCTAATGGGCGAAAATCATTTGGGCCGGCAGGGCGAGCTGTTTTGGGGATAAGGACAATAGTTTTCCACAAGATAGGGATTTTCTGTGAGGTAGGAGAGGCCTGGAAGATGAAGTGGAATATACCAGACAAATGAATGGCACAATGCTTCATAAGTTGACCGGTGATGTCATCAGGACCAGGACGGTTCCTTACATTTGTCCACTGGAACACTCTCAACACATCTTCTTTTCCAATTTCTAGTTTACCATCTGTCATTGCTGAACTTTTAATATCGTCAATGACAGAACGAAAATCGTGTGTATCAAAACGAGAGTAGAAAGAATTCACATCCCCTGCAAAGACTTCCTCATCTTTACCCCCCAAGAGAGATAAGTGATTGGAATTCTGTATATATCGCTGCACGTCACTCGTAGTCGTATTGTCTTCCCAGACTGTTCTCATATCACCTGTTTTGAACGTATCTCTATTTTGCGTTTGCTTTCCTAATTTCTGATCTGACACTCCTTTGAACTTCTCTTCGTCCAGCTAAGCCTGCCTGAAAGTAAGCCGTTTTCGTGTCATTCAATACCTGTTTCAGTTGTTTAGAAACCCAAGGTTTGTTGTTAGGAAACACTTTGCACTTCTTTATGGGTATATAACAGTGTCAACACAGAAAGAAACATAACTGGTCACAACGTCGGTAAATTCATCCAGGTTATCCCAGGAAACCCAATAAACATCCCAGATAGTACAGTCAAATTAACTGTAGTCTAGCTATGCTGATTCATTGCACACCTTGACCTGTCTTTCAACACATTTACACACTTCGGAGACATCTGTAAATAGGAACCAAGTGAACCGTATTGTGATCAGCGTCGCCGATCCGTGGCTTGGCTATGGACTTATACACACTGGGCACCGAACCGTAGCACAAGTCAATCGTCTGGTGCATGCGGGTTGGGCACGTGATGTACTGGTGGTAGGTTGGCCGACTTTTGTATAGGGTGCACTGATTGAAATCACCCAGTATGAAATCGAATGCATCGGTGGGCAAATTTGCGTCCAGTTTCACACATATGCTGGGCGGCTCGGTCCACGTTGGCTCTGGGGTGTATGTAAACAACAGTCACAAATAATTGACATTTACGGGGTAGATACAGAGGTCGTAGTGAAACAGTCAACAGTTCAATGTATGGGGTCCAGAGCTGTTCACGCACAATGACAATTTTTCACCAGCTTTCATTGGCGTACAAGCAAACTCCCCCACCTCTCTTCTTTCCGGTCGATTGTTGGTCGCGATCATGCCGGATGGGGCATCCAAACCTCTTGATTGAAGTTCCATAATCAGAGACAGAACTGTCGAACCATGTCTCGGTGAAGGCCATAAGGCAAGCGTTTCTGTATTAATTAAAAAAGGTTGCGTTTGCTCGAAGCTCGTTCAACTTGAGGCCATTCAAAGATCGTACATCTACACTGCTCCTTTACTAATGTAACTTCAAGTCCTCAGGTCCTTCTATCTTTCTTAACTGAAAAAATACTTCTATCAATATTTGCATAACTATTCAATATTTTAAACACTTTTATCTGATCTCCTCTCAATATCTTGGTCTCTAGTGTTGCTAAACCACATTCGTATTTCGTAACTAAGATCCCTCAGTTTTGATATCATTTTTGTTGCTCCCCTCTGTGTTCTTTCTAGCATATCTATGTCCTTCCTGCGATAAGGCCTCCACCTTTGAATACAATATTCTAAATGAGGCCTACATATTCTTTTGTACAGCTGTATCATTAGCTCCTTTTCCTTATACGTTATATTTCGCCTAATTAATCCAAGGATTTGATTTCCCTTTGAAGCAGCACTACCGCACTGCTCTGAATACATTCATATCAGCTCTAATGGTTAACCCTAAGTCCTTTTTTTACAGTTGTACTTAGTACTGAACCCCCCACTGTATATTCTACCTCTTCGTTCCCATGTCCTGTGTAGAGGCATTTACATTTCCCAAAATTGAACAACATTTGCCATTTTTCAGACCATTTTATCAACCTGTCAAGATCATCCTGTAAATGATGTCTATCTCCATCACGTTTAATCCTTCTATAAAAGTTTGTATCATCCGCAAATTTCAACACCTTGCTTGTTATACCGTCGCCCAAATCGTTGATGTATATATTAAGAATAATATAGGTCCTAGTACTGATCCCTGTGGTACCCCACTCAAAACTGATTTCCAGTTTGAAGCCTCCCATTAACAACTACCCGTTGTCTTCTGTCAATTAGCCATTTTTATCCAGTTAATTAAACTATTTCCTATGCCATGGGCCTTTAGTTTTAGCAGTAATCTTAGATGTGGCAATTTGTCGAAAGCTTTCTGGAAATCTAAGTAGATTATATCTACTGGTGATCCCTCGTCTACCCACTTATAGTGATATCTTCAAAAAACATAACATCTATTTGTTATGCATGACCTTGCTTTTAGAAATCCGTATTGAGATGGGCTTAACAAGTTATGTTTAACAAGAAAATCGTCCTCACTGGTCTGTAGTTCTCTGACTTGTTTCTGGAACCTTTTTTAAATAACGGCATGTTTGCTTCTTTCCATTTTAAAGGAACCACTCCTTCTTCTATTGACAAGTTAAAAACTGTTGCAAGTAGTATGCTAATTTGTTCCATCCACTCCAGGTAATTTATTATCCGTCATTATTTTCTTACCTGCCATTTCAGGGGTTACAATTAGTTGTCCTAAATAGTTTGATTTCGCCCCCTTGAACTTAGCCTCTGGTACTGGCAGTGAACTAATATCTTCCCTGGTAAACACTGAACTAAAACACTCATTCAGGTCTTCTGCCATTAAGAATCCCTCTGATATTATATTTCTACCACTATCTTCTAGAAGACCGACCTTATCCTGAACTTTCTGTTTGATCCGAACATATGCATAAAAACTCTTGCTGTCTTGTTTTTATATTATAAGCAAATTTTTGTTCGTAGATTCTCTTCGAATTTTTAATTTCAGTTGTAGCATGGTTTAGTGCTTCTTTATATAAATGTTGTATTCTTCGTCATTTCCAGTAGGTCTATATGACTTCCGCATCATTTGTTAGTACTTAATTTGTTTAATGGCTTCTTTCGATAAGTATTTATTTCTGGACCGTTTCCCTTGTTTTTTAAGGGAACAAATTTATCGACGATGCATTAAATTTCACTCTTTAAGATAGTCCAGCATTCTGTTGCTGTCTTATTCTTTAGTGTGTTGTTCCAGTCTATCTTTGCTAAATATTTCCTCATTTCCTTATACCTTCCTTTGTGGAAATTTATCCTGAACTGCTTTTTATTATTTATTTCTCATTTTACTTTGATGGTAAAATGTACCTGGTTGTGATCACTACTCCCCAGTGGCTCACATATATTGACATTGTCAACTAATTCATTCTGTGAGGACAAAACTATGTCTAACACATCCTCACCCCTGGTTGGTTCTAGCACACGTTGAGAAAGGAAAGTATCTGGAACTAAAACTAAAAGCTTGTGGTGCTCACACCCCATACTCTGTAGAGATTTCCATTGTATATGCCCGTGGTTAAAACCCCCATAATAATACAGTCCCGTTTGCTTACTTCCTTTGCAGCGTTTTTTTTTCATTCTCTTCTATGCTTATGTTTGGACTTCGATAAACTAACTCAACTGTTAACGTTAAGTTGCATGTAACTATATTACACCAAACAGCTTCTTCGCAATCTGCTTCTTTTTCTAATTTTATTTCATAAGCCTGGATAGATTCTTTAATATATAAAATAACTCCTCCTCCCTTTCTTCCTATTCTATCTTTCCTAAACATTACATATTCTGTCAGTCCCAATTCGGCATCTGATATATCGGTGGTGGTCCAGGATTCGGTTATACCTATTATATGAGAGTCAATATCTTCTACCATCATGTTTAGTTCAGGCTTCTCTGTGAGTCCCCCCTGCGTATCTAGTTTAAATAGATGCAACCTGTCCCACTGTCAACAGATCGCAGCAGGTTCTCTGAAAAAACTGCTGCCCCCTTTCCACTAAGATGGAGGCCATCTCTCATGTACATATCTTCCCTCCCAACAAAGTATCCCCATAGATATGTGATTTCCACCCACTCTTCTTCACACATCTGCTCAACTAATGCGTTGATCGCCATCCTCTTGCAGTTTCTATACGTTGCCCCCCTTCCTCCCATTACTGGCAACATTTATGAGAGAATAATCTGTTCAACTCTTGTCTTCTTTAGCTTCCTCACTAACTGTCTATACTTCTGTACTATCCCAGTTGTTCCCTCCCTGTCTGCATTATTTGTTCCTACGTGTACTAGTATAGACCCTCCCTTGCCATGTCCCAATACCTTCTCTACCCTTTCAGTCACATGTTCTATCCTAGCCCCCGGTAGACAAACAACGACGTCCTTCCCCTCGCTTAGTGTCTTGTCCGTCTTTCTCATAATGGAGTCGCCCATAAACACCCTCTATTTCCTCATTGCCCCCTCAAACACTGCCTCAGAGTAGCTCCTTCTCCGGTTTGCATCTGTCTGGTTGTTATCTTTCCCCCCTGCCGTCTACTCTCCTGTCGCATTCTCTTCCGATCCATTCTTTCCTGTCGCTTTTTCTCTTATCACCTTTCCTCCTGTCATCGTTCCTTTTATCGACTTCTCTTCTATCACATTTGCTCTCACTTCCTTTCGTCCCTTCATCTTTCTTCTCTCCTCTCCCGTCCCATCTTCCCCCTCCTTCTCTACTGTCACTTTCTCCCTTGTCACCTTCACGCTTGTCACGTTTTCTGTAATCGATTTTCCAATTTCTTCCCCTCCAATTACCTTCCGTCCTCTCAATCTCCTTTCCTCAGTCTTCTTGCCACTGCTATTCTCCTTCAGTCTTGCAGTATTCCAACCTCTCTCCCTGTCGTCTCTCTCCATTCCACCTGTCTCCTTGCTAATTCCCATCTCCATCCCCTTCACAATATATGTCAACCTAACTATCTCCTTCTGCAGACACTCCACCTTCCAACACCCAATGCACTGAAAGGTGAATCCTTCCTCCATGGTTTCTGCCCATGACTTCCCACAGCCGGACAATGCAAAATCTACCCAGCTGTGGCAGTGATCGCACACCAAGTGTCGCTTTGCCTTGACTTGCCGCTTGCAAGGCGCCATGCGTTACGCATATCTAGCCTTACTATAGAGCGAGATTGTCTATTGCATTACCTGGAATCACCCTCTCATGCCTTGGGTGGTTGCTCCATCGGCCATTGATTGTGTGGTGCTAAAATGAATGCGCTGCACATTAAACGGCAACTGTGGTTGGTCCAGACATAATATTGCCAATAAAGTGTGTTTACCATAACTTGTACATAGTTATTCTAGTATTAAAAATATTATTTAAAAAAATCAGGAACTTGGTTTAAGGAGTTCGTGTTTTATATTGATCGCTTGGAGAGATATATGTAGACCCCTGTAAAAGGTTCCGGCGCGGATCGAAGGGGCGTAGGGACGGACGCCCTCAGTTTTACAATGAGTTGGGTGTATTTTTGCCGATCCAGGGGATACGGACCCAGACTGACGGGGTGCGTGGGGTGGCCGCCCCCGTTTTCTGTCAAATGTGTGCATTTGGATGATCTTAGTGAACTCCATGGAGGGTGGGCTGGTGAAGGTTTGGGTGAGCCTCAAATGGGGTACAGATTGTTTGTTTGTTAAGCTTCACAGGGGCGCCGCTAGGTGACTAAATTCAAGATCCGACTCTCAGGGTCTACATACCCTGCCTGTTTTGTAATTGTTAAGTGGCGTTAACAAAGCATATTTTATCTGCTATCTCTATGATCTATATCTCCACACACATTTTTTACAACGACGAAAGTAATTTCTACGAGTATTCTGACCACCGAAAGAATTGTGACAATGACGAAGAAAAATATACCATCGAAAGTACGAACAACTAACGACATGTTATCACAGGCTAAGGACAATAACGTTTATCACCAACTATGTATTGAACAACCCAGGAACTACCAGCAGATTGCAGTCCCTATCATCTACATATTCTTACGTTACATCTCCTCTCAGACACCACGGATCCACTCGCCTATTTCTATATCTCCTCTCAGACACCACGGATCCACTTGCCTCTTTCTATATCTCCTCTCAGACACCATGGATCCACTCGCCTCTTTCTATATCTCCTCTCAGACACCATGGATTCACTCGCCTATTTCTATATCTCCTCTCAGACACCATGGATCCACTCGCCTATTTCTATATCTCCTCTCAGACACCATGGATCCACTCGCCTATTTCTATACCTCCTCTCAGTCACTCGCCTCGTTCTTTGTTCATTCGCGTCCATGGACCATTCACCTCGGATCTACCACTTGGCAATGCATTAAAAAGTGGTTATATTTTGAGTTATTTAATTTTTCAGTGGTCAAATTAAGTCACATTCCAGGTTTGCGTCAGCGCGGAGTTATAATTATCATCTGCTGCATGCAGTTGGCCGGCAGAACTGAAATAATGATGGGAACGAGTTCAAAATACACTAAGGTGACAATTGCTGCCCTGGGTATGTCGCTCCAAGGTGGCTGTAAACTAGGTTAAACTACTACATTGGTCATTTTCTTTAAGGAAGCATGTTAGACGAAACGTCACTGCTTTAAAGGAACAACTTTGAAAATCTATGTTTCGTCTTGCACTTAGCCAAGGCTATAACGAATATCAAATAAATGGTACAATTTCACCAAGTCAAAACGTGTTCATATAGCGAGAGTAGACGGTCCGTATAAAATGTGCTGCCGATAATAATCTTGTCACACGTTACACGACTCCATCGAGGCTACAAAGAGATCACGCCTCGATCTGCCCCCCCCCCGAGGCTCGCCAAACACCAACTTAGGCTCTTTCAAAAAACACAATTTGCACCACCCCCCCTTGAGGCTCGCCAAAGTACTTTCAGGCTCATCAAAAACATCAGATTCCACCCAAAAATGCACTCATTGTGGGCTAATCCTCCAGCCCCCACACCACAAATATTGGGGGCTCAGCCCCTCCAAGCCTCCAATCCCGGTTCCGGCGCCCGTGTACAACATCTGAAATGCAAGCCTAAATCCCCGTGAACACGAACTACAAGGTGTGAAAGACACGTCTCCGCCAGTAACTCTAAATGTCGCACACAAGTTGACCTGTGAACATACCTGCACTGGCTCCCCGCACATATCGGCACCAGCTCCGTCTTCGTCGTAATTCTCCATGGCATACGTAGACTGAACCAACGGGGATGTCTGAGAGACTACGTCTTCTGCGTTCTTCTTTAGAATCGCTCAAGTCTCAACTACTAGGCTTCCGACACACACCTGAGATTGCCGGCAAATGCTTGGCACGTGACATGCTCATATGAAATCTATCACTTCCTGGTTGGTCTTTATATAATATAGCAATGCAAGGGCCCTATCAATAGTATGGTGGAATGTAGCAACAACTCGGCAACGAGCCAGTTGTTCACCCTTTTTTCAAGCAATGTTTAGTGAATACGTATTTAATTCCACGTTCTACCACATCTGTGCACATTCCCGAATGTATTCCGAATGTTTGGCCTACAACAATGCAACAGTAGTTTTTGCATAAGCATTTGAAGAATAGTAATATTGCCTTTGTCTAAATCCGATAAGTTAGACATTCACAGTTTTTGTAAATATTAGATGCCGTTGCATGTCGGCATTTCATTCGTGTATTTTACCTGTTAACGGCAATGCTATTTAGAGAATGTTGACACGTCGGCCTAAACGAATTAAATGTAATTTAACAATGTGATTCGTTTAGGCCAATACGTACTGTGATGATATCGAGAGGCGATCAGTCATGCAACCAGCGCACCTTGTGAAAGCGAACAAGAACATCCTGTATGTGCGATTGAACAGCTCGGAACGCTGCCAACTATCTATGCTATGACCAGTCTACCATTTAGTACTTAGGTGTATGCTTGGTTAACTATAATTATACCCACAGACACACCGACACACCGACACACAGACACACAGACACACAAACACACAGACACACACACGCACACACACGCGCGAACTCACACACACAGGCACACATATGTTTAGACGCGTAGCGTGGTTGACTTTGGGGTGAATGGGTTTTTACATCTCCAACTGCACCCCCTTCGAAGCTTATCTAAGAACTTCAACTGCGCTCCCCTTTATGTTCATAAAAAGCATCCAACTTTACCCCTCCTTAACGAATAAAAAAAACCTTCAACTGCACCCTACATTGAGGCTCACAAAACCTATAATTGCGAGGATTAAGCCAAAGCTAAGCACTAGTTGTTTTGGATGATGTGGACTTATGACGTAGACTGTAATTGTGGTTGATAGGTTATTCATTTTATGCATGTTATTAAACTCATATATTGTATGTTCCTATACACATAATTATTAAGAGGAAGTTCGCTGAATCAGTTGATTGTATTTAGCTGTGTATACGGGCCAAGAACCGCACGTTTATTTGATTTAACAAGATTTAACAAGATTTAACAAGATTGCCATCCAGAGAATTAACTCTAGATGGCAGGTGGACAAGGAAGCCCTTTGGCTTATTGAGAGCCCAACCCTTTTATTTACATATATCCAGCCCTTCTGAGGTATGTGTCGATTTTATTTTTAAACATATTCACACTACTAGCACCGACACAATCATCAGATAATCTGTTCCATTCATTCACAGTCCTTTGTGAAAATGAGAACTTTCTTACGTCTAATCTACACTGCTCCTTTACTAACGTAACGTCATGTCCTCTAGTCTTTCTATCTTTCTTAACTGAAAAAAAACATATTTCTATCAATATTTTCATAACCATTCAATATTTTAAACACTTCTATCTGATCTCCTCTCAATCTCCTGGTCTCTTTGTTATATAATCGCCCTCTCCGTGCTCAGGAGGGCCAAGTCACTGAGGCGATCTTATTTCACATACGGCTGCAGATATGTAAGGACTAACGATTAACATTACCTTACTGAACGAGTGTTCACATCTAGCCGTTGTTGTGATTAGAATATGTAACATGACGCGCCGATTCGGGACTACATTTTCACCGTAGGACACGATGAAAGAAAGCAACTGTCGTGGAGTATCTTAATAAGCATTCCTCACTCGCAATCTCTGAATGAACTACGGCTATATTCGAAACGATGAGTCGTAGTGTTCCTTCAAATGTAGGATTTGATAGAGGGTGGATCAGTCGAGCCCCGGTGATCATTGTCCATTAGACGTGCAGTGTGTCTGTCCAGCAAAAAGCCAACTTTGGCATTCAGTTCCAGTTCGGCCGTGACAATTTCGCCTCGTGCTAGTCCTTCGGACAATGCTTTAGGTGGGCATACACTGAGCGTGAACTCTCCAGTCCATGCATTGTTCCTTGCCATTCTCCACAAAGCTTTCGCGTCACACGCCGTGAAGCAACTTCTCGCACCCCCTGGCTGCAAGCGATTCATTAAGATCCCCAGAAAACCTCTCAAGCCCCCCTTTATGTAATCGAAACATTCGTTATTAGTTTCACTTTGGCACACCAGGGCCCCCATCGGGTTTCGAACTCCCGTTTATCTATGATGGGCCCTCAGCCTTATTTTGGGCCCAGTCTGCCATCGCATCTAGTAATAATACTAGCAAAAGCTTTTTTTAATGATGGTGACTGTGTCGCGTTATATCGTGATTTTCAATGGGCCATCTCACACTACATTTTTATATCAACATTTACACAGCTTTTATAAAATATACAATTCACAACAATAAAAATATAAATAATAATTAATTAATTAAATAAATTAAAATAAATAAATTATATGATTAATTATTAATACGACACTACAAATAAAATAACATCATGAATACATTTACCAGTTCTAGAAAGATTTATGTCAATAATAATAGTAAATAAAATCAAGATGAACGAATTAAAACAATTCACCATTTTAAAGTAAACAGTCATTCAGGAATATCAATTGAAAAGTGTAAACAATTGTATATATCCTTCTTGAGAAATTATAAAAAGACTGTTTTAAAGGTCTCTACACTATCAGCATTATGTATCTATATAGATTCCGGGATAGTGTCCCATAGTTTCGCATAGTTTCGAACAAATGTGCGCTGGCCTATGGCCAGGTTGTACTTGTAACCACGAATGTTTGTGCAGCCGCGGGTGTAATGATCATGTACACTGCTGTTTAACATAAATAGGTCTATAAGGTAAGCCGGGCTTGCCAATGCATGATACTATACATTACTATGGCAGTGAAGTATCGTCCGCGAACATCGATTGGCAACCATCTAGAGAGCGAAATAGTGTCAGTGTTGAAACTTGTCGCCGGTCTTTCACATTCAAAATTACACGTGCAGACTGCTTCATCATCTTATGAACGTTCGACAGCAAAACGTGTCCGCAACTGCCCCATATGACGCAGCCGTAGTCAATCAACGGTTGCACCATCCCTGAGAAATACAGTTTCCTTGCACGTAGCGGCGTTAAACAAATTTGGTTGAACAAATACAATCGACTGCGCAGCTTGGATCATAGCTTTGTCACATGTGCATTCTACGTTAGGTTACTGTCGACTGTCGTGGGTCTGGACGAGTGTCATGATACAGTTGTTGCCATGTACGCAGAAGTTCGGTCTTGAAAGTTGTAATTTAAAACTAGTGCCACGTGGCATGCACTCTGTCTTATCGGCGTTTAGAATCAGTCGATTTTCGTTTATCCAGTTGTACAGTGGTTTTGAGTGAGATGGTAGTGACACGCTAGCTCTTTTTCATGGCAACCATACAACACCAGTTTGAATAAAATCAGATCATGGTCAACCAAGTCAAAGGCCTTTCTCAGATCGACTGATACCATGCCACACAAGTTGCTTTTGTTAATGTTGCTCAGAAAATAGTCGGTCAGCTTAAGCAATACGGTTTCACATGACCGATTCTCTCTAAAGCCGGAGTGCTCGTCTAGCAGTAATTTAAATTATGTAAGGTAGGCGTATAAATGGTTATGCACGTGTCGTTCCAGAAGTTTAGATATAATTGGCAAGACCGATATAGGTCTATAATTCATGACGCCGTTTGAGTCTCCGCTTTTGTACAGCGGGACCACTCTGGCATTGTACAGCGGGACCACGCTGGCCTTCTTCTATGATCGTGGAAAGTGCGCCTTATTGATACTAGCTTTGCAAATGTTGACTATGTGCGGTGCATTGATATTAGGACTCAGGGCCCGTATTCTCGAAGAAACATATTTCGTACGTAAGAAGTTGCGCAAATATGGCGGATTATTTCTTAGCTGCGAAATTTCGCAAGTTGGTATTCTCGAAACGCTTACGAATTTTCGCAGCTAAGAAATTCGGAACTTGCGTACAAAAATCTCGCGAGGGTTTGCTTGCGTTGCAACGGATACGGTCACTGATGTTTTGCTATGTTTTACCGTTTTAACGCTGCTCATGTGTTCCTGGCTGTGCATGAAAACGAATAAAGTACACAACTTTTCAACGGAACCTGGTGACTAAACAATATAGCTAATATGCAAAATATAATGTAGCACTGCCATTGATATATGTTGATGCATAGGTACTAATTAATGGGCGAAGCATTTGAACGGAAATGACAGACACAAAACGCAAGCAAGGGGAAGAATTAACGCCAAGGCCAAGCCAAGCCAGTCAATGTTTACATTACAGAATTAGGAATTTGACGCTTCGTCTACGTATCATCACTACACCGTTATATAGTACAGTTAGAAGACACCACCTGCGTATGTGTATGATGTCGATTACTATTCAGACGACGCGCCGGTGAAGGTGAGACTTAGTTTGATCACTCGGTGTTTCTATCGCTCTACTAGCGCACATTCCATGACCACGGGCATGGCATGGCGCTAGTCTGTCACTAACTTGACTAAGACTAAGTCAATCAAACTCAAACTTCAAAGTTGCAACTTCGTAAGTCGTAACCGGAAACAAGGGGCATGACCAAGGAGGCATATGTCTTCCAGTTCCAGATCAGGATTTGTGGTTTGTTGTAACTTGTAATGTAGTGAGTAGATGGTTTAACATAGTAGTGACTTGTGGCTGTGCAGTTGTGTTAAATATTCATTTAGTAGGCCCCTAGTACTTGGCCTAGGGCGTGTATTTGTTAACTAATTATGTGCTACATTGGTGTATTAAGCCTAAATACTATTAAAATTAAAGTGGAGATTTTTCAGTAAATGTATAAGCTCTTTGTGGATTTATTATTTTGTGCCAATGCATATTTAAGCACAAAGCATCACAGGATAAAACTTGTTGACATTTATACATGCACTCCTACTACTATTGTTCAAATTTGTGCCCCCATAGACTACCCACTCTGGATCCGCCCCTGAATATGGACTATGTTAGATGACCGTGTCTATATATAGGGCTAAGGTAGTGAGGAATAAAGATTTCCAAAGAACAGTATTTCATGTACCCAGTGCATAATGACATAACAAATCAATGCAATACACACTATTGCTACAAAACAACTACTATGACATTTTCTGTACTTACAGCACACATCCAGCATCATCTACCAAATAACCATGATACCACACCCAAAGGCTGAAAACCAGTGGGAATGAAAGGTAAGTTACAATATGTGGTTATGTTATGATGAAATATACACAATAGTGTACTCTATCAGGGGTGGTGTCTGGTACAGCCTAGTTTTGTTTTACATGTTATAACATTTTATAAATACTGGGTAGTATCTACTTTGCCCGTGTATTGTATGGACACTAAAGAGTACAACTACCGTAAATTCTGTATTTATAGCCGCGGCTTCAATTGCAATATTGTGTCACTGAAATCGGGAAGGAAATGTCAAAGTTGGGGTGCGGCTTTAAATACAGTATTTTGTCGAAAAAAAATTAATATCAGGTCGCTGGCTGGGTTGTTGGTAGTGGCGAATAGAACGGTATGGCAATGGCGATGTAAATATAAAAAAAACGAAGTCGGCTGTATCAAATCAACAAAACATTTTATTCTAAAAAGCATGAAGTGATGCAACGCGATCATACATCACCAGAGGCAGAGCTAACATGTCGTGTCCATTCCAGTTCATCACTACCATCAGGTAGGTCCAGCTTGATCAGGTTTAAAACCCCTCAAGATCACTGTCAGCATCTCACACATTGGCTCACTGAGTTCTCAGTAGTAACATTGATAATAAGTGAAAAACTTACCGAAAAAACAAAGTCGGATGTATCAATAAAACATTGTATTACAACTGCCACTGGTACAAAATAATTACATAACACATACAAACCTGAGTCCATAAAGTGTTCAGAAACAAAGATCAAGACATGTGAAAACATTAAAATCCATCGCCAGCGAAATCACTCTTCGTCACCGTTGAAGAATGCCATGCCGGAACGGCGGTGTCATTCCATGTATCCGTACCGCGCGTACTGGGCAAACATCTTCAAATATGATGGCATCATCCATTTCACAACTAAAATCCTCCAAAGTAATTTTCATTGTCGCTATCAAAGAACGCTGCCTGGAACGGCTTGGCAGCGTCATCCCGCGTATCCGTGTCTGGGCCGTCGGCATCGATGATCGAGGTCGCGCACAAACGTTTTTGAAATTTGAATATGATGGCATCCGCTGTTCTTAACATCTGTCCCACACTAGCAGACATCAACTGTAGCAACTGTCTGCTTTGTTCAGACGCTTGCTCTTGGTATCAGGTGTAGATGTTTTAATCCAAGTTCCAAGCACAACGTTCACACCTTAGCTTTGCTGAAGCCAGGCTTCACCTGATTGTCAACACAACACCAATGCATTACAAGTGCCCCTTTGCACTGGAGTAAATTGCACTTCCCCTGATACAAGATACAGTGTTATTATCCCACGTGCCTGGGTCAACTGTCTGGAACTGGAAGAACTAGGCCAAACCACAAGATCACATCCGGTCTCACGGCGGAGCAGCGACGACAATTATTACATTGTAAATACTAGCTGTCAATCAAACACCGTTGAAGTCAACACAGCTGTGCCAGCAACTGCACTGAACTAGCTCTTAGTCTTTTCAATGCATTTATAACATCGAGTTTATACACGATTCTACATAAAATGGCATAAAAATTAAACTTCTCAAAATATTTGAATAATTCTAGCTTTACCGTATAGCTTAAATGCATGGCTACATTTCGTTCACTAGATGTATGGACATTCAACCACTCAGTTATTTTCTGGTAGCATGGTGAAATTTGTTTATTTTTGTTTTTCATTTTGACAACATTCACGTATAGTAATATTCCAACGATAATATAAAATGTGATCTAGTTATTATCAACACATTACAATTAAGTCTTTTACCAATAAAATTATACCATATTCATTCATTTATAATAATTAATAGCAAAGTTGACTTTCTTTATGGAACGTCTTAATTTTTCTAATTGTGTGCGCTACGGAAGTATGTCACACGCAGGGCTAAAATGGTCATGGCTCAAAGTCCAGGTGCGGCTTTAAATAAGGTTTTTGCCTGTGACAAACTGTGCGGAGGAAAGTCAGGGGTTAGGTCAAAAGTCGGGGTGCGGCTTTAATTAGGGGTGCGGCTACAAATACAGAATTTACGGTATGTATAATATGTCTACATTTATTATATATGTTTTAGGTATCACCAGTACCACAGTAAAATATGGTGTGTCTAATACAGTTGTATTTAAAAATGAAACATAACATATTTATTATGTGCTACGTGTGTTTTCAGAAAGAAAATTGATGGACTGGAATGACTGCTGCATCTTAAAATTAAAAGATGCAAAAAGATACAACTGAACATGGTGCAGCACCAAGAAGACAATGTAGCTACAGAAAATAAAAATCTAAAGTGGCTAAACAATCTACAAATCATGGGTAGCCTGTGCTGCTCCATGTATTGTTGCTGCAGTGACATCAACATTCGATTGTATTAATATTATGTTCTGCAATGCTCTGCTTGGATGTGGCACATTTCTTCTCTTTGCAATGTTTCAAGGATGCATTGAAACTCGTACATACTATGAACACCAGGAAGACCACCATAAATTCACATTATATCAATTATACATCAAATACCTTAAATACTAATTCGTGTACGAACACCTCATTATACCGACAAGTTTCTTGTTTTCCTGTGACATCTGGAATTATTATAATACTTTTAATTAATATCCATTGTTTGCATAAATTGTTAACAGTGGTATTTATTTTTCCAAAAAAATTATATAAAGGATTTCTATGATGCAGATCAATCGCTTTGG
The DNA here is from genome assembly GCA_020002185.1 of Paraescarpia echinospica. Lineage (NCBI taxonomy): Eukaryota > Metazoa > Annelida > Polychaeta > Sabellida > Siboglinidae > Paraescarpia > Paraescarpia echinospica. Next base: position 74,333,686 of record CM034533.1, on the reverse strand, counting down.
AGACTAAATACAAATTAATGACCTGGTATACTAAGATCTACTGGTAAAAGCAGCATGTTAGCAATCTTCTTTATACTGATTCAGTTGTTACATTTTGTAAAACAACTACAAGGTCAAAATAAATGTTATGTCTTCTGTTGGTAAGTCGGTTTGGTGAGAAAAGAAATTGGATTATTGGCACCTGGAAAATAGGATGTGCCAAAAATTTACAGTAATGTTTTATATCAGCCCGTAATTGTCATAGTCAACAATATTTTCCATTTATGACTACCTAGAAAATAGAAACAGACAGTTTATTTCTCCATAACTGTGACTGCTAGGTTGGCATGTGTGTATATATTGTTATATCTGAAGTTTAGTGTATATGCACTATTTCAAGGTCAAACTTATACAGGTGTACTCACACATTATATTTACACGTGTGTTGTTATTTTGTAGACACAAAAGTAGGTGTATTCAAACATATCATATCGTAGTATCTATCTATATATATATATATATAATTTTATATACATAATTATCATTTACATTATAATAGTTACATATTTGTTTTGGATGGTATTGTCAATGTTTGAATAAATGATGCAATCTATCACGAGTTGTTATAATATTGATGCACTTAATATAGCATTTCTGAAGCAGCGGTGAATTACTAATCAGTCCCGTTTGTTGGCTGGTCCCGTTTGTTTACTTTTTATTGTGGAATTTTGTATTGACTAGCAGTGTAGGCGCGGCGCCGCTTTCAAAGACGGTATTTAAGCAATTTGAGCGGTCAATAAAAATTTACAAACACACACCAGTATCATTGAATCACACACAATTTACTAATGTGTTTTTGTGACGTTGTAACAGCAAATAACTGAGAAATCTCCATCTGGAAGCAGTACCACAAGTTACGAAAAAGTTACGCGACCGCTTGCGTTGGCGTAACTTTGCGATGAAATATACGCCATATTTGCGATTGTTCGTATAGTAAATGTTTCGAGAATAGTACTTGCAAAAAAAATCGTCACTTACGCTCTTTTGACGTTATTTTTATGTAAAAATGGCGCTAAGAAATTCGTAAGTCGTTCGAGAATACGGGCCCAGCTTTATTAGTTTACAACTGATGCGATCAAGTCCTGTTGCTTTTATCGCTGACATCTTTCGTAGCTGTTTATTAACAAATTCAATCGTCATATTCGGCAATTTAAAAACCACATTTTCTGGTTTACTTCGCCCGATAAATGTCTTCAGTTTTAGTTCGACACTGTGGTTATCATTGTACCATATTTCGATGCAATGTTGGCAAAATGTTCGTTGAATTGATCAGCCATCATTTTCGCGTGTGGGTGTGGCTGACTGTTCTGGTTGTAGCCAAAGATGATTTGATGTGACTCCATATCACTCGTGGATTTGGTGTTTGTTGTTCCAGTGATTTGATGTAGAAGTCTCGCTTAGCTTTTCGGATGTCGTGATTCACACGGTTCTTAGCACGTCTATACATCGACAGAATGCGACTGTCCCTTGGGTGTTTTGAGGCGTCGAATAGTCGGTCTTTGGCCGCTATCAATTTAGCCAGATCGGTGTTAAACCAGGGAGGTTGCTTAAAAGATTTGACACGCTTTACTATAATCGGCGCATGTTCATTCAACACAGAAATGTACAGTTGTTCAAACAGGTCCAGTTTTATTCCAACGTCGTCCGTCATGTCGATCAAAGATCATGGCGCATCAGCAAGTTGCTCTAAAAATATGTTCATCAAAGTTTTTAAAATCACGGTAACAAATGGTTTTGTGCACGTTCATCTAGGCAAAAGACCCATTATGTTTTCGAACGACAGTCACGGGGCAGTGATCTGAGAGACCGATGGACGCGACGGAAGATGTCGGTACGTTTGTTTATGTACACATGGTCGATACACGATGTCGATTCCGGGCGTGTAACCTCGCATAAAAGTTGGTCGAGTCCCAACATGATCAAGTCGTTGTATAATGTGTAGTGTGTGCCTTTCATCAAGTCTATATTGACATCTCCCAACACATAGACGTCTGTTGTCAGACATAGCGTGTTTCAATATTCGAGACAATTTCTCAGTATGTTCGTATTACACTGTTAGGGGGTCGATAAATGAAACACACAAGGAAAGACATGCATTTGGGAGGCGTAATTCCAATCCACAGCAACTCTAAGCCGTCACATTCGAGGTCATATGACGACGGACATAGTTAAACGTTGTCGATACGTATGCCAGCTGCTGCAGTCTTCCACCGCGCTTCCCGCTGCGATCTCGTCTCTCAGGCTGATTGATGAAAACCGTCAATCGTAAGTCTCGCATCATGATTACTTGACGTAAGGAAGGTTTCGGATATGCCAAGGATATCTATCGGACGGGGATCCACATGAAGAACACCTTTTAGTTCATGCATTTTAATAATATTAATAAAAATGTTTTATTTCAGACAAACGTTGTGTCATATTGGAAAAAAGTACATCGATAAAAACATCCATATAAAATAGAAACATAAATAAATAAAGATAAAAAATAATGATGTTTATAAAAACGGGATATTTAAAAATTATACAAAGCCTTGACCCACTGATGCCGCAACTGCGACGTACTGTATATGTCGCTAGTAACAATACTCTGAATAATTGTATTAACATACCTGTTAATCCCTGAGATTAAGTTAAAAATAGATGTTCTTTTAATACACTTACATGATGTTACATTAGCTGTAGCAAACAAGTGGCTAGCGCTACATCTCATTGGCAGATTGTTAAAGATTCTGTATGAATTGTTATAGGCAACACTAAATTTCAGAAAATTAGCTTTTCCAAAATTAACCAATAGCGCACACATATAAATATTACTTAAATATTATTCTTTACAGCAGTAGAGCAAACATAAATTGTTTGCCGTAACATGTTACTTTTGGCATAGAGAAGTCTCACTTTGGCTTGAATGTCAGCCTCATCTGATAAGTCTTTACAAATGACATGCCCAAGGTATTTACAAGAGATGGCAAAGTTTAACTTCTTTCCTCCGAAAGTAATTTCCCTGGCAAGATTTGAATTTCTAGAATCAAAGTACATGATCAGGGATTTATCAGCATTATACTGAATGTCGTGCTCACACCCATAAGAGTAACGTACGTCAAGTAAAGTTTGTAGTCCCATGGCGGAAGGAGCGAATAGAAGTAGGTCATCAGCGTATATCAGATGATTAACAACCATTGTACCCAGACTACAACCAATATGTTGTTTGTATAGTTGTACACTCAAATTGTCCATGTAAATGTTAACAAATAAAGGGGATAACTTTCCACCTTGCTTAACACCGTTGCCCACTGAGAAGAAATCCGAGTAGGTAGATCCCCATCGGATATATACACATTGGTTATTGAACTCATTGCTGAGAATTCTTAGAATATATTTCGGTTCGTCGCGTTGTTCTAATCTCGATAACAGCTTATGTCGATTGACTCGATCAAATGCTTTTGACGCATTCAGAAACGCATCATGCATAGCTGAACCATGTTTAGTGTAAAATCTTAATAATTCCTTAAATGTAAACACACACAGCTCCGTTCCGTGTTTTGGCTTAAATCCAGTATCTATTAACTTTGAACATAATGTTAGAAAGCCACATTGGCCTGTAATTACCTTTGTCATTTACCCGTCTATTTTAATTCTTTAGTTCTTAATTTCCTTCCAAAGAACTGTCGATGATCTTTTTGACATAACGTTTGTGCAGTGGAATCAGCAATAACAGTTTCTTTATTCAATTTGCTTCAGGACAGTTTTATGACATCACATTTTTTATTTGACACATGGTTTATGTTCCAGCTAGCTATTCGTATGCCTTTTCCATTTAATCCGAATCCCGTTGTCTTTGCAGCTGCGACGTTTCCGTTTTCAGTACGCCTTTGTTACCAAGTAATGGCAACGCACAGGTGACAGGCATACAAATTCATTACCGTCGGAAGGTCGCTTCAAGTGGTAATTAACCAGCTGTGCAGCTGGTCACGACGGTCCGTCTTGCGATGTCGCCCACTTGTCCACCGCGATGATCATCGATATAGAAATTAAGGCAACCATGACGAACACGGCCGTCGCGCCAGGGTGACTCCGGGGCTGGCGTCACTTGGCATCGACGGAGATGTGTGATTCCTTACGCATCCTTCTGTGACATAATACGAATTGTCCCGTCCGAATTCGATGTTGTGTCAGGTCGATCGGCAGTAACACACAATGGACTGTACAACGACACGCCTCATCAGCCCCAAGAATGTAGGCACGACCGTGCGAACAGCTGGTGCTGGACAAATAGCGAGTCCTCCGTGGGCTGCAATGGAGCGTTTACAATAAAAGTATACATTAAGTGTCTTAAAAAAACACATAAAATCTGAAGAAACGCTATTTTGCAGATGCATCTACGTACCAATAACGTATAGTCGAGCTAGCAGACAACAGTCCAAAACTCGCTTCAATAAACGATATATCACGCGGAGCGAAATATTTTAGGCGTCACACCTGTAATGGGAACAGCAGAAAGTTTCAAAATGTATCTCATCGCAAAGTTGAACTCGCGAAAAACCGGTACCAATTTAATGTTCAAGAATGTCACAAGAAATAGTTCCTGACGTTAGACTGAACACCAGCCAAGTTCAAACTGTGATTGCAACAACTGAAGAGGACAATTTTATACGATGTTAGCCGTCTATTCGGCGCTCCCTGGGCCAGCGCCCGGGTGCGAGTGAACCCCCTGCACCTGAGTCGCTACGCCACTGTGTCCACTAACAGAATGGTCTAAAGCAGGATCGGCTAAAGATAAGCTATTCTAGATCAAATGTAACTTACACAGACTGATTGCCAGATTCAAGACTAACATTGCAAAGCCTCTGTTTAGCGTACGTTTTGTAACTACTGAATTTGATAAAAAAGCAAGGGTGTTTGAATTTGTGATCCCGTGACATATATATGTATATGTATAATAGATATGTATACCTACGAGAACAAAGTTTGGTGGTTATTGCAGTGTTCATAGTTAAGCCCAAAAGTAAACTTTCAATAATACTTGCCACAAATAAATCAAATTCATATGCTTCCGAACGGGGGGCTTGAGCCCCCAATATTGAAACCGGAGGGCTTAGGCCCAATATTAAAAAAAGTATTACAGTTTTGGTGAGCATCAAAGGTGATGAAGTTGTGGCTCCCAAAAAATCTCAAACATTATCCCTCTCTAACCGCAAAACATCTCCAATATTACCCCTTCGAACAGCGAAAAATCTCCATCACTAACCCGACGACACCGCGAAAAGTCTCAAACACGTTACCCCGTGCGTCTTCCAATGTCACGTCTGACAACAACGAGGTGGTTAGGCGCGAGATCCGGCTCCGCCTCTGCTCAACCTCAGGTCCTTTGATATTTACGACCTTTCGATGCCTATATTATTCTATGTAGGTCCAAGACAGTTCAAAACATTTGCCAGTTCCACATCTACAACGGCTGACGGGCCGGGTTAAAACATAAGGTTGTATCCAGGACCTACCCAATTGTACATCCAATGGCCAATAATGGAAGATAGTAACGCCGCCTGGTGAACGTTGACTGAACGACTATTTGTACAAAGGCAGTCTGTGGACCTCCAGAGCTCGACGAAACAAAATTGCCTATCTTCTCAGAAGGGAAGGCGTACTTCATGTATAGGTATGAGGTTCGGATCATGGAGTGTTGTACTGCCTTTTCTGTTGTAGCACTTCACTGGCCTCTGTCAACAACCTCTTAGCTCCATAAGTCATCTTCCTCAGTCTTCCCTAAACACCCCCACCAGTCGTCCCGTCGCAGTCTCATCTCAGCTGTGGTCTTCCCATTTCATGCGGTTTCTCTGCTCTCTTCCTAATCGGTCCGCAGACATTCATATCAGTTGGCCTGCTCACATTATCTGCCTTCTTACTAACCTTCTCGCAAAGCTGCACTTAATCCCGATCACGTCCCTTAAGAAAGATTGACCAGGCAGGGGAGACGGGGCACAGTGGGTCATGCGCAGAGCTGTAACAAGTACATTTATTTTGAATTTGAGTAAAAGTACAAGTAACTTTGGAAAAAGCTACTCAAGTAAAAGTAAAGTACTTTTTTTTAAATGTACTTGAAATACAAGTAAAAAGTAAACAAATGTACTTGAAGTAAATGCAAAAGTACTTTTCTAAAAAACTGTTGACATGGTCACTCACTGCAAACAAACAAGTAAATTCAGTAGTGTGCAAAACAAACACTTTATTGAACAGGACAGGATCCTCAGCAGGATACAGTGACAGGCTCCTCAAACAAACTATACATACTATGCAAGACAGTGACAAAAGAAATAAAATAATGGTAATACCTGAGGGTCAATATGTGAGACAAAATATTGAAAACATGAACCAAGAATACATATAAACAACATTTATAGGCCCTTACAATACTTATTTTATTATTAAGATAAATCTGAGTAACCATTAGCAGTTTAAATTGTCACAGCTAAGGGAATGTTTTGGGGCGATAATGTGTGAATTTCGACAAGCGTTTATCACTAATGCAATTCGGGACGTTATTCAGGTCACTAATAGCTCAAACCTAAATCTAAGAACATATCTTGTTCATATTAAATGCACTTGCACCTTTTGTACAAATAACGACGTGTTATGGTGTAATACATTTGCACAGCAAAATTGAGGCAAGAATACCTTTTACCTGCGTAAGTCTAACACTAATAATTTACCGACCACGTGTGTAAGGAAGGTTCGAAGGTGATCAACAGATCTGACATATCGGCGCACACAACAGACAGATCAACTTAACAGTAGCCCCGTGAACTGACTTAATCTCAAACATACTGGATAAGTATGGCAATGGATGCTGCAAATGATCGTTTTCAGCTGATCCTTCCATAATAAATCTTTGAACGCGAATGACATCATATAATCTTGGCAATATTCACGCCACCTGGTGATCATGCCTGGTAATGGCAATGATAGGCCAATCAGAAAAGACTACCAGTTGTTGCTCCGGCTGATATCTATTTATAGATATATGCTGTGGAAAACCAGTTCCGGGCTTCAGGCATTATCGTTCGTTACTAATATTTTTGGAGCTCCAACTTTTCAACTTTAAATTATGGATACTTCGTTACATTTATGAAAAGTACACACATTTGTACTTCGTTACAAGTAAAAGTACTTCTAAAAAATATACTTCGTTACTCACGAAAAGTAAACTTTTCTACTCAAGTACAGTAACGAAGTACTTGTACTTCGTTACGTCCCAGCTCTGGTCATGCGGCAGAATGAATATGTGGCCATTTATTGAAACTGACACATGGGAATCTCAAGATGATGCATCAATTGATCCTACTGTGCAATCTTCACCTGGATCACTGCCTTGGTTTGCGATATATCTAAACGGAGAAGAATAACAAGGCAAATTATGTTTGTCACCATGAAAAGAGCAGTTTTATGACTGTCTTGTTTTTGTTCTCCGGTGTAGATCGTCCAGGAATAAAAAACAAGCACATGTTGGTAATTAAAGCGGTGTTTCATGAAGTTGTTGAACTTTTGTTCTTCCTCTATAGAAAACTATCACGTGTTCACACGTATTGAGTGCCACGGAGTAAAGTTAATTAGGGTACAGTGGCTCAGTTGGGCTAATGATTCACTGTGTCCGGGTACAGTTTCAGGACTTTAAGAAGTTTTACTAACATCTTTGTTTTATCCTCATTGTATTTTTGTTTTTACAAATAATCCCTTGTCTCTGCACTGGACACCCCGGCGTAAGCTCACGAAGAGAGGAAAAGGAAGAAAAAGATAAACAATGGAGACAAAAGACCAAAACAGCTAGAACAAGCAGAACGACCATTTTGACCCAATCAGAATATGTGGTAAATGAGTGTAGCACAAGTTCCATTGGGAAAGGAGACGAGCAAACATGTTTTGTTGATGAAGATGACGCATCAGATTATGATGAACTTGAGGAGAGATAACTAGATGATATGGAATTGCTTAATTTCAATGCTACAACCCAAATGAGTAGATGTTGACAACGTTTACTACAAAGAAAACCACGGCCAAACATGGGCAGGACCAAAACCGCATTGAGGATACTGATGACACGGCTTTTGAAGTGAAGTTCATGCGACGGGAGAAAACTTTCAATTTTTTTAATGTGAACGACGTAACAGATGTTTCGTTTGAAGATGTTGTAGGGAAATTGCCCAGTCCCATTCAATATGGTAGCACAGCTCGTGTTGCAGGTCAAATCATTCAGCATCTTCAACAGACAGAGGGTTTCGTTGAGATGTCTTGAACATTGCACGATCTGCGAAGACGGTATTTTCTCCAATAATTTGCGATACATAATACTTATGTTACCTCTGATATACTTTAATCTGTATTTAACCCTGGACATAATCATATAGCATTATATTTAATGTAATGTGCTTAAATTAGTCTATAACTCTCGTATTACGCTATTTGTTGATTCATATTTGGCTACCAATGTAAGGTAATGTAATGTAAGGTAATGTAAGGTAATGTAATGTTCTGATGCTAGTAAACCAGAACATTAAACATGTGTCATTTGACATGGCAGAGAGCGGATTTGATTATAACGCCCAAATGTTGTCATTGCAGCTAGGGACCGCTACATATCGTGATATCGAATATTTGAACTGTCTAGAAATATTGTTTTAATGTAGGAGAGCAGTCAGTCAGTGTGGATGTTGTGTGGTCAAAGCAAGGTCTGCAATAGTACATCGCTAGATTAACCTCCGTCGTGTCATGTCCTGGTTGTTTACAACACATTCGTTGGACCACTCGACGCGCTGACATTGATCTGTTTATCGCATTGTGTGTAGGTTCTAGGTTATACATGCTTGAGAAATACTTTTCCGATGAACGTTCATCCTGTTGATTTCGTTGCAGCGTCTTGTGTTTACTCGGGTGAATCACTCGCTAAGATGATGCTGTAAACAGCACTGGTCGCCACTTCGCATACTTCGTAATAAAATGTTTTTGGTTAGTGCATAGGCAGCTCGAAATAATGCCCTTTTAAATGTAGACTACCCTTGTAGTTCTAACGACAGGGCAAGAAAAATACATATTATTCAGCGACCTTGTATAGGGGCCTACATCTACGCATAAGGACAGCATACCTACTTGCCCCGCCCACTATCTAGCTGTCAAACTGACAGCAACAAACCGAAAATCGTTATCTTTTCCTCATTATTTCTCTGCAGGAATTGTCGTTGCCATGTTCACAACAAATATATTACCAAGAAAATACATAAATGCTTTCCTAGATATTCTAAAGTAATTATCCCAAGATAGTGTGATAACACAGTATGTCGTATTTATCTTTAGAGTTGAGGGCGTTTAATCGGAAACTCAAATATTATTCTGCAAGACCATTCCATGTGATTCCGTCTACAAGAGGATTACCCAACTATAATCGAAATAGTGTATGCGGTTATGCTAACACATCTTCCCTAGACGGTTTCTGCCTCGGGCGCCAACTTACCAGGGATTAATCCTACAAATTACGGCATAACAAATACCATACGAATATAGCGGGAAACCGTCTTCTGCATCTGTTTCTTCTACCTACCAGTATATGTTGCTTTTTGATATTTTGCTGGATGTCACATTAATTACGACATTAGCCAAGTATCGATTCCACGCGCAAAATGTTTTTTAGATTTTTTTTGGAAAACAGCATATTCGATGTACTCTCGGCAGAAAATGGCTGGACCAGTATACTGTTGCTTCCTAATTTCTCTATACGCAATAGGAACACGTCATTTTAACAAAGCACCTGGATAACCTCTTCCATGAAGTAGTCATATTCTAAATAGCTACCATTATGTTTAGTAAGATTTGTGCAAACAAATTGTTTGAAAAATTGCTTTGAATGAAGTAAAGCCAACTCACAATTTTGGTTAAATGGTCTGAAAAATGGCAAATGTTATTAAATTTTGGGACGTGTAAATGCATCCACTTAGCACATGGATAAGTGAACAAAGAATACATAATGGGGGATACTATGTTAGATAAAACTGTAAAAGAAAAGGACTTAGGGGTAACAGTTACTGCTGACATGAAAGTTTCGGAGCAATGTAGAATTGCTGCTTCAAAGGGTAACCAAATACTAAGGCTAATTAGGAGAATATCACATGTAAGGAGAAACAGCTAATTGTACCACTGTACAAAGCATTAGTTAGGCCACATTTGGAATATTGTATACAAGGATGGAGGCCATATCGTAAGAAGGACATATATAAGCTAGAAAGAGTGCAACGAAGAGCAACTAAGCTGATTCCTGAACTAAAAGATCTTGGTTATGAAAGACGCCTACTAGAATGTGGGTTGACAACACTAGAGACTAGGAGATTAAGAGGAGACCAAATACAAGTTTTTAAGATATTGAATGGTTATGAGGATATTGATAGAAATATTTTCTTCAAACTGAAAGAAGGCAGAATAACCAGAAGGCACAATGCAGCATTAGTCAAGGAACTGTGTAGGTTGGATATGAGAAATTACTCATTCTCTCAGAGGACAATAAATGACTGGAACAAATTATCTGATGACTGTGTTAATGCTTGCAGTTTGAATATGTTCAAAAATAAAATTGACAGCTGTTTGGCGAAGGCGAGTTATACCTAAGTGGAAAATTGTTGGACTCTCGATAAGCTAAAGGCTTCCTTGTCCTCATGCCGTCTGGAACTTATAGCTCTGGACGGCAGTCTTTTAAAATCTACTACACAAACACGCAGGTAACCGTTCAGACGGAGACATGACACATAAAAGCCTTACAGTGATGTTGTCCGATCAGATGGCCCAAGATGTTGCAACTGTCATATCATTCTCTAAGGTCATCTTTGAATAAGTCAACACAAACCTGCCCCCAATCCATCAGACACACCTACTTCTCAGACGAATCAATGCAGAATATAGAGCACAATTGTCCATATGGTGTAATGACACAAGGTCATGTTCAACAAAATGTTGTTGGCGTCATGGCATTACTACGAATGTGACCATGTAAATCGCCCATGTGATGGGATGTGTGGAGCTGTAAAACGCAGCTGTTAAAGCGGTGAAGAAAGGGACACGTAGCTCGACGGCGCAATATGTCTGTGCATGAGGTACGTACCAGTACCTGTTGGGCGTGAACGATGCGGTGAATGGAGGGTCAGCAAAACCATCCCGCGGATCTGTTAGAGTCCAAGGCTGTGATGCTACTTGTCTATTACATAGTACATCGTTAAGACGTCGGGATTGAATCACGACTTTCTTCCTACATGACCAGGCTAAATCATGAGAAAAACCAAAAGAAACCAAAAGAAACCATATATGAAACGGCAAAAGACGAAGAAGATGACACGCTGACAATTAAGGAAACATCAATTCAACAATATCAGAAATCAGCAAAGAGCTGATGCGTTAATGGAAAACAGATGAGGAGACTATTGTTGGAAACTGTTGCAATGAAGTAACATGTCAAGAACATGTACACAAGAAGACCATTGAGATCGACGATGGTAGGATATTTTGGCCACATTATTACGACATATTCCAACAGGCAGATCACAACAAGCATTTAAGTACGAGTAGCTATGTCTGTAGGTGATAGGATCGTTTCTCACCTGTACCAGTCGTTTACAGGACGATTCGGTGTTCCACGTTATCCATTTGCAACGTCATCAACATTATTTGTACTCCTCTGAGACACAACAAATGACAGGGCCATTGCAATTCATTCTGTTGAATGGGTTAATGTGTACTAAAATTAGTTATACCAATAAATAATGCAAACATGTTGCCAAGATTAGCATGTATTTTACGTTATTACCCTGTACGATTTTGTTGTCAGTGGAATTAATAATGGCTGTATATTCGAGTTATGTGTATGTCAAAATATGTTATATTAGGTAGTGAATGATCGATCATATGTACAGACTATGTTATGTTTGAACATATATTCTAACAAATCAATCCATGAAAGGTTTATATTTGTATGTGTTCTACATTATCCGTATACAACAATGTAGATCGTAATACTCCATAATTATTCTACTACTTCGACGAAATATTTAAGTTGTTGATACTTCCACAAATGCTCTAAATGTCATTATAAATATTAACTAATGTAATAAACGATGTAGTCATTTCACTGTAAAGAATCGAAGAAACACACTATCATCGTTTAAAGTAAATATATATTTACTTTATTATACATGATATTTTTACATGTGTGATACATTTTCCATCGAGGTTTCATGCCATAATCCAAACGTCCAAAATCAATCAATTTTCCGTTCTGTGTCTATACGTTTTCTTCAATTCTGTGCATAAAGCGTATACTTGCAAATCAGCAAGGTGTGTATTCTACGTTATCCAAATGCATCATTAGTTGAAAGCCACACCAACAGCCACGTGTTCTCTTGAAGCGACCCCCATTGTTGTACAATGTATGACAAGGGCCCGGTTCACGATATTACAACACAATAAATTTATGGCTTCCTTGATTCAAGAATAGGAGCTTTTGGAAACTAAGCAACTTTGACCATTTCTCGTATTTCCACATCAGCAAAACAAAATCGTATTTTGCTATGACACCATTCTGCTGGTAAATAATGTGTATATTAATTATTGCTGTGCTTGTTGTGGCCAATGTCTCACTTTGTACTAGGCACCATTTTCATTTCTTAAATGTTGATTTTAAGTGTGCTACGTTAATTTTAGTAAGACAAAGTGGCAGATAACGTAGGACACGTTGCAAAAATTGGCAAACAATCATTGTACTTTGAATGGCTAATGCAGTAAACCACGGGTAGATTGGATGAGAAGAACTGTCGTTCCAAGAACCACAACATATCTACATTTAAAATAAAATAAAAATGTGTTATTATATTGAGTTCATATGTTTTCTATTTCTAAATCGGACTGGGGACATTTTCGGTACTAGCAACAATATACGAAGAAATAGCTTACAACAGGTTTTGGGATAACAAACCTTGCTCAGTATCATTGCCATCACATACATATAGGCCAGTAGAAATTGCCTGACAATGACCAGGACATTTTGGTTCACAATTTTGTTTTGATAATAGGATGAGTGCCAAGAATATCCAAAACAAATGTCATCAAAATCAACTCTGTGAAACTTTGTTTGCCCCTATCATTGATCTGGCGTGTTTTGATCAAATTCTAAGGCTTCGATTTGTGCTTGCGTTTGTTAGTCATATTTGTAACTGTTTCATGTTCGGTTGATCAATACGTTTTGATTATAAATATATAATGGTGCACTATGCTGCCAATTAGATATATAATTTAATTAATTAATACAACATTAAAAATAATAATACATTTCTTCCGTAATGCCCCACTCAAAATACAATTCCGAGGTGCTTTACAATGTCTCATAAATTATGTTTAAGAAACAATAAAAGGGTTGTTTCTTGGCCGCTTTGAGAATAAGTATCTTCATTGTAATCCAATTTGTATGCCACCCATTAACGGAATCCGCCGGAAATAAGTTGCATTTGTTTGCTCTGGTGAGCTATGGGTCTTGCCGAATATTTGGGAATTGTCTTGTGCGGGTACAAATTATTGGTATGCATTCGTGCCTCCCCCACCTTCTGACTTACGAACCAGAATTTCAACTAAATATACGAAGAAATATCCGAACGCTCCAGGTGTTCGGTATCCATTTTGATGGCTTGACGGACCTTGTTGCTAGAGAGTGGGTTACGTGATGCAGGCGTCATTTGAAGTCGTTAAAAATGTGACTGGACGGCGCCAATAATACGATATGTAGCAACTAATTGTCGATTAACACGACTATATCTATCCACATAAGATGCGACATAATTCATTCCTCTTGGATCATCAGACCTGCCGGTGTCGATAAATTATTAGGAAACCATTCCTGTGACATCAGCTTAGAATTTAAACATATGTATCAGATGATGATAACAATTTGCTACAAGATACTATGATAACTGTTGCTACATTAGCACGATACCGATACTGTATATGGCAACACTCGCCTGTGTCAAGTGACGCGAAGAGATGAACAAACTCTTGTTGACGTGAATTTGTTTCTGAACTAAAGCCAAATTGTGCATTCTTGTGTAATTTACCGCATGCATAACACCCGTGTGACAGGGCGTGACTCCCGTGTAACAGACATGACACCCGTGTAAAAGGGAGTGACACCCGTATAACAGGGCGTGACACTCATGTAACAGGGCGTGACACACGCATGACAGGGCGTGGCACCAGTGTGACAGGGCACGACACTCATGTGACAGGGCGTGACACCCGTGTGACAGGGCATGACACCCGTGTGACAGGGCGTGACACCCGTTTTACAGGGCGTGGCACCCATGTAACAGGGCAAGACACCCGTGTGATAGGGCGTGACACCTAACTGGCAGGACGTGACACTCGTGTAACAGGGCGTGACACCCATGTGACAGGGCGTGACACGAGTGTGACAAGGCGAGTCACCTGAGTAAGAGGGCGTGACACCCGTGTAACAGGGCGTGGCACCCATGTGTCAGGGCGTGACACACATGTGACAGGGCATGACACCCGGGTAAAAAGGCGTGACAGCATATTATGACTCACAAATGTATGAGTGCCACACCAAAGACAAGAGAGTTGACCGAATTGTTATGTGCAATGCATTCTGCTCTTGGTTTAGGTGAACTTGTGAGATGCTTTGCATCAGGCAACGCATTCTATGAAGCGTGACTACCTCTTACACGCTGCAGCCCATTATGGAAGTTGTGGTACAGCATGATATGGGGAAGGGAGTCTTATACTGAGAAAAAAGCTTTCACAATATTGCTGTTTGTACCGCCATTGTGGGCAAAAACATTGTAAATAAAACGCATTATATAAATAAAAAAATACAAGAAATGCATGCATATGGTTAATAAAAACAGGCTTCAATAATGCCATTGACTGAATGAACTGGAAGGCAGCTTTCTGGAGTATTTCTGCACTGTGCTGTCATAGGCGGGACTAGGGCGGGCTTGGAGGAACGTGCCCCTTAGACCCTTTGGATTTTGGAGCGCTACACCTGAGCTAGAGTGGAGTGCACTCCCAAGACCTTTTGAACGTGTCCCCGTTACTGATGTTACGGCGGCGAGGCGGCGACAGTTTTCAACCCCCCCTCCCGTCTTCCGATGTCATGAATCGAGCTGAGACACCCGATTCTGAGGAGGAGCTGAAGTTACGGCGGCGCGGCGGCAAAAAATCAACAGAACCCTCCACTAGACTATCCTCTCTCGACCCGCCCCTGTATGTACTGGATGTGTACACGCGGATATGCGACTAAAAATAAAGATCACATTTAGTAAGGTCGAACTGACACATCAGCCAGAATAAAACACATGGAAGAAAAAATGAATGGCACTACATTTTATTCATGTACGATCACAACCATAACACTTTCATATAACGTATATTATTATAGATGTAGTAATTTGTAGTTGAATCACAAACAACAAAACACAATAACGTAAAATATACATACACACATCAACAAACACAAGCTGTAGCGCGTCACAAACGAAACTTAATTTTTATGTAACGTTATTATGTCTGATGTATATTTTAATTAAAGAGCATCTTTCAAACTAAACGTATTGTGCATGAATGTAGTATTCACTATAATACTACTGCTAGAACTGTAGTATTAGCTATAATACTGCTGATAATACTGTAGAGTATACATTCAGTCAATGGTATGGTAACATCATGTTGTAAAATAAATATAACTGATTGGATACATTCAAAACCGTACACATTCTATAGCATAGAATATACATATGCAATATTATCCGCATATGTTATTGATGCTCGATTCCCAAATACATCCTGTGAAAATATCCATACATTTCATACAAACACAACCATAATTTGGTATATATCTGTATAAAAACAAATCTCTCATACAAATTCTGTATTTCAAACGTTGTCAAAATATCGTACTGTGTCGCGTTATTGTGTAAACAGACAAATTAAAACGTATGCAGTTGTCAAATGACGTACATGTCACGAGTAAACACAACGAAGCTTAAGCAAAGGCGTCGTTGCATGCTTTCTTGCAAAGTTCATATTCTGCATAGCATGCTTGCTTACGCTCGGCGGTATCCAACGGGCACAGTCCACGGCCACTCTTAAGACAATTCCACACAGCATCACTGCAAGTCTTCAAGCATTCTCGTAGCGCCACGTGGTTTTGGGCTTCCGCAAGATTCATCGACGTCAGTAGAATAACAAAGAGAACCTGTGTAATGTTAAAATATTGTTAGCAATAACAATTGTCACACGAACTAAGATCGCATCAGTTCGCGAAACCTCATAATATGTGTGTCATTACGACTGGTGGGTGGGTGGCGTGTTTGTCGTCACCATGTATTGATGACAAAATAAATCGGTACAGTGACTCGAATAAGCGAGCAGCAAATCCTAAAAAGGTGTTTCATTTTAGGAGTTCAAATCCACGCACGCACCCAAATTATATGGCATTTGAAAGAGCTACATCTCCCCATGACAACGAGGCCTGCCTTAGAGTTACCAAATGGTGCAGTACGTAAGCGTGAATTAAAATATCAGATAAAGTCACCATAAAATGATGAATTTTCAAAACTGTGAGTTTCCCCAAAATATTACAATGGTTGCGTATTAATTTTACTTAATTACTGTTGACAATATCATAGATTGTTTGGGAAGCTTGTCGTCTCTTCATCAACATGAAATACGAAGTGGAGCTCCCACATGGTAAGGTTAGTATGGAGCTAAGGTTAAACAAAGTCACTGTATTCATGATGAATATTCGAAAGCTTTCAAACGATACTAGAAGGGCACACGTTTGACATTATTGTCTCACCTACCGTCTCACCCCCGCGCTGAAGTGAGGACCAAATATCTGGCTTAACCACATGTGAAGACTTCCAAATCTTCGTTTGCCAATGTGTCCGCCTAGCATAGACCTCGAAACCAGCGACCTGTCCTTGTTGTTGATCAGCCTTAGCCGCAAGCAACTGAGGTCGGTGTGCGCATTACTCTATTTGCCCGTTGCATGTCGTGCAACGCTGCTGTCAATGACAGAACTGTTGATAGTGCAGCCTTTTGTCGCTGTTTTCAACGTCTGCAAGAATCACGAAGTGGTCTGCCCTTTTTGCTTAACAACATTGGAAACAGTTTTCTTTCCAAGTGTAAACAGGTCGGGGGAACTGAGCACTTTGAGGTCGAAGGTCCGTTTTATTTTCTCATCATTGTACCATCGGCAGGGAAAATGGTCATCGGCATAGGCTCTATCGGTGGTTAAGAACGGTTGACATAGAAACTTCACTTCTGTGGGACACAATTTCTGGACGGGAATTGAATTTGTTTTCTTTAGCCATTTCAGCACATGTTTTCATGTCTGATGTCTTGCTAATATCAGAATAACAATTGCATGTCTCAACAGATTCGAGTACATCATGCCCACATATCTCCAGCTCCCCCCCCCCCGCACCGACGATGCTGATGAGCGAGTTTTGCATATATGTTGACAACACGAATGTTTGGTTAAAGGTTTCAAGTGGTCTTCAATTATGTATAGTATGGATGCCAGTAGTTATGTATAGTATGGATGCCAGTAGTTATGTATAGTATGGATGCCAGTATTTATGTATAGTATGGCTGCCAGTAGTTATGTATAGTATGGCTGCCAGTAGTTATGTATAGTATGGATGCCAGTAGTTATGTATAGTATGGCTGCCAGAAGTTATGTATAGTATGGATGCCAGTAGTTATGTATAGTATGGCTGCCAGTAGTTATGTATAGTATAGCTTCCAGTAGTTATATATAGTATGGCTGCCAGTAGTTATGTATAGTATGGATGCCAGTAGTTATGTATAGTATGGCTGTCAGTAGTTATGTATAGTATAGCTTCCAGTAGTTATATTTAGTATGGATGCCAGTAGTTATGTATAGTATGGATGCCAGTAGTTATGTATAGTATAGCTTCCAGTAATTATATATAGTATGGCTGCCAGTAGTTATGTATAGTATGGATGCCAGTAGTTATGTATAGTATGGCTGCCAGTAGTTATGTATAGTATAGCTTCCAGTAGTTATATATAGTATGGCTGCCAGTAGTTATGTATAGTATGGATGCCAGTAGTTATGTATAGTATGGCTGTCAGTAGTTATGTATAGTATAGCTTCCAGTAGTTATATTTAGTATGGATGCCAGTAGTTATGTATAGTATGGATGCCAGTAGTTATGTATAGTATAGCTTCCAGTAATTATATATAGTATGGCTGCCAGTAGTTATGTATAGTATGGATGCCAGTAGTTATGTATAGTATGGATGCCAGTAGTTATGTATAGTATAGCTTCCAGTAATTATATATAGTATGGTTGCCAGTAGTTATGTATAGTATGGATGCCAGTAGTTATGTATAGTATAGATGCCAGTAGTTATGTATAGTATGGCTGCCAGTAGTTATATATAGTATGGATGCCAGTAGTTATGTATAGTATGGCTGCCAGTAGTTATGTATAGTATGGATGCCAGTAGTTATGTATAGTATGGCTGCCAGTAGTTATGTATAGTATGGATGCCAGTAGTTATGTATAGTATGGCTGCCAGTAGTTATGTATAGTATGGATGCCAGTAGTTATGTATAGTATGGCTGCCAGTAGTTATGTATAGTATAGCTTCCAGTAATTATATATAGTATGGCTGCCAGTAGTTATGTATAGTATGGATGCCAGTAGTTATGTATAGTATAGATGCCAGTAGTTATGTATAGTATGGCTGCCAGTAGTTATGTATAGTATGGATGCCAGTAGTTATGTATAGTATGGCTGCCAGTAGTTATGTATAGTATGGATGCCAGTAGTTATGTATAGTATGGCTGCCAGTAGTTATGTATAGTATGGATGCCAGTAGTTATGTATAGTATGGCTGCCAGTAGTTATGTATAATATGGATGCCAGTAGTTATGTATAGTATGGCTGCCAGTAGTTATGTGTAGTATGACTGCCAGTAGTTATGTATAGTATGGCTGCCAGTAGTTATGTATAGTATGGCTGCCAGTAATTATGTATAGTATGGCTGCCAGTAGTTATGTGTAGTATGGCTGCCAGTAGTTATGTGTAGTATAGCTGCCAGTAGTTATGTATAGTATGGCTGCCAGTAGTTATGTGTAGTATGGCTGCCAGTAGTTATGTATAGTATGGCTACCAGTAGTTATGTATAGTATGGCTGCCAGTAATTATGTGTAGTATGGCTGCCAGTAGTTATGTGTAGTATGGCTGCCAGTAGTTATGTGTAGTATGGCTGCCAGTAGTTATGTATAGTATGGCTACCAATAGTTATGTATAGTATGGATACCAGTAATTATGTGTAGTATGGCTGCCAGTAGTTATGTGTAGTATGGCTGCCAGTAGTTATGTATAGTATGGCTGCCAGTAGTTATGTATAGTATGGCTGCCAGTAGTTATGTATAGTATGGCTGCCAGTAGTTTTGTATAGTATGGCTGCCAGTAGTTATGTATAGTATGGCTGCTAGTAGTTATGTATAGTATGGATGCCAGTAGTTATATATAGTATGGATGCCAGTAATTATGTATAGTATGGATGCCAGTAGTTATGTACAGTATGGCTGCCAGTAGTTATGTATAGTATGGCTGCCATTAGTTATGTATAGTATGGCTGCCAGTAGTTATGTATAGTATGGATGCCAGTAGTTATGTATAGTATGGCTGATAGTAGTTATGTATAGTATGGATGCCAGTAGTTATTTATAGTATGGCTGCCAGTAGTTATGTGTAGTATGGCTGCCAGTAGTTATGTATAGTATGGCTGCCAGTAGTTATGTATAGTATGTATGTCAGTAATTATGTATAGTATAGATGCCAGTAGTTATGTATAGTATGGCTGCCAGTAGTTATGCATATTATGGCTGCCAGTAGTTATGTATAGTATGGCTGCCAGTAGTTATGTGTAGTATGGCTGCCAGTAGTTATGTATAGTATGGCTGCCATTAGTTATGTATAGTATGGCTGCCAGTAGTTATGTATAGTATGGCTGCCAGTAGTTATGTATAGTATGGATGCCAGTAGTTATGTATAGTATGGCTGCCAGTAGTTATGTATAGTATGGCTGCCAGTAGTTATGTATAGTATGGCTGCCAGTAGTTATGTATAGTATGGATGCCAGTAGTTATGTATAGTATGGCTGCCAGTAGTTATGTGTAGTATGGCTGCCAGTAGTTATGTATAGTATGGCTGCCAGTAGTTATGTATAGTATGGCTGCCAGTAGTTATGTATAGTATGGCTGCCAGTAGTTATATGTAGTATGGCTGACAGTAGTTATGTGTAGTATGGCTGACAGTAGTTATATATAGTATGGTTGACAGTAGTTATGTATAGTATGGATGCCAGTAGTTACGTATAGTATGGCTGCCAGTAGTTACGTATAGTATGGATGCCAGTAGTTACGTATAGTATGGCTGCCAGTAGTTATGTATAGTATGGCTGGCAGTAGTTATGTATAGTATGACTGCCAGTAGTTACGTATAGTATGGATGCCATTAATTATGTATAGTATGGCTGCCAGTAGTTATGTATAGTATGGCTGCCAGTAGTTATGTATAGTATGGCTGCCAGTAGTTATATGTAGTATGGCTGACAGTAGTTATGTGTAGTATGGCTGACAGTAGTTATATATAGTATGGCTGACAGTAGTTATGTGTAGTATGGCTGACAGTAGTTATATATAGTATGGTTGACAGTAGTTATGTATAGTATGGATGCCAGTAGTTACGTATAGTATGGCTGCCAGTAGTTATGTATAGTATGGCTGCCAGTAGTTATGTGTAGTATGGCTGCCAGTAGTTATGTGTAGTATGGCTGCCAGTAGTTATGTGCAGTATGGCTGCCAGTGGTTATGTACAGTATGGCTGCCAATAGTTATGTATAATATGGCTGCCAGTAATTATGTACAGTATGGCTGCCAGTAGTTATGTATAATATGGCTTCCAGTAATTATGTATAGTATGGCTGCCAGTAGTTATGTATAGTATGGCTGCCAGTAGTTATGTAAAGTATGGCTGCCAGTAGTAATGTATAGTATGGCTGCCAGTAATTATGTATAGTATGGCTGCCAGTAGTTATGTATAGTATGGCTGCTAGTAGTTATGTGTAGTATGGCTGCCAGTAATTATGTATAGTATGGCTGCCAGTAGTTATGTGTAGTATGGCTACCAGTAGTTATGTGTAGTATGGCTGCCAGTAGTTATGTGTAGTATGGCTGCCAGTAGTTATGTATAGTATGGCTGCCAGTAGTTATGTATAGTATGGCTGCCAGAAGTTATGTGTAGTATGGCTGCCAGTAGTTATGTGTAGTATGGCTGCCAGTAGTTATGTGTAGTATGGCTGCCAGTAATTATGTGTAGTATGGCTGCCAGTAGTTGTGTATAGTATGGATGCCAGTAGTTATGTATAGTATGGCTGCCAGTAGTTATGTATAGTATGGATGCCAGTAGTTATGTATAGTATGGCTGCCAGTAGTTACGTATAGTATGGCTGCCAGTAATTATGTATATTATGACTGCCAGTAATTATGTATAGTATGGCTGCCAGTAGTTATGTATAGTATGGCTGCCAGTAGTTATGTATAGGACGGCTGCCAGTAGTTATGTATAGTATGGCTGCCAGTAATTATGTATAATATGGCTGCCAGTAGTTATGTATAGTATGGCTGCCAGT
Organism: Paraescarpia echinospica; assembly: GCA_020002185.1. Taxonomy (NCBI): domain Eukaryota; kingdom Metazoa; phylum Annelida; class Polychaeta; order Sabellida; family Siboglinidae; genus Paraescarpia; species Paraescarpia echinospica. Next base: position 74,311,882 of record CM034533.1, on the reverse strand, counting down.
AGTTATGTACAGCATGGCTACCAGTAGTTATGTATAGTATGGCTGCCAGTAATTATGTGTAGTATGGCTGCCAGTAGTTATGTGTAGTATGGCTGCCAGTAGTTATGTATACTATGGCTGCCAGTAGTTATGTATAGTATGGCTGCCAGTAGTTATGTATAGTATGGCTGCCAGTAGTTATGTATAATATGGATGCCAGTAGTTATGTATAGTATGGATGCCAGTTATTATGTATAGTACGGCTGCCAGTAGTTATGTATAGTTTGGCTGCCAGTAGTTATGTATAGTATGGCTGCCAGTAGTTATGTGTAGTATGGCTGCCTGTAGTTATGTATAGTATGGATGCCTGTAGTTATGTATAGTATGGATGCCATTAAGTATGTGTGATCCTTGTCTTCAGTACTTAAAGACAAGTCAATCCTTTCTCGCATTGCCTTTGCATATTCACTCATGATATGCCACGTGAATGTTCACTATTTAGTGCTGGCTTCTTTATGGTCAGTCCGTCTATACCACTGCTTCTCTTTGCGTCTCTGTAAGTAGTTTTCTGTGTCCCCATGTCGCTCCACATCAAATTTCCCAGCTTCAAAGACTCTTTGAACTTCCTAGGGAAGTCTCAGCATGTCAATTATGTTGACTGGAGTTCATATGGCGTAGCTTGGTTTGTATGCATTAAAGAAATATGGAACCATGGCTCGAGACGTAGGTAGATGAATGCCCTAGCTGCCTTCTCACTCTCTCCGAACATTTAGAAAAAAGATCATGTAAATCCTGAAGTAATCGATCACAGAACTTGAATGTAGGTGACTGGGTATAATTTTGGCAGTATTTCTGGGATATGACATCACCAAGCGAGAGCATGATCTTAGGCGGTTCTGCCTTATACTTGCATGCTTGCTGTGCATCTTTCAACTTTCCCCAGACCATTGATGACACTATATGCGTTCCTTCGCTGTTCTCATAACATGCGACAAATGCAGCAAACTATATAGCAGTGAGCGCCTCTTAGGCGAGCGTTATTCCTCTTAGTGCTAGCTCATTTGAACCGCTTGCAGTGGAAGCGGTGTACACGCCAGAGTCAAGCATTTGGTCGGCAGTGGAAGCGGTGTACACGCCAGAGTCAAGCATTTGGTCGGCAGTGGAAGCGGTGTACACGCCAGAGTCAAGCATTTGGTCGGCAGTGGAAGCAGTGTACACGCCAGAGTCAACAAGGAAGTGGGCGTTGTCAGAAGAAGTGATGGGGATGGAAGATCAGTAGCAGCAGTTTCAAAATGTAATCCTAATTTTATAAAACAAATCATTAGATGAAAGCATTTATTTATTTAAAAAAACACACATTAATATGATAATTTCCAAGAATAAAAATGTGATTAAAGACATAAATATGTAAAGCATAGGAACATTTACTGATGCAATTGCTTCTAAACAAATTATTATGCAGCTGTTCGGACAATATCAATAAGTAAATGATTTGTTTTGTATATCTATAATATAATTATATACATGTTATATATATATATAATGTACACACACACACAGACACACACACATACACACAGACACACACACACACACACACACACATATATATATATCACCACCCAAACGAACGCACACACGCATGCACGCACGCATACACTCGCACGCTCTCCCCCATTCATTCCCTCTCCCTGTCTCTCTATTGTCCGTCTGTGTTCGTGTGTGTGCATGTGCGCGCGTGTGCGTGTTGTGTGTGTGTGCGCGCGCGCGCGTGTGGTATATGTGTGGTCTGAGTCTGCTTGTATTTTGGTTTGTCTGTCTGTCCATTTGCATGGAGTCGTGGCGTAGTTTTAAATAAATACAAATGCGACTATACTCACGTGACACAGCATATTTCTATCTGATTCCGAGAACAAAACCAACAGTAATTTTAGTAAATGTTATCGAACACTAGAAATTGTCTATTACCGATAAATACAAATTGATGATCTCTAAGCAGTTATCTTTATTATTACATAATGTTTAGTACAGTACAGAACTAGTAATAGGAAACATATAAATACATGGGGCAGAGCGCAGCCCCGATGCACTTTGGTCCAATTAGTCTATATCGTATGGTGCTAGATTAATATCCATACTTACAAATATTTTTTTACATTTATCAGAACATTGAGCTATAATCCGTATTGAGTTCGAGCATTGTTATAATAATATGGAAAGAACATCCAAATTGGTGTAACTTCTTTGTTGTGTTGTTTCAGCGAAACCCGAACGTGACCAAAATGGGTTGGCATCGTGTTGCTCTGTTCGCCTGGTAGAATGCGGTAATAATAAAAGTGACATCTGCATAGATAGGTGGGGAGTGTGTTTTTCTCCGGGGGTGAGCTTTGATCCACAATAGTATAATTGAATCTAATCGAAGTGCTCCAGTACACGTACACGCACGCGACACAAACCTTGATTTGTAAGACACACAACATAGACAGTAATATGTTCCCGGAATTGTACTAGATTCATAGTCATACCTACAACCCATCATCATGTGGCAACATGGCGAATTAGTAATTCACTGTCTCTGATAGATGTAGATGTTTCCCTCGGATTGACGAACACTGTTTATAAACTGAATTGAACTAGACATTGTTTACTACACATCCTCTCGAGTACGCTCGTTTAAGCCACTTATGTGGCGATGGTTGACACTGACCTTGAACATTATTATGAAAACAAACTGAGCTAATGATTCGAATCCAAATGATTCGCACGTAACTGTAAACACCATTGTTAATATCAGATTCTATATATACTTTCGATGGTTTGATCAGCTCTCGCGGAAATGAAGAAAACAAACCACGCTTTGCATTCAGGTTAACAAATTAAATCATCACGAATGCCAACAATGACCAGTTGCCTGTCATGTTCAGTATTCACCTTTCGCAGATTGATCACAAAATAAATAATATTCATGCATTTTACTTTATTTTATGATAACTTGTTTTCATATAATCACGTGTTGTGCTGTAGATTTGGTGCAAAACTAAAGTTACTGTTAAACAAAAAGGTGTAAATTAGACTTATGCATGGGCAAGTCAATCCTTTCTCGCATTGCCCTGGCATATTCACTCATGACATGCCACGTGAATGTTTACTTATTTAGTGTTGGCTTCTTTATGGTCAGTCCGACTATATCACTGCTTCTCTTTGCGTCTCTGTTAGTAATTTTCTGTGTCCACATGTCGCTACACATCAAATTTCCCAGCTTCAAAGACTCTGAGCTTCCTAGGGAAGTCACGGCATGTCAAGTATGTTGACTGAAGTTCATCTGGCGTAGCTTGGTTTGTATGCATCAAAGAAATATGGAACCATGGCTCGAGACGTAGGTGGATGAATGCCCTAGCTGCCTTCTCGCTCTCTCCGAACATTTAGAAAAAAGATAATGTACATCCTGAAGTAATCGATCACAGAACTTGAATGTAGGTGACTGGGTATAATTTTGGCTGTATTTCTGGGATATGACTTCACCATTGCACCTACACATGTGTACCCCTAGGACTATGGAAACTCCGCAACGACAATGAATTAAACACTTTAGTTAAATTCTGCACCACCTGTCCATTCACCAGTTGCAGTTATTCATGCGAATGCCCCTTTTGCTCTTGTCCACGACCAAAATATTAATTTTAAATAATAAAAAATCCCGAAAGTATACCACAATCTACTAATGACCCATCAGTCATGATCCGCATCTAAATCTATTCTAACCAAAATAATGTTTACCTGTAAATTTTGTTGTTGTCCTATCTGAGATAGCTTCATCACTATTAATGGTTATCTGGTCGGAAAACATCATTGTACACGTGACTCTGTTCTAACTGCTCTCCTCCTGTTTGATCGCTGCCTGTCTTTCTGTGTTCCATATCGCTCGATTTATATGTAATTGTTCTTCTGTTGTGTCCTGTCTGCCACTTTTCGTTCACAGGGAGGGAGCAGACAGAAAAATACAGTCTACCACGGTTTAGCCGGCCCTCGCAGACCATGCAGTCACTGAGAACCATCTGATAGACGGAGAATGATACAGTCTACCACGGACAAGTCAGTCCTCACAGTCCACACAGCCACTATTAACCATCTGGTAGTCGGGGAATGATACAGTCTACCACGGACAAGTCGGTCACCACAGTCCAAGGCACTAGTGCCATATGTCACCAATCAGTCCTTTAAAAACTAGTATTTTTAGTGTGTCTGTGGAAAGTCCCTTCAGATTCTTGGAAACTGACGATGTTTCCATAGTGACGATCACGTGTGCGTCAGCCCAGTTCAAACATAACTTTATTCACTGTGAATGCAGATCATATAGTCTGGTTATTCTCATGCCACTATGCTGTTGTATTATAATTACCTAAATACATCACGCTGTCAAATCACCAAATACTGGCCGTAGTTTTGTTTATTCTCCGATAATGCCCGACCTCAGCCGCCAATTGCAATGACACGTGCCTGACCCCAGCAGGTGTCAACCAATCTTGTCTACCACAACAAGTTCAACACATGGCCCTTCGTAACACAATGTCATGAGACAACTTGGCGGGAAAACCTTGGGGAAATCTCAGTAATAGAAGTGTCTGTCAAATTGTGTTGAAATAAGCCACCTGCCAGTAACAAAAAGTCACATTTCTAAGCAAAAAAACAAGCATCTGGTGACAGTTGTATTATTGGTAACAACCAGGAAGTATTAATTAATGTAACTTTTTTATAAAAACTACAATACTTACAAAGCCATAACTTGGCATAAGAAGTCGACTTGTGTTTACCCAAAATTGCACGGGATGGTTTTATGTTTGGTGAAGGGGTTGTGCTAAAAATGCAGTGCGGATTTTTGCTGTCTTTCAACATTGTAGCAAAATGTTTATGAAGCTGTATCAAACTTAATATGCATTTGTTTACAAAAAACCCATCCGAATGTCAATAACATGTTTGTACTTACAACCATAAAAAAAATTCTTTTGGGGAGTTTCTCAAAATGAAATAAAATGCCATTTTAAGGTTATTTTTTTTACATCTTTTTTTTATTGTTTTTAAACACATTTAAACATCTCAATACTTTTTTGTCTGTAGTATTGTTTAGTATCTGAGGCAAACTCTGAAACAAAAATGGTTAGCTTATCTTCAAAACTTATATTAGAAATGATTAATTCAAAAGAAGCATATAATAGCCGATGCAGCCACCTTAATAATAATAATTAATAATAATATTTATAATAATTATAATGATTTTAGTTATATAGCACCGTATATCCGAATATAAAACCTGACGTACGTGGGCAGCTGGGGTATAATGCTTTAACAGATAACATAGATAAAACAAAATCACTGCACTAAATTAGAAAGAAAATATTTAAAAGGATCTAATACTGATTTTAAATGTACATCATTAAAAAAATAATTTCGTCATTTGTTGCTATTGATATACATGACAATTTATGATTCGGCTAGCTCCCTATGCATATAAGACAGTTCGTAACCATGATAACTGCACTGCGACCAAACCGTAACTGATACAATGGGTGTTTTAAACACCGGTGGGTATTAAAGGTACAACAGCCCGGGGATTTGTTTATTTATAAATATTGCTGTATTTATCCGTTGTAACTGTTATGTCCTTGTATGCGACAATTAACGATTGGGTATCTCACCTCCGGCTCAACAGATTCCACGTAATGTATGGCCACATATTGACAATTTCCCTTTTAACCTTTTTGACTTTTTGCGTTGTGTTAATATTACCTTTTTAAATTTGTGTTGCTTATTTAACGATATAAATGCTGGTACATATTGATTGTATTATTTATAACGGTTTGTATGCGCTGTTATATCAATAACTGGAGTTATTTGTTGTGAAATATCCAACTTTAGTATTTATCTAGTGCGTTCACAAATAACAACATCCACATCAGCTGAAAACGATAAGTTAATTAAAAAAGTCAGTAAAGTAAATAAGTTTATATGGATAATATATAGGAAATGTAGCTCACCCTCAGAAGTTTGTGCCGTTGCAACAGATTATTACGGATGTTGTTTCTTAGAACTTCAACAGTCTATCTGTGAAACATTACTGACACCGCTCTTATAAGCTTTTGTTTGTGTGACGTGACGTATGCACGAGAGATGCTCTATCATTATGGCGTAGTGAAGTACATATTTGAGTCAGTGTCAAAGTGACCTGGGGTTAGGGGGGTGTACCCGAGCGCCGCGTCAGGTGGGCGCCGAATCGACGGTCAACGTATATCCACCAAGCGGATCACATCCTATGACATTCGCGATTCTGCTCTTCAGTTGTGACAATTACAGTTTAAAATTTGCGACAGGAGAAATTAAGGCAGACGGCCGGGGCCCGGCCACCATACTCGAACGGGAGTTCGAAACCGGGCGGAGGTCCTGGCGTGTCAGAGTGTAGACTGTCATAGCTATCGAATGTTTCGATTACATTGTGGGGCTATTTAAGAAGCTGTCCGATCGAAATGAACCACCAGAAACCGGCGGATGCAGGCAGTTGCTCCACAGCGTCGTTGTGTGTCGCCAAAGTTTTGTGAAGAAAGGCAACGAGTAATGCATGGACTGGGGAATACAGAGTTCAGAAAAGGGTGTGACGAGCGAAAAGAATGTCCAGGAAATTAGCATAAGACGACGGTCTCGCGACTGAACAGGAACTGATAGCCAAAGATACATGGAAAATATGTGTCATGGACGTTGACCACCAAGGTTCGACTGACCCCCACTCCGTCAATACTCTACTAACAGTATAACATTACGATTCGAATAGTTGCGTAACCAAATCTTGGTTTTCAGACAAAATTATTGTTTTGTTGGCGTATTTATTTGACTCGCTCTATGTTAGAATGTAGCACTCTTTTGCCCAGTGCTTGTCTAATCTGTTTTTGAAACAGCTTAGAGACAGGCTGGCAACAACGTTTCTAGTAGCGAGTTTCAGTCATCTACAATTCTGGAACTTAAGCAGTGCCTTCATAACTGTGTAACTGCTCTTTTCTTGAATAGTTGTGTCGTCTGGTGTACAATGTAGGGGCAATGAAGAGGAGGGTTTTATCAACGCGGTCAATTTGGTTCTTTGTCTTGCACACTTGCATCGCGTCGCCTCCTCGTCGTCTGTCATGGAGTGACGGTAGATTTAATGTCTTCAGCCTGTCTTTATATGGCTTGTCTTTCAATGATGGAACTAGTTTTGTAGTAAGTCGTTGGATTTTTTAAAATTTCATGGCAGTCCCTCTTCGTATGTGATGCCCAGATAACATTTCCGTATTCGAGAGGTGGACATATCATTGTTTCGAACAGTGTTGGAATGGTTGTTATGTGCAGGCAAGTGAATGTTTGTTTTAACCAGTCAAAGCCGTTTTGTCAATTTGTTGATGGCACTCTTAACTTGGGGTTGAAAACTCAAGTCCTGGTCTATTTGGATTCCCAGATCTTTCGCACCTTCGGTGACTGTCATTGTTTCATTGTTCATGATGCCACTTGGTTGACCAATCACTGAGTCATACGGTGAACATGGCCCGAGTCTACCCGTCACGTTACTAAATATTATCACTGAACTCTGAAAACGCATTAAGTAATTAAGGTTATGTTAATCCTTCATAATTACAAGCGTCTGAAGAACAAGATCGCCTCAGCGATTTAGCAATCCTCAGTACAATCAATCAATCAGTCTTTATTTCAGACAAAAAAGTGTACATGTAATATGCATTATGTCCATAGTAAAAAGGTAAAACGAAAAAGTACAGACAGTAGGAACCAAATAGCAAGATTTAACAAGATTTAACAAGATTGCCACCGAGATAATTAACTCTAGACGGCCTGTGGACTTTTGGCTTATCGAGAGTCCAGCCCTTTTTAGATACGTGTATCCCGCTCTTCTGAGGTATGTGTCGCTTTTATTTTTAAACATATTCACATTACTAGCACACACGTAACCAACAGATAATTTGTTCCATTCATTTACAGTCCTTTGTGTAATTGAGAACGTTCTTATATCTAATCTGCACTGCTCCTTTACTAATGTAACTTCATGTAGTCCTATCTTTCTTAACTAAAAAAATATATTTCTATCAATATGTTCATAGCCATTCAATATTGTAAACACTTCTATCTGATCTCTTCTAAATCTCCTGGTCTGTAGTGTTGTTAAACCACATTGTTTTAGGCGTATTTTGTACTAAGATCCCTCAGTTTTTGTATCATTGAGGGATCTTAGTTACGAAATACGCCTAATGAATGTGGTTTAACAACACTTCGACGAGCAACTGATTGTTCAGTTTACAACAACTTCTTCTCCTTCCCCTTGCTCCCTTGCTCCCTTGCGGGGTGGGGGTCTACGTCACTTGGTAGGGTTAGGGTTAACCCTAACCCTTGCGGGGTGGGGTCTACGTCACTTGGTAGCTTCTTCTACGTTTTATCAGTTCTTTTCACCTCTCTCTCTCGTGCGCAATGGCCATCCATGCGTGGCTGTTCCCTCCAGCCCTCCACATGTCTCGTTTTATGCTGTCGTTCCATTTCAGCCTTGGCTTTCCTCTCCTTTGTCTGCCACCCTCTTCTATTTTCCATGCTCTTTTCGCCAGTCTGTCTTCACCCATTCTATGTACATGTCGCACCCATCTCATTCTGTCTCTGGCTACTTTCCTCTTTAGGTGTTTTTTCATTCCAATCTCCTCTCTCCATTCCTTCATTTTCTTTCTATCCTCTCGCGTTACTCTACATATTCTTCTGACCCAGTTGTTTTCTGCTACCTGTAGTTTCTCCTCCTGTCTCTCTGTCAGTGGCAGTGTTCCCAACCCATATATACAGGCTGGTACAACGCAGGCTTCTACCACTTTTCCTTTCACTTGTTTCTTCAGTTTTCTGTCCCACATAATGCATTCTACCTTCTTCTATGTTGCTGCTCCTGCTTGCACCCTCCTCTGTATTTCTTTACTACTCCTTCCATCCTCACACACTGTACCGTCCAGGTATACAAAGTTGTTCACTTGTTTAATGGTTTTTCCGTCAACAACTACATGCACATTTACCTTCTGTACACTTATCCACATTACTTCAGTCTTCTCCAGAGTCATTCGGAGGCCGTGTTTTCTGAAGGTGTCACTCCATTCTTGCAATGCTTTCTATAGTTCCACTTTGTTATCAGCCACCACTGCTAGGTCGTCTGCATACAGTATCTTCTTAAGTTCTTCCTGCTCCGATATCTTTCCACTGATCAGGTTCATCACTGTAACGAATAGCAGGGAACTCAAGGCACTTCCCTGTCTGAGTCCTACTTCCACTCCAAATTGTTCTGATGTTTCTCCTTCAACTCTTACTACAGCTGTTGTCTCCTTGTACATTTCCTCCACCATTCTGACTTCTGCTTCTCCAACCTCTATCCATCTCATGACTGCAAATGCGAGTTCTCTCGGCACGGTGTCAAATGCCTTTTCCAGATCTACAAAACCGAATGCTACATCCTTTTTAAATTCTCTTTTCTTCTCAATAATTTGTCTGATGGCAAATAATCCATCATCAGTTCCTCTCCCTTTCCCAAATCTCAGCTGATTCTCTCCGATTGTGCTCTCCACTGTAATCCTCACCTTAGCATCCAATATCCTTTCCAACAATTTCAGGGCTTAACTCAGTAATGTAATGCCTCTGTATCTCCCTGGGTCGTGGATGTTTCCTTTCCCCTTCCATATCGGCACAATCACTCCTCTTTGCCACTCTGCTGGTATCTCTCCTGCTCTAAAGCACACATTAAACAGCTTCGTCAGCCACTTGATTCCAACTAGTCTGTTTGCTTTCACCATTTCCACTGAGAGTTCATCCACTCCTACAGCCTTTCCTGTTTTCATCTTTTGTACTGCTTTCTCCACCTCTTCTTCTGTTATTGTCCTCACCTCCCGCTCTCTCCTAACAGTATGAGGTATCTCTATCTCATATTCTTCCTCCGGATTTAGTAGTTTCTTGAAATACTCATCCCAAGCATCCAGCACTTGTTTTGCTCCAGTAGCCAGTGTCCTGTCACTTCTCTTCATTGCTGATGTTCGTATAGTATCTTTGCTGTCTCTGTCTCTATCCCAGGCAAGTTTGAAGATCAGTGTTTTTCCTCCTTTTCCTCTCTTGCTTTAGCAACTGCCTTATTTGCTGCCTTCTTCCTCTCCCGGTACTTCTGCTTCAGCCTTGTCTTTTCTTCATCACTGGCTTCTTCCACACATTTCAGTGCCTCCTATTTTTCTCGTATTGCTTGTTCAATTTCCTGGTTTCACCACCACTGTTCTTTCTTCAGTCGACTTTGTGTCGGCTTTCCTGATGTTCGGCCACATATCTCCTCAGCTGTTCTAACAAAGCCTTCCTTAAGTGCTTTCCACTCTGATTCCACATCCTCCCTTTGTTCTTGGAGTAGCCTGAACTTCCTCTCTACTTCGGTTTTGTACTGGGCCATCACCTCTCCTTCACATTTCCACCATTTGATTACCTGTCTTTGTTTCCCCCTTCTCTGTTTGGCTCTTCCTATTCACATTTCATAAACCAATGGTTTATGTTGGCTAGTTATGTGCTCTCCTGCCAGAACTTTGCAGTCCCTAACCTTGTTCAACTGGCTGCTTCTAACAATCAGCAAATCTATCTCTGTTCTGTGGTTTCCACTTCTGTATATAATCTTGTGTGATTCCTTCTTCTGAAAGAAGGAGTTTACCACCACTAACTGATTTCTCCCTAGCATCTCGACCAGATCTTGTCCCTCTCTGTTTCTCGTTCCATATTCGTACTTTCCTAAGGTCTCCTCACTGTTCTGTCTCTTTCCGACATGTGCATTTAGATCACCTGCCACAACCAACATTGTCTCGGGCTCCACATGCCCAATAATTTCTTCCAGGTTGTTTCGGAATGCATCCTTGTCTTCTTGAGTTCTCCCTGACTGCGGTGCGTAGCCCGATAGTATGCACATCATCTCTCCACCAACTAACATCCACAGTGCAATTATCCTGCCTTCCCATCGTTCCATCCTGATGACTTCCTTGCTGTATACCTCCTTCATAATCACTCCCACTCCATTCGTCCTTCCATCTCCCCCTGCTTGCAGCATCTTAAACCCATCTCCCAGATCCACTGCCCGGTCCCCTTTCCACTTGGTTTCTTGTACCCCCATCACTGACAGTTGCCGCCTCTTCATTAGCTCCACCACCCCCACTCGTTTCCCCGTCATTGTTCCCACATTGAGGGTGGCAAACCGGACTTTGCGTGAGAGTCGATGGCGGCTGTTCAACCCTTTACAACAACTAAAGCATGAAAAGCAGTCTTGGTGTGAAGTTCGTCTTTGGTGCGTATACCTATTTGTGTTTGTAATTGCGTTCATTGTTTATTATGTGTGATTCAACTGTGGTTTTACCATGAACAGTTCTCTGTTCACATCGAGAAAAAAGTGGCATGAACTTTTGGTACTCAACTACGCTAAGTAGGCTTATTTTTTTTAAACAAAGTTTGCTCAATGAAGAAACATGTAAAATATGTGTTGGGGGTGAGGCGGGGGATGAGGCGGGGGGCGCCAAATTATATTTTGTACCCGGGTGCCGACAACCCTCATTACGCCGTTGCTTCGAGTACTGTGCATGTAATGTACTTAGGATTCCTACACGTTGGAATGCAATATTTCGAAACAAAATGCGAAACAACGTGGAAGCCTGACGTTGATCCAACTGTCAAATCCAACCAGTTTTCAACATCACTACGACATGGAAAGCTGGCGTCGCTACGAAGTTGAAACATGATGTCGAAACAACGTCGAAACTTGATAGTGAAGACGAGTTACTAGGGTAGCGCCATCTGTTGCATTGATATAGCATTACTACGCTACGTTTTTGAGAATTTTGTTGTTACTATACAAATGTACTATAGCAGCTTATGTAAAAAACAATCAGATTTATAAAGTATTGGGTCGAATCTTGGCAACAGTGCTTCACATTAGCTAATTATAGTCGTGAACATCAACATGATTGTTGCCATTTTTCTGTGAGGTTTTATTATGATTTTGAGCTACGCTTAGGAAAAAATTTAAAATTATAATTTAATATGCAACAATAAAACCCTATTCATCCAATTATTCTTGTGAACATGAATCATATTGTTGTCATGTTTCCCATGATCTTTTAATATGATCTTGAGTTATTATGAGGGAAATATGAAATTACTCTAAACACAAATTTATAGAAATAAAACATTAAAACGTCAGTGCAATAATGGTATGATACCGTTGGTCGTCTTCACATGACGCATTGTGGTGACTATGTAACATTACATGCGTTTGTGGTAATGTGCATGTTTGTGGTAATGTGCATGTTTGTGGTAATGTGCATGTTTGTGGTAATGTGCATGTTTGTGGTAATGTGCATGTTTGTGGTAATGTGCATGTTTGTGGTAATGTGCATGTTTGTGTTGTAAGTTGTCTTGTGTGTATGTATCATCAAAACATGCCCAACAAATTCACAAGTAGCACTGTCTAGCTATATATATATATATATATATATATATACATATATAGCTGCTATATATATATATATATATATATATACATATATATATATATATATATATATATATATATATATATATATATATATATATATATATGTATATATATATATATATATATATATATATGTATATATATATATATTCATATATATATACGAGCATGAAGAAGCCTCCAAATCTACATCACCTCCGGCTTCACCATCAAGTCATCACCAAGTTGCCTGAAAACGTTGTCCTTGAAGGCGCTGGTACAGTCCTCGCCCGAGAACACGTAAAACCCGAGCAGCGTCGTGCAGTACTCGTCCTCCAGTGACTTGGCCTGCTCCGTCACGTTGACGATCTGGCGGTGCTTGCCCATGCAGGTGTCGAGATAGATGGTGAGGCTGATGGAGTGCAAGTGGTGGAGCAGGATGAAGAATATGTCACAATCAGGAGTTCTCACTACAGCCGACTTGTACCCCTGCTTGGTGGCACAGTGGCTGTAGAGAACGACCTGGGTGTCTGTCTCCTTCTGGTCTGAGGACAACTCATGGATCTCGCGCGTAGTCACTTCACCATTGGATGAGTCAAGCTGGCGTGCCTTCCCCTCCACGATGGCAATCGCAGCTCCTCACTCCTCGAGTCGCGAGGCCGCCGCCTTGCTGCTCCAGACCCGGAGTAAGGGTGAGGGAGTACAGCATCAACTCATCAAGGTCGAGAGGTGAAGTTCTGGATAGCAGTGAGTGTTCGCTGCACAGCTTCCTCGCTCTGTTTGATCTCAGCAGCCTCGAGCTCCCGATGCTTACCTGCCTTAGGACACTCGGGGGTCATTGATAAGTCCACACATCTCGAGCATCCTCTCTAAATTCTGGGCATGAGCGGATGTGGTGCGACACCAACGCTGATAGGCACTGAACATTGAAAACAACCCTACTAGACCTCCTGCCGACTTGACGAACTTCATGAACGTCTCCTCCATGGTTTTATCGACTGCGCTGAGTGCACCGGGGATGAGTGGCCGTGCCACCGTGATGCCGCCCTTCTCGAGATGCTCCTTCGCGCCAGGGTGAGACAGGTCGATGTTGGTGAGGAACACCACCAGCCAGGCCACGTACCTGGAGTAGTTCGGGCCATCAAATACGAAGAACAGGTTTGCCATCTCCCCATTCCACTTGTGGAAGAGCTTGAGGTTGTTGGTCTTCACATAATAGATGAGCATGAGGATGAGGCGGGTGTACTCAATGAAGCCGAACCAGAAGGTATGGGTCTTGCCCAGGTGACCGACACGCACGTTGTCCTCAAATTCCACGTACTTGTTGATGATGGTGAGAGTTGAGGGATCCTGGAGAGCGAGGTCAAGGTTCTCTCGGCTGCAGGACTTGACCAAGTTGAGGAGGGTCACTTGGTTGTCTACATGGTCTTTTTCCTACTGTTCAAACTTCTCCACCAGTAGCCGCTCCATCGCCTTACAGACAGTCTTCAGACAGAATAGCGTCTTATCATATGCCTTCCTACTGAGGACACTGTTCAGGCAGCCGCTGATGACTAGGTCAGCCTCGTAGCCCCAGCCCCTGAACTTGTTGCCCAGTCACCATGCCCTGGAAATGTCCTGGGGTGACAACATACGACTTGTACTTGTCATGCGCCCACCGAGGTCGAACGTGTTGAGGACGTACTTCTGTCTGACCTCGGAGGTGGCTTCTTCAGACCGTCTCAGTAGCTCCTGGATGACGGAGTACTCGGTGAAAAGTAAACAATGGTCGAATTCCTGGCGGGCTTCGTTCCAGTGGCGGAGATTAATCCACCAAACGCAAGGACCGGCTGCTTCCCACTGCTTCCCATCATCCGCACCAAGAACCACTCACGGTACTCCGTAAAACTCGCTTCGTACACCTTGTCGTTCTCCACAGGAGTTGTGTACACTGCTCCATCTGGGAATTTGGGTCCTACGCGGTTGTAAATATGCAGAGGAGGGAGAGTTTCGGGGGCATCCATCTTGAATGACCGACTCTTAGCCAGGTCATAGAGCGGCAAGCCCCGCTCCAGCATGCTATCGAAGCCAGGTTTCATTCCCATGAATTATGGTGCCGCCTGCACTATTCACGACATTGGAGCCATGTACATTGGTACTGATTTTGTTTATGTTATCCTATTCCAGATGGAACACTTCGTTACCTTCCCCAGTGATAATTTGAGGAGTCAGGTAGTTCGACACCTCATTGATGGCCTTAGCCATGGCCGTCTCGAGTTCCAGGCCGAAGTCGTAGGGCTGAGAGGGGTACAGGTACAGGCGCTGGACTGTGCAGCAGAGGGGGGGGGGTGTTTCGGTAGCTTCCACTCACCCTTCGTCACCGCACGGCAGAGGTCCTGGCAAATAGACAGCACGAGGCATCTCGTCTTCTCACACTTCTCTCCAACCTCTGCCTCTCCAGACATTGCAATGTTGAGGAAATAGATCAGAAAACGAGAACGCTGCTCAGAAGGAGGAGGGGGAAGAGGAAGGTGATCAGGAGATTGAATGTGATCAGCTGCTTCTTGGCGATTATGATGATTAGTATGTAGTGTCGAGGGTAAGTTACGGATAGATAGTACTTGAGTAGATGTAGATACTGATCGTAGTCGGTAATTGTTGTGTAGATTGCTTTCTTCTTGGACTCATAATTAGCCAATTTTCTGCCTAGTAGTGGCATATAATGTTGAGTCAGTGCTTATGCGCAATCACCTATCCTTAACTTAGTATTTGACTCGATTTCAGGCATGAAAATATGGTATTATGTGCATTTTGAGGCAATAAATCTAATTGAATCGTCAAAATAACCATCTCAGGCGATTCATCATGCCACAATTATACGAAACAGTGGGTTCATCTGTCTTTGTACGATGAACGGTTCAAAAGTTATGGGTGTCCTTGATTTTACCAGTCGCACGTGACAAAATCCAAGATGGCCACCAAACGGACCCCTTCGGACATTTTGTGGAAATGGGAATATCCAAATCTGTTTACTAGACAGGTTCAGGGATGCAAAAAAGTAAGTTTCATTTAGAAATCCACTGGGTGCATGGGGGCATACCTTCCGAATGTACTAATGGGGGATACTATATTAGGTAAAACTGTACAAGAAAAGGACTTAGGAGTAATAGTTAGTGCTGACATGAAAGTTTCGGAACAATGTGGAATTGCTGCTTCAAAGGGTAACCAAATACTAGGGCTAATTACGAGAAATATCACGTATAAGGGAGATATAGCTAATTGTATCACTGTACAAAGCATTTGTTAGGCCACATTTGGAATATTGTATACAAGCACGGAGGCCATATCGTTAAAAGGACATAGATAAGCTAGAAAGAGTGCAGCGAAGAGCAACTAAGCTGATTCCTGAACTGAAAGATCTTGGTTATGAAAGACGCCTATTAGAATGTCGGTTGACAACGCTAGAGATTAGGAGACTGAGAGGAGACCAAATAGAAGTTTTTAAGATATTGAATGGTTATGAGGATATTGATAGAAATATTTTCTTCAAACTGAAAGAAGGCAGTATAATCAGAAGGCACAATGCAGCATTAGTTACGGAACAGTGTAGGTTGGATATGAGTAAGTACTCATTCTCTCAGAGGACAATAAATGACTGGAAGAAATTAACTGATGATTGTGTTAATGCTAGCAGTGTGAATATGTTTAAAAAAAATTGACAGCTATCTGGCGAGGGCGGGTTATACGTAGGTGGACATTTGTTGGACTCTCGATAAGCCAAAGGCTTCCTTGTCCGCATGCCTTCTGGAGCTTATAGCTCTGGACGGCAATCATGTTAATCTTGTTAAATATTATTAAAAATAGAATCGCCTACTATATCCGGTGTAGGGTTGTAGTATATACATAGTCGTATAGGGTATTGTTAGTAATACAATGGGGCACATGTATAATTATCCGTAGTTATGTATGCTCCACGTAATAACGTTTGGATATCCAATGTTGCACATGCTTTAGCTTTAGTTTCTGCATTTTCGTTTTAATGTCGTCACAATAATGTTTATAGTATGCAATCTAACTGTATACATATTAAACCTGTATGCGTGTAGTATTAGCGCAAGCTACTTCAGTTGTGACGTATATCTCTGGTACGGCCCTAGTGTCTACTGCTGGCACGGAACTACCGTTACACAGGTCGTCGGCAATGTTACGCAGTGTGGGAAGAGAACGTACAGCTTTCAGACGCAGGAGGTACGAAGTTCAGTGTTGATTAGCGTAGCAATGTTCGGCAGAAGTGCTGTTTGTTTATTCTGGTGATGTATACCTGTGTAGGTATATGGTAAAATATGCTGTTATGAGTTTACTTTGAGGGCCGGACTTGTAAATTCGCTTCAAATAAAATGTTTCGAGTGTGTCACCAAGAGAGTTATTGCATGTGTAGTGTGATCGTTGACGCTTTTCGTGTCCGTTGTGTGATAAAGACAGTTTCACAATACAGCATATTATGTTCGGATCAGTTTTATTTAGCAGCCATTTGATAGATGCATATCTATAATACAGTATATATTCTGATGGCGTGTTGTTGATGTTTGAATGGACTCGTAGTTGAATCATCTTAAGGGTGCGATGTCCACTCCATATTTATTAACATATTACGCTTGTTCTTAATAGTAGTATCAATATTTTCAAGGAATAGTCAGCCAGAAAATGTGTTCGAAGTTGAAATTGCCCGCAAAATGTTCAAATTGTAAATCCAAATGGTATACACTAAACAGCCACTCTTGCCTTTAAGTGGCGCTTATTGCGGAAACATGCCCCTTACCCATAAACAGACGAGTGCGCACCACACACACCACACACACCACACACACCACACACACCACACACACCACACACACACCACACACACCACACACACACGCCACACACGCCACACACGCCACACAGGCCACACACACCACACACACCACACACACCACACACACCACACACACACACACACACACACACACAAACACACGCACACACACACACACAAACACACCACACACACACACACACACACACACACACACACACACACACACACACACACACACACACACACACACACACACCAGAAGTTGGGCAAACACGGCTACAACTGATTCAGCGTCCTGTTAACCATTACCTAGATCAGAACAGATAACGTTAAACAGCGTTTGAAATAAACATACATTTATGACACGCCCCGCATTTAAACATACAAAAACATATACTGCAGCAACATCGAAATGACGGTAAGTTGGACGAGACGTCAGGTGCTGTGCAGACGAATGCAGCGCGTATGACAGGCGATGAACCTTTTGGCGCAGTTCTTGCTGTGCCACGAAGCCTTTTCCGGACACGATGTATCACCCTTGATGCATATCTTAAAAGCATTGTAACATTTTCTCATGCACTGCACTCGCAGCGATGTGGCTTCCGAGAGTTGCATGATCGCCAGCAGAATGACGAAGACGTCCTGATGAACATAATGATCAATGTGTAACTATAATTATAAATAAGAGTTCTCGCCATGCATCACGCAGCCATTGATTATGACTTGTTATGTACAATGATTTTATAGTGTTACATATTATAATTTACCAGACCAACATATAGCGACTATTGACGTTGCTTGGCGGCTTCTGTTGCGGCTACTACATTACCAATACACTAGCATTATTTACGCTAACACAAATGCTAATGATATAGACAGGCCACGATTATGATGATGGTGCTCATTATGGCGACGACGACTATTTTTATGATGAGTAACTCATGCGATGATACTGATGAAAACTATTATGGCAATAAAAGGTAAATACGTATGTTTTTATATATACCGCGATATCCAGTCCACACGATTGTTCGACAAGCCGTACATTTCAACTATATTTTATTATTCATTCGAAACTATCTCGAATTTAGTATGAAGTTCTCTGCCACTTCTAAACGGAATATATTCGTTCAGATCTGTATACATCACTTTCCCATTGCCAGAAGCTTATTAAGAGAGCTGAAACTACATGGAGGGAAAGATACTACTCACGATTTGATATTGCAATATTCAAACCCGGATTCAGTCGATTGAGAGTCGGACGTGTTAATAACTATGCTTCTGTGCTGAACACCCGCTAATGGTGTTGTTAATAACTACGCTTCTGTGCTGAACACCCGCTAATGGTGTTGTTAATGATGAAAATGGCAATTATGACAGCAATGGTGATGACAGATTCCAACAAGACATATTTAAAAAATATAAAACAAAATTTGGACAAATCTGAAATTGGACTCATACACTGGCTTTATACATGCCATAGACACGCTATTACATGAAGAAACAATATAACGTGTCGTGTGTAAATGCTCGAATAATACGTACGTGATAAATCATGTTTTATATTTGTTTTGTTTCGAACAATCCAACGCAATCTGTAATCCAAATATCATATATGTTATTACATACGTTTTTAACATACATTGATAGCACACAAAAACAGTTCCGTTCATCACTGTGTGCGTCGCGTTCGGTTGTGTGTGTGTGTGCGTGCATGCGTGCGTGCGTGTGTGCGTCCGTGCGTGTGATGAACGATCTTGCCCAAGATTCGAACCCGGGTTCTCAGGACTGAGAGTCCGACGCTCTAGTCACTGTGCGCTTGTATGTGCGTGTTTGCGTGCGCTAGTGTGTGTGTGTGTGTGTGTGTGTGTGTGTGTGTGTGTGTGTGTGTGTGTGTGTGTGTGTGTGTGTGTGTGTGTGTGTGTGTGTGTGTGTGTGTGTGTGTGTGTGTGTGTGTGTGTGTGTGTGTGTGTGTGTGTGTGTGTGTGTGTGTGTGTGTGTGTGTGTGTGTGTGTGTGTGTGTGTGTGGACGGACAGAGTGAGAGACCTGCATACATACATACATACATAACATACGTACGTAAGTACGTACGTACGAATGTACATAAGTACATATATAACAAACATGATACATACATGCATGCATACATACATGTACACATACACGTATACATACATGCATACATGCATACATACATACATACATACATACATACATACATACATACATACATACATACATACATACACACACACACACACACACACACACACACACACACACACACACACACACACACACACATACATACATACATACATACATACATACATACATACATACATACATACATACATACATAAATACATACATACATAATACCCACATAAATACATACATACATTCATACAGACAGTCAGACGGGCGGGCGGGCGGGCGGGCGGGCGGGCGGGCGGGCGGGCGGGCGGGCGGGCGGGCGGGCGGGCGGGCGGGCGGACGGACGGACGGACGGACGGACGGACGGACGGACGGACATATATACAAATAGATCGACATATAGATAGACAAAGGTAGTATTAACATATATTTGAGTGTGATGGCAACATGGCAATATGCTTTCTATTACGGCCTAGTTGGAATGCGACAGCTGGCGTACCTTTCATGTAGCAGTACTTATCTAATAACAACAGCTGGCGTACCTTTCATGTAGCAGTACTTATTTAATAACAACAGTTGGCGTACCTTTCATGTAGCAGTACTTATCAACAGCTGGCGTACCTTTCATGTAGCAGTACTTATTTAATAACAACAGCTGGCGTACCTTTCATGTAGCAGTACTTATTTAATAACAACTGCTGGCGTACCTTTCATGTAGCAGTACTTATTTAATAACAACAGCTGGCGTACCTTTCATGTAGCAGTACTTATTTAATAACAACAGCTGGTGCGGTTTATGTTGCCTTTGAAACAACATCAGACATTTAGCATGACATTGTAACACACCTTCAGCAATGTTTTTCCCACAAGTGTGAACGTCGACTAACAGAAGATGTCCGAAAATAAACAACACGGTAGTCACGTTTGCGCTGACAGGTCGGTCAATATTGAAACTGCCATCAATTTAAAGAAAGCTTCATGTCATACATTGGGTTAAAGGTATACCGTTTGAAGTGTTCGTGAGAAATTGCGTAATTACAAGTTATACAGATAAAAGTAACAGATCATGACATCATGGTTGCAAGTTGGAAAATAGAGAGTACAGCAGAAAAGATAGGTGTTGAAATACAAACTATGATGATGTTAGCGCTGTCACTGCATATATAACAGTATTTTAATGAATATACAAATGCCATTTTTAATTTGGGAAATATTTTATTATTATTATTATTATCAGAAATGTTTGATTAGTGTATTGTGTTATAATAATGAATTCAGTCATGGACATACATCATTATAGAGGTGGGCAAATGGTTAAGAAAGTGTACGTTTGTGATATGGGATTAAATGTTGATTCTGTACTCAACATGTTATATAATCAGCCTGATACAGGAGTATGTTAGATAGTGTATTTGTCTCAAGGTGGTTATGTTGACTTTGATAAACTACACATAGTGTAGTGAGACATGTATAGTTTCTCTGTTTTAAGTAAAGCATTGTGTATCGACGACATCGCGTGCCCAGTTAGAACGTATGCATAAGGAAGTATCGTCACTCTGCGATATGCCATATTGAAATTGAATGGGTAGCGCCATCTGTTGCATTGGGATAGTATTATTACGCTTTGTTTTGGAAGTATTACCGTTTTGTCAGTCACCACTAAAAACAGTCCGAGCATATTTTAATACCAGAAATAATCGGCAAAATGATGTGCCAATATAATGCATTTTAAAAGGAAAGATTGTTGATAAAATTTTCAAAAACGCTGCGCAATAATAATAACTCAATTCAACAGATGGCGTTCCCATTCAACATGGCCAGGTGACTGCGCTCCCTGAATCTTACATTCCTATCCTAATTCGCAACTATTTAAAGAATTATCACGTCAGCGAAGAATGCATCGTTCGAAAATAACGAATATTGGTGTTTATCCAAGATCAAAAAAGAATACATTATGTTGTCTGTCCTTCTCCGCCTCCTCCACATCATCATCGCCGTAGTCATCATCATCGCTATCGTCATTATCATCGCCATCGTCATTATCATCGCCATCGTCATTATCATCACTATCATCATCAATGCCATGTACCTTGACAACATGAGGGCAGCTACCGACTCTCACATATCCACGACGATCATCTGAAGAGCAAGCCAGGGTGCGGCCGAGAGGATACACACCAGAGAGATACGTTTCATTTATCCGGGCGTTAAATAATATCCGGGTGACGTTTCTGCGCGTGCGAGTATCTAGGGGAAGGCATTTAACACCAGCTACGACTGTCGCGTTTTCATTTATGCGGGCATTATGTATGTTTATATATATATATATATATATATTTACATATATGTCTATATATATATATACATACATTATAAAATGTTTGCTTCCCACAGGCATTAACAATTTCTGTCGTAAAACTGTTTCATCTCCACGCACACGTCACGTGACTTACTCTTATACTTCGTCACAAATCTGAAACAGCAAATTATAATTATGTACCCTAACTATAACGCTCGTATTACGACAACAAACGAAACATATTTAACTACTGGATATTATTTATCACTACGTGATCTACTGATGCTAAATATTATGCCTTACATATGCACATAAACATCACCCGGATAAAATTTAACGCCCGGCTAAATGTAAGCGCGACAACGTCTGCGCAAAGTGACTACTGTGTCGCCATCTAGTGGTATTCATCTGATGAAGACTGCTGAGAGCAGTCGAAGCGTCGTGGAATATAAGTTAAATTGATTGTGAAAAAAGTAAGAAGTATTACCAATTTTACCCATCAAGTCTGATGAACCTCTTTACCCCTGTAGGCTTTCCTTTTAGGTATAACCACAAGCAGTTCTTTTATATAGCGGATCCATAAAATGATGTATAAATGTAAATTATGCGCGTGACCGTTAAAGGGAATAAAAACATCTATTGCTTGAATTCATGTTATATTACATCCTGCTATCTATTTCCACGTCCACCAAGCCAAACAAATCAAAAAAATTCAATGAATTAGAAATTCCACATTTTATGGTGTACATCCGGACATTTTCGAATATGCATATTTTTGCCGCGCTTTTCGGGATGCCGAGATGTGACGTCACTTATGACTCAAACTCGCATGAGGCCGACCCTTTCCATGCATTCAGAGCATGTTTACAAGTATAGCTTTTGGGTCGAAACGAGCGTCAGAATGAGTTATTGTGCAATATTCCGACGTAATACAAACACTAGTTATCATAGAGGAACAAGCAGTTATCTTACGGTTCCACATTAATCGAATTTTATTCAAAACAACGAATGGGAATGGGCCTACAAGTCGACTAGGTTACGCCGAGCTTGGGCTCGTTTTAAAAATAATTATATCGAATGCAACCAACGGGAGATAATCTACACCAATAAACATACATAGCAAACATATATTGTATCCAGCTACATAAAGTAACGTGTTTAATCTCATGATATCACTAGAATATCGATATATGACGGAGTTGTACAATTTCTCATAACAACTTAAATCAGTCAGAGAGTTTCCGTTGGTCCCGCTAGCTCAGTGAGTAGGCGCGTTGGTTACTTTTAATTTATTTTACAATCGGGCGACGCCGGTTCAATCCTGACAGCATGCAAACCTTTGATTTTCTATACACTTTTATTGTTTATGTTTTCACGAAGTAATATAAACAAAATCATTTTATACTATAATGCACTGTTTGTAAATAATTTTTATTTTTTTAGTAACTATTTATTCGACACAAAAATGAAAATATGGTCATTATATAACGATGTTTCTCAATTTTATTTATTGAAACAAATATAATGTAATGGATATATAATTTATTAATTGTAAATATATTGTACGGTAATATATTGTAATTATATATGTGAAAACAGATTGAGATCTGTCTGGATAAATACAATTTAGAAACATCGTTATATATAATGACCATATTTTCATTTTTGTGGCGAATAAATAATTACTACAAAAATAAAAAAATATTTACAAACAGTGCATTATAGTATAAAATGATTTTGTTTATATTACTTCGTGAAAACATTAAAAAAAAAAGTGTATAGAAAATCAAAGGTTTGCATGCTGACAGGATTGAACCGGCGTCGCCCGATTGTAAAATAAATGACAAGTAGCCAACGCACCTACCCACTGAACTAGCGGGCCCAACCCACTGATTTAAGTTGTTATGATAAATTGTACAACTCCTTCATATATCGATATTCTAGTGTTATTATGAGATTATACACGTTACTTTATGTAGCTGGATACAATATATGTTTGCTATGTATGTTTATTGGTGTAGATTATCTCCCGTTGGTTGCATTCGATATAATTATTCTGAAAACGAGCCCAAACTCGGCGAAACCTAGTCGACTTGTAGGCCCAAGATAAATGTTTGTTCCTCTATGATGACTAGTGTTTGTATTACGTCGGAATATTGCACAATAACTCGTTCTGACGCTCGTTTCGACCCAAAAGCTATCCTGGTAAACATGCTCTGAATGCATGGAAAGGGTCGGCCTGATGCGAGTGTGTGTCATAAGTGACTTCACGATACCACGTGATCGCCTAGCTCATTAAAATTTCATTTTCCGCGGGAATCGCTTCACAGACGGGCTTAAAATCGAATTTATGCTACAAATGTATTTTTCTGTATGTGTTTAATGTTGTCAAATGTTACATACAATGTTAAACTTTGTGTACACATGGAAAAAGGATTTTAGCTAATGCCTTATTTTTATTTCCTTTATGTCTTACCAACAATGCTTGGATGTGTGCCCTAGAGTAATATGACTGGACAGAATCTACAAAAATGATGTTTATACAGATCTCGTTTAAACAACTTTGAGCTGTTCTGTCGCAAACAAAACCATTTGGGGCCAGAATTACGATAAAATATACGACGAAATGCCCCGTGTGCGTCTGCCATTGACCTTGTTGCTAGGCAATAGGTCCGCTGATGGATACATCAGTTTATGATGTCGTTCTATTCTCTATCCATTATTTGTACTAGTCCTCTTTATGTCTTTCCATTCTCTATCCATTATTTGTACTAGTCCTCTTGATGTTGTTCCATTCTCTATCCATTATTTGTACTAGTTCTCTTGATGTTGTTCCATTCTCTATCCATTATTTGTACTAGTCCTCTTGATGTCTATCCATTATTTGTACTAGTCCTCTTGATGTCTATCCATTATTTGTACTAGTCCTCTTGATGTTTTGTAGTGAATTGTATTTCTACATCCAAAGCTGACGAATCCATTGTACCTTCCTTGCATGTGATAAACAAGTTGTGTTTGCTACATTAAAAAAAACGCCTATACCAGTTGTAAATGCCATGTATGAAAATGTTCTGCATATATAAACGAGGGTCGTGCAAATGTTTGTGGAATAGTGATGCGAAAGATGTTTAATTATAATCACGATTGCGTACGCATGATTGTTTGTTTATTTGTGTGTATGTGCGTGTGTGTGTGTGTGTGTGTGTGTGTGTGTGTGTGTGTGTGTGTGTGTGTGTGTGTGTGTGTGTGTGTGTGTGTGTGTGTGTGTGTGTGTGTGTGTGTGTGTGTGTGTGTGTGTGTGTGCTTGTGTGGTGTGTTTGGGGAGGATGTCTTTTGTTAGTGAATGTGCGTATATTCGTATTCGTATTTAAAATGGCGACCGTATGAGTATGACAATGTAGTTATCATGCAAGGACAAATTCCAAATTCCAAACATGGTGTAGCATAATTAGATATAATGAATAATCCTTAGTGACACGTATACCGTTTTATGACATATTTATAATATTTATTATGCTGTTACGAAATAAGTCTTTCAACTATTGTGGACGTTCGTTGAGAGGAACCCTGCTTTATGGAAGATTTCTTTAAAAGGAACACTCTGGCCTATGCCATGCTATGCGTCCATGGATATAAGAAACATCGAATATATACGGACAAAGAATATTGGATATAAGGAACAGCAAAACAAATCCTACCAAATCCACTGCAATATAAATATGAAAAATGCCCATTAAAATAATGCACGAAATAGGTTTTGTTTTTACTTAAACAATGTAATTTTAAAAACTTGGAGACAACTGTAGTTGTTACACTGCGTAAATATTTAATATCATTCAACATCGAAATATTACGTTTAAGTAAAACAAAATTTTATGTCTTTTTAAGACAGTGCTCGTAGCACGTTGAGAACTCTTTCGTGCAGCGCTTGTTTGGTTTTATTGACGCCGAAGCTGGACATGGATCGGCTTTCTTGATACACTTCAAGAACACATCCCAACAGGCTCTGACGCATTCTGGCCGTGGACACGCAGCTTCTGACAATCCCATTGACGCCAGCAGAAAGAAGATAAGAATACACTAGATGGCCAAAAATAGATATGACATTGGTGCATATGATAACTGCGTGCCTCTTCTTTGAGTGCAGGAAACAAACTATCAACACGACTCGGGAATGTTAACAATTTAATGATCGTGACCAACTAATTGTGAGTACTAGAGTTAACTACCTGCGACTTCAGCCATTAAACAAATGAAATGCGGGTTCTCAGTGGTGAACATTAAACATTCCAAGCAATAAAAAACAGTAACGTTGGTTTCTGGTCACTTACCAATATTTAACAATGTATAACAAGATTGCCTTCCGAATCAAAACACATATTTCAAGTGGACAAGGCTTATGGAAAGAAATAACTCATCGAGAGTACGACGATTGTTCATCTGCCGCTATCACTGTCGCTGCTGATGCTGCCACTGCAGCTGTTGTTATTGGTGGTGCTGCTGCTGCTGCTGCTGCTGCTGCTGCTGCTTCAACAGTTGCTGCCATAGCTGCTGCTGCTGCTGCTGCTGCTGCTGCTGCTGCTGCTGCTGCTGCACGACAAATGCAGACGACAAATGTGTTAACTGTATGAACACAATCTATATGAAGGGTTCCCAAACTGTGCTCCGCGGCCCCGGGAGTTCCGCGGGAAGGCTTTAGGTGGTTCCAAGGGGAAATCGCAACGTTAGATGAGTGTTAGACAAGTCGAAAGAGGACATTCATTTGATTATGCAAACAGTTGCCGGGAGAGACGACTGTTGCTGAGCTATTCAAATTACTGAACGACGTCTTCGATTCTAAGGCTTTGGATTGGCAAAACTGTATCGGCATTGGAGCAGCGACGATGACCGGAAGACGAAGTGAGGTCTCTACTCAGAGTGCGGGAAGTTGCGCCTAATATCACCGCCACGCGCTGTATGCTTCACCGTCAGGCATTAGCGAAAAAAACGTGAGCGAAGAGCTGCACAGTTTGCACAGCCACAAAGATGTCTTGCTTTACACCGGAGTAAGATGGCTGTCAAAGGGAAGAGTAGAGAAACGTGTGTACGAACTCCGCGAGGAACTGAAATAATTCCTACAACAGCGATGCTCTCCGGTGTCAGATCATTTGACAGATTTGCTCTTCATCTCACGGTTGGCTTACCTAGCAGATGTGTTTTATGAAGGCAATGAAATTAATTCAGCACTGCTGGAGCGGGGGGCAGGCACTCGCACAAGAGAACAAAATGCGAGTTTTACAAAGAAAACTCAACATCTGGTAAAGGTGAATAAATGAAGGTGTCACCGAGATGTTGCTCTTACCACAGATGATTTGCAAAGCTACCATGGTCTTTGTAGCATTTCTGCTATTTCGGGATGTTTAATCTACTTTCCTTAATTTTATAAATGAGGAAGGTCAAGCCAGTAGATAGACATATTGTTAACCAACCGCCTTAGTTACGTAATTACAGCAACTCGGTTGCAGATGCGCTCAGTGAAGCGTGGTATTCTGTTGCTAGTGTTTCTAGGCAAGCAGGTGGTTTCATTGTAATCGTAGAGAGGGTGTTCCACAATACCTAGTTTGAATTGTATATTGCATTAGCCAATAGAAATGATGGAAACCTGTCATATGATGTGTAATTAGGTCTGCTTATATAAACGTTTGTTGTACGCATTTTGCCATCTGGGCGCTGGCGAAGGACTGGGACAGATCCAGGGTTGAACTAGACAGGTTGCCCTGCTGCCAAGAGAATGGCAAGGAAAGTCGTAAAGCGTGGTGGGAATCGTTAACGTGGGTTACGTTCCCAAGCTTGTGTGTGTGTGTAATATTCAGTGTCCAGAGTGACTATTCGATCGAACTTCGAAGAAACCATGCCGCCACGTCAGCAGTACTTTGAGACAACGTTCCGGTCGGCCCCAACGTATTTGCGTCGATGAGCGATAATCGCGACGCGCTCACCCAGCACGGGCCATCCTCGAACAGCGGTCTCACAGCGACATCGTCAGAAAGCTTGACCGAATGCGACTCGCAGCGGCCGGCGGTAAACGTATACTGCCAGGCGTCGTCATTCACGCAAACCCGTTCATCCGACTTCTCGATCGTTTGCGACAAAACAAGACCTCTCGTTCGAATTCGTAGTGGCCGGCGGTAAGCGTCTACTGCCCGGCTTCGTCTTTCAGTTGAACGTATTCAACTGACTTCGCAATCGTTTGCGACCGTGCGATCACTGAACGGACGCGACTCGGGAATTCGCGGCGTACGACGGCAATCGTCAAGTGCCCGGCATCATCAATCGTGCGCCCGAGATACACCGTTCTAATTGTGTTCCGAGCTCGGCGTGTTGACTTCAACAAACGTTCGTATATATTCGAGATGGGACTAGCCCAGTATAAATGTTTATTTTCTGATTGAACGTATCTATTATTTGCTGTATTATGATTAGTAGTTATTTGTGGGTTTTGAAGTGAGGTATTATTACCAATGAAGTATTCACATATATATAAATATATGTGTGTTTTGTAACATATTGCTGTAATGAGAGTCCGAGAGGACTAGCTTATACTGTGTATTTATATTATGGGAGTTATTCTTAGATAACAAATGGCGCCTAGTGTATGGTCGTGTTGCGGTATAATCCACCTTAGAAAGGAAGTGGAATTTGATAATCGAAAGATTCAGTGTTATTGTTTATTATGTTCTATTAAGATTTGGTTACGGGATTTCATTATTCTGTTTATTTTGTTAATCAAGATATTTACCAAAAGGAAGATATCTTGTAATAAAGTTTATTAAATTTTCCTCGTTCTTTGTTGCTTGTTCACGATAACCGTTCTTTCTCGTATGCGTTGACCTTGATATATATAAGAACCCTACTAGACTGAGCCATCTAGTGTACGGAGACCTCGCTAATCCGTGACAGTCTTTTTGCACCAATGAAGAAAACAGGTGTCCAACATCTCAAAAATTCTCAAATGTGTAACGCTATGGAACTGAATATTGTGTGAAATATACTTGGATGCCATCAATATAATTTATGATATATTTTTATTTAATATAAATGCATATCTTCTATTGAATCATTCATGTTTTGCAATAGAGAGGGCCTCGGTGGCTTTATAAGTCCCATGGATAGACAGGAAATGTTTGGGATCCCTGATATAATTATGTATCGCAGATAAACACATGTATTATACGTACGTGATAACGCATGTTTTTATGGTTCGCACAAGCCGCCGCTGCCTGCAATCAAATGTCAACGCAATGTAACGTAAGTAAGTATACTACCGAATGCTAGCCTAGAAAGGTATTTCGTATTATTGCGACCTCGTATGCTCCATAGTACCCGGAATCACCCTTTCAAGCCAGGGCTAGTTTTAATATATGATTTTAATGAGATATTTAAGGAACTTGCAGAGAGACCCACTGCTTCCGCAATCGGCCTTTATGTCAAACGATGGTGTTTTCCATTTGAATATGTCAACAAATACAAGGCATGAACGTTTCGTGGCACAAAAATAAAAAATACGAACAATATCTTGGACTTACTAAATGCAATTTGGTAGGCAATATCATTATCTTCAACATATTTATGCTATTTTTCAGAACAGTATATCAATACATATTTATAACCGAATAAGAGACAATATCGTTTTAAAACTTAACTTGTATTTCAAACTCATGTAGACAAATGCTAAACGTTATATATTGTGAGTACTGTGAACATGTAGATTACCTTCAGTCGAAACGCCACAGAACTTCTTATTCACACACGGCATATATCAGGAGACTGTCCGACTACGAATGAAACATCGGTTATTAACAGGTCAGTGTTTAAACTGCCCTCGACAGAAAAAAGACTCCTAGCAAGTCTGGCATATACGACGTCTGCTCTCGAGCTGCTCTCGACCTGGACGGTCGGTTATTTCGCACAAATTATCTATATGACAGACCCGTTGCAGATCTACCCCGTGTGTAAGGGTTAACCATTACAAGGTTCAACATAATTGTTTTGTGATAATACATACAAGCATGGTAAAGCGCGACAACTACATAAATATGTAACTCATGCATAAACTCTCATCAACTGTAAAACAATAGCTGGTGCCTGCAATTCAGATCATTGCCTTATTGTTATTTGTCCAGGTTGACCCAGAATAATAACGTAAGAGGTGCGCACGTGAGAAGTCAGTACTGCTGCGTGGCGTTGACCCATAAATAACTTCACTTATGAAGCACTGCCAACACATACTAGCTGTTGGCTAAACAAGTATTTATATTGCCACATAGTTGGAACTAGTATCAATTACTAGCAATGACGCAGCAAAGAGTTAATTGTTATTTTGTCAAACTGTTCATTGTCGTGCTACTTGCGATACAACGGCCACCAGGCTAAAGCTGGATGAAAAATTTCGCGAATTTCTAGCATATTGATAACAACGGATATATATTCTGTCAACATCTAAAACTGTTCTTGGTAGATGCTGGTCTAATGATTTGATAACATTCGTTTTGGGCCGAGATCGTTGGGGTCCGACGAACGGGTTCTGAAGTCCCTATATTGGCTGATGCAACCCCATGTCGGATGTCGGGGTTTAGCCCCGGGGACCGCTACGGTTGACGATTGGCCTAGACCCAACGCCTAAAAAACAATGACACTTTTCTCTCTTTTCTCTCTCTTTCTTTTGTGTTCCCTCCTTCGACAAACAGTGAAGCGGGAACGAAATTCAGCTGCCCCCTACCTCCCTGCTCCCTGCCCCCTGCCCCAAGCCCCTGCTCCCTGCCCAGCCCCCAGCCCCCTGCCCCCTGTTCCCGTGTCCATGCCGACAAACCATCCGTTGTGTGATGATCAGGATTGATCGCTCAACGTAACAATCAGATTCATGTGTGTCTACGTTCTGTATAACATGTTGGTAGCGCTCGGAGTATTACTTCGACTCCGACCGTTATAGGTTAGTTTTATATTCCACAGTGGCTAGTCCTTAGGACTGCTCAGAGCTCTATACACTTTACTTCCTGGCAAACTTGTTGAATCGAACGCCAGCTCGACTTCATTGGGAAGCATTAAGCCACGCTACAAATAATACGAGAAGAATATTCGTACACAAATGTGCACCATTGGCTAGGTACTCGTTCATGTAGCTGAGTTGGCTGGAGTGAACCTACTTGCCCAAGATTCGACTCTGCATCACAGGGTTTGAACCCGGTGTTTCTCGATTCAGAGTGCGATGCTCTAGCACTGCGGCACCGTACTCCACAATATATAACATAAGATCACCTGTGTAAGATGTGTTTGTCCCCACAACAGGCTCATTGCTATAAATAACATGCAAGTTTCCAGACTAATAAAAACGTAAACTTGCATGTTATGTTTTAGAGAGTGTTCAAGATCGTGTACATTTTGGCTATCATATCAAAAGGACTTAGCTAAACTCCAACGTGTACAGAATTCTTTAGCATGTATAGTACTAAAAGCACCTCGTTTCTCACCATCTCTGCCCCTACTTAGACAGTTGCATTGGCTTCCAGTTACATATCGAATACAATTCAAATTAGCCACTATCACATATCGTACCCTTTCTACGCAACACCCATCCTATTTGTTTAGTCTCCTTCGTTTTTCCGAAATCCCCAGGAATCTCAGATCATATGTTTCACAACGATTTTTTGTTCCGAAAACCAAGCTTAATATCGGCAAACGTGCTTTTTCTGTAGCTGCACCCACAATCTGGAATCAACACCCTATCGCTTTAAAATCATCTGAGACTATAAATACCTTCCGTAAAAAAATAAAGACTTATTTATTTGAAATTGCATTCCCACCCTAACGTTCGGCGGTCCCTTGTTCTAATAACGACAGTTGCTTGTCCCTGTTAACGATTTTACCCAATGATTTTTGTATGTTGCTCAGATTCCTGGGGATTTAGGCGCTATATAAGTTTGTCATTGTTATTATTATTATATATCCACTGTTAATACGATTAGCTTAGTCGCCGACATTGCTAACTTGTGCATGACCGATTTCGGTGATACTAAGAAAATTGATAAGTGAAACATATTAAATTAATATTGCTGCTTTTACTATGGAGCTCCTCCGAGTAAGAGTGTTGGCACTATGTGTATAGCACTATGTGTATAGCACTATGTGTATAGCACTATGTGTATAGCACTATGTGTATAGCACTATGTGTATAGCACTATGTGTATAGCATTGGGCAAGGCACTTAGAATGATATGCGGGCTAGTATCTATTACACACGGTGATCTTATCTCATTGGTATCAGATAGTGTACCAACTTATAAACCGGGAGCCCATACCTTTTATTTATATATAAAGGGCCAAAATGTTTGACCCCATGTATTGGAGGTATCATCCCTCGGCATCACAAGCGTGAGTTGCTGCCGGGTCTTGGGTGGTGGAATGACCCCTAAATCACCCTCTGAAGTGGGCAAAAAAGTACCTTTATTTATGTAAACAGCGCCAAGGCTACAAACAGTTTCAAAAGTTTCCCTGGGGTTCCCCGAGTACGGAATGACCAATGAAAACAACTTTAGGGGTTGGATCCCCCATGACAACAGCCTCGAAGTGTGCCAAAAAGTACCTTTATTTATGTGAACGGCGCCAAGGCTAAAAACAGTTTCAAAAGTTTCCCTGGTGTTCACTGAGTACGGAATGACCAATGAAAGCAACTTTAGGGGTTGGAACCCCCATGACAACAGCCTCGAAGTGTGCCAAAAAGTACCTTTATTTATGTGAACGGCGCCAAGGCTAAAAACAGTTTCAAAAGTTTCCCTGGTGTTCACCGAGTACGGAATGACCAATGAAAGCAACTTTAGGGGTTGGAACCCCCATGACAACAGCCTCGAAGTGTGCCAAAAAGTACCTTTATTTATGTGAACGGCGCCAAGGCTAAAAACAGTTTCAAAAGTTTCCCTGGTGTTCACCGAGTACAGTATGACCAATGCCAGCAACTTTAAGTGATGGAATCCCCCTGACAGCAACCCCAAAGATTGACGAAATTGTATTTATTCGCCCAAAAACAAGTCGATCATTCGTGCGGCCAAGGAAAATGTGACATTAGGATCCTTGGACTAGGCGAAGACCTCATTGCAGAGGAGGCGAGGTACCATAACACATGTCGGCGCGATTACGTACGGGACGTCTTTGGGAGAATTCTGGCCGTCGCTACCAAGACAAGTGGTGCCGTTAACCTGCAGCACCTGCTAAGCTACGCTATCACAGAGGTCCCCCTTTCTCTTGCCCACAGCGACGGGACTCCAATGAAGTCGGACAAAGCAGCACTTACAAGGTTCTTGAGAAAATACAGGATGTCGTGTTCACCGATGCCACACTCCCCCCAGTTGCGGCCACTGTGATTGATGGGGACATCCTCCTCCATGAGACCGTGCTTCAGCACAGTAAATCAACGTATGCGGTCATGGCCAGGGATCTCTTGGTGAAGGTGTGTTCCTATCGCAGTGAACAAATCCACCGGGTACTCAACAAGTACCACTCACCATCGATCAAAGACCCAGAGCGGAAACTGCTTTACTTACTTAGACTTAGCGGCTCCCGCATCTATAGACGCATAAAGCAGTCAAAGCACGCCATCCAGAT
Organism: Paraescarpia echinospica; assembly: GCA_020002185.1. Classification (NCBI taxonomy): domain Eukaryota; kingdom Metazoa; phylum Annelida; class Polychaeta; order Sabellida; family Siboglinidae; genus Paraescarpia; species Paraescarpia echinospica. The sequence goes on along the minus strand of CM034533.1, from coordinate 74,278,440 downwards.
ATGTCACTTGCTAGTGTTCTGACGTCGCTCCAACGTTTGTTGACCAGCTATAGGTCGCGGTCGATTGTTTGGCACCAGTTCATTCTTGGTCGTCCTCTCTTTCTCTGGCCAGCTGGTATCCAACATAGCGCTTGTTGGACAGATCTAGTAGGTGGAAGCCTTGTGACATGGCCGAGCCAACTCATTTGTCTTCTGCAGATAGTAGATGATACCAAATGTTGTCCTGATCGTATCCGGATATCTGTATTCGTCACATGGTCGTTCCAGTGTATGCCCAAGATCTTTCGCAGGCATTTAGTGTCGAATGCATCAATTTTGATTTATTGGCTTGTTTTTAGTTGCCATGTTTCACATCCGTAAAGGAGGGTGGTATAACGTTTGATTTATAGAAGCGGAGTTTAGATTTCAAGGTACATGTTGTTCAAAATTTTCCTCAGCTGGTTGAAGGCTGCTGACGCTTTCCCCACTCTGCAGTTTTGTTCATGATTGATGATTCCTTGGTTGTTGATGGAGCTGCCAAGGTATGTGAAGTTTTCGACTGTTTCTACTTTTTCTGGTTGATCAAAACATCTGTGGGTGGTTGGTGCTCCCTCTCAGCATGTTTTTGTCTTCTTTTCACTGATGACAAGTCCCAAGCCATTAGCGTATTTGCTGACTGATTCCACGAGACGTTGCAGGCCATGTGTGGTGTCTGAGAGGGCAGCAATGTCATCAGCAAAGTCCAGGTCTGATAAACGCTCCTCCTTAACCCACACAATCCCTTCACTGCCTGTGGTTGCTAACTTCATGACCCCGTCGATGGCCACGGCAAAGAGAAGGGGGAAAGAATGCAGCCCTGTCTGACACCAGTCAACACATGAACCAGTCGCTGTAGCCATCTTTTGTTTTTACACAACATCTCGAGTTTTCATATATCTTCCTGTTATAAGTTTTTCTGGGATTCCATATGTAGTTAATATTTTCCAAACGGAGGGTCTGTGGATGTTGTCAAACGCTTTGGTGAAGTCTATGAAACTGATTGTGAGGGTAAATGGTACTCTTGACATTTCTCAATATTGCGTCTGAGTGTGAATATATGTTCAGCACAAGAGCGTTTGAGCCTACAGCTTGCTTGTTCCTCACGCAGTTCGCCATCTACCACATCTCGCATTCGGTTCAGTATCCTCTGGCAGTACACTTTCCCTGGTATTGATAGTAATATCTCACCTCTCCAGTTGTCACATTCAGTTAGGTTTCCTTTCTTTGGGATACAGATAGCAGCACCATTGTTCGTTCTGGAAATCACCACACATTCATCACCACTGGGCCTGAGCAGACCCAGCGACAGAGTGGGACGGAGCTCCTAAAGAACGGTGCATTCAAGAAAGAGTTTGCCAATTTCCTCATGGAGGAATGGAAGAAACCAAACAACGGGTCAATCCTAGGGAGGAGGACCCTGTTCGTATCACGTGGTGGTAAATGCATGGCGATGAAGACCAACGAGGAAGAACTTGTACAAACAGAGGAACCGAATCATCTCAAAGTTCAGCACCAGGAGGCCGACACACTCATTGCATTTCATGCAAGCAGCGTCTTCACCGGAAACATTCTGGTGAGGTCAACTGACACAGTCTTCTCGGGTTTGTCGGAAGGTTATGGATCTGGAAACAACCGTAGATACATTGATGTGACAAATATAGCTACCACCCATGATGAGAGAAACCATGGATTCATGGATGCACTAGTGGGTCTGCATGCTTTGACAGGATATGATTTCACATCCTGCTTCTTTAGAAAGGGCAAAGTGAAGTCCTTCAAACTACTGGAAACGGATGTAGTGCATCAACACGTGGTGGCATTGCGGTCCCTGACCTCGGAAGCAGTCGACCTAACAGCCACCACGTCATTTGTTTGATCCCTGTATGGGTTTAAGTGCACCGACGTCAACGAAGCGAGATACAGAGCCTTCATCAGAATGAGTGGTGGGAGAGAGATGGAGCCACTGGCCAAGATCCGGAGAATCAACTGTGCATATCTCCCCCTTGTTGCAAGACTCTTACCAACCACATTATGAAAGCACACTTTGTTGCTCGGATTTGGAAGAGGAAGGCCGACCAGCCTGACACGACTTGCGAGACGAAACCCACTGACTGTTGGTGAACAGAGAAGTCAGACAATTTGGAGCTAGAGTGATTCCAAGGGAGTTCACTGCCGGAATCTTTGTCAGCAACTCCCGTTGATGCCGAGGACGTCGTCGGAGCGATGGACGGTGGAGGTTCGGATATCTGGACAGACGATGACAGTGACGAGAGCGACGAAGATATCTAAACACTAGTCCTGTGTATGTCGCGTCTGTACTGTTGATAGACCTTTTTTAAAATGTATCCATGCGTCATCACTTTAGTATAAAAACGAGGTTAACCTAGCATCTCCTTTCGCGTCTCTAGCAACTGTATCTTAGCAACATGGTTTAGCGTTGTTTTCCCTGTTGGTTCTCCGATTCTAGGAAAGAAAACACTCTATTATTCAATTATTCCCAAAAGGATATTGATCTTCAAACGGTATCGTTTAAAAATATTAAAAGAAATCCCGGTACCAACTTCCACATATGTTCTTGTAGTGATCATTGTTTAGTATCATTGCGTGTCCTAAGTTCGTACATCTTCCAATTCAGTGTCCTTTAGTATTGCTTCGTGTTTTATCTTCTGTTTGACTGCTCCGGTCAACATTTATGTTGAACTTGCAGCTACAATAGGCAATAAACCTAGCTGGTATGATATATCTGTGTTTATAAACGATTATATTTCAGAAAACGAACATAATACCTGACTGCCACGGAATTTCCCTGTGGACGAACTTGGGCAACTATAGTATACGTACTTACCTTTGCTTGATGTGGTCATTAACACAAATTGTGCGTAACTGCTCCACAACAGGTAATTGTCCCATATCTCACCACAGGTAACTGTCCCCTGAACCACCACAGGAAACTGTCCTACCAAAGGTAACTTTCCCACTACAGGTAACTCTCCCCTGTACCACCTCGGGTAGCTCCCCATGTTCACCACAAGTAACTGTCCCATCTCCCACCACAAGAAATTGCCCCCAGTCCCACCATAGGAAACTACCCCCTGTCTCACCGCAGGTAACTGTCCCACCAGAGGTAACTGCCCCCTCTCCTACTACAAGTAACTGTCCTCTGTTCCACTACAGGTAACTGTCCCACCAGAAGGAACTGCACTGATGATGTGTGTGGTAAAGATATAATATTAACAGTTATCCTGTTGCGTTTGTATGTACTGATAAGCAGCGTGAACAGTTATCTTGTTGCGTCGGTTGAGAGTGTTGAAGATATGTAAACAATTGTCCGGTCGCATCTGTACTAATGATGGACGTGCTGAAGATATAATTATGAACAGTCAACTTGTCGCATAATCCTGTGCATCGCTAAGTTAATTTATAATGTCGCAATTGTATTGTTAACGCAGCTGTTCTGGTGATTTAGGGGGCATTCCATCACGCAAAACTCGGCAGCAACTATTTTTTGTGATGTCGGGGGATGGTTCCTCTAACACATGGGGTCAAACACTTTGGCCATTTTTACGTAAATAAAAGTGCTGGGCTCCCGTTCTATTAAATCAACATAAACAAAGTTTCATGAAACCTATTCGTAAGGCGGTGAACCACGAGTCACCAGTGATAAGCAGTGTTGCTAAATTGTCTGTTGAAAACCGATGGTCAAATTGTAGTGGGAATTTCAGCCATACACTATATGAATATAAAACTTATCATGACGTATCAGCTAATGATATTGGCCGCGTGTGTCACACGTGAATGTTTTACCTGAAATAAATATAAATTAAAAATGGTTTTAAAACATGCAATATTTTTACCACTACTATGTAATCAGTATAATTAATAGAGTAATTGTATTTTGACAATAGCACAGTTGCCATTTTTATATGCAGAATAAAGATTATTATTATTATGTAATTACCTAAGCTGGTTTTCAATATCAGATGTTTACAAAACTTGTATAAATATAACTTAAACAAATGGTTGCCGAACATATGTATGATTTTATATGTAAAGTAAAGTAAATTTATTTCCTCATCCAGATAATATACAACACAATTCAAGAGCAATGTAACACAGATGAGGTGGCTACCAGAGAAGTATAACGTATCGAGCAGGTAGCCAATTAAATCAAACTCATCTAGGTTACTCCCACATACATAATATTACGTATATATAGGTTATACAGTGCATTCAATTGCAATAGCTTCAGGTTAACGACTTCCGTAAATTAAAGCTAGAAATGCAAAATAAGATAATTCACAATGTATGTATTTATATGTATTCCTACATACACTCCACGACGTGGTCAAAGCGGTTGCAATGTCCCTTAACATGAAATCTCTCCACAACAGTTCCGTTGGCCTGTCACAAAGATTCTTAAAATGAAAGTAAAGAAAACATGTAACCGGATAACAAATTAACTTACTTTTAAATAGACGAATTCGAGGCAAAAATTAAGCTGTTGACGATAACAGATGATCTAATTTATTTTACAACAGAGTAGTGCCATAGCGTTTTTCAACTGTTTTTATACATACAAAATAAAGTTTTATGCAGCGTTACAAATGTTACAAATCCACGTAGTACGTATTAAGTCAGGAGGCGCAGTTGGTTAATCTACATTTTACATACCCCTTGGCAGATCGTACTGTCCAAACTCTGGAGATACGGTAAATCCGTTCTCCAATCATCAGATGTGTGTGTGTGTGTGTGTGTGTGTGTGAGTGTGCGTGTGTGGTGTGTGTGTATGTGTGTGTGCGTGTGTGGTGTGTGTGTATGTGTATGTGTGTATGTGTATGTGTGTGTGCCTTTCTAGAATCAGTGGTTTGTGTTTTAGCCCATCGTGACTGGTGGTGTTACATCCCGTTGTCTCGTGTGAATGGTCTGAGTGATATCGATATGTGCACTTTCTGGAGTCTCCCTTTGATATGGGTCGCGAGCATCTGCACAGACACAGTCGCGACGGCGGAGTCTGTGACTGTACGACAACGTACACGTGATTCCATACGCTACGTATGAAATCCTCCAGTGGTGGTCAACTAGCAACCCTGACGTGCAACGGTGACTAACTG
>CM034533.1:74226397-74272311 GCA_020002185.1 Paraescarpia echinospica | reverse complement strand
GCGTGTTCTTCCCCCGATCGCCCGCGATTCCGCTACCCCAGAAACCCTCCTTACTCGCTACCCATTCCACCAATTCGTCGTCCCCGGTCGCCAACAGTGAATCCTTCAAATCGCTCGCTCCGTCAAACTTCCTCTTCAACAACATCTTCATACATTCCACCCTAACGTCGGTCCATTTTTTTTTCATTCTCTGTAGTCGAATGTCGTAACTGCGTCGTTTCGCTGCGTAAGAGCTTAGCGAACTTTTGATTATTTCGGCGCATTCCACGTCCTCGTAGAATAGGGCCTTCCTATACTGATAGGCGTGCTCGACGGATCGAAAGCCTCGACCGAACGCCGACAGTCGACGCATATACATATTCGACAAGAACGACCGCGATCCACCAAACCTTATAGGCGACATCGTACCGACTACCGATCACCCGCTACCGCCACCGCTTATATACCACTCATAAAAAGTTGCGACTGACCTTTCGATCCCTAACATTACCGCTAGGTGACCTCCCGAATCTAATAAAAAGTTGCGACTAGGGTTCAAACCCGGAACCTTTCGATCCCTAGGCGAACACTCTCCTAAGAGAGCTATACCGTCGCCAAGGATTATGCAGGGTTTTGCCCCGGTTATATCTCACCGCTAGGTGGCCTCTCGAATCTACAAACGCATTACGTCAGCACTACGAATGTTCCATGGTTTTAGCGTGGTTAGCGCGATAAACGCATTATTGCTTACGTCAGCGCGCTCTAGGTACGGCGTTGATCGCTAGGACTAAAATACTCTCCGCACTCACCGCTAGGTGGCATCTCTCTAGTGTACTGTCAATCATTCAATTAGTATCAAATTACATCGCTCATCAATCACGTTTTTTATAAGTAGGTTTCCCAAACTCATTAGTGTCAACCACGAAGCCTTTGATCTTTTTTTATGCATAGGATTAGTCTCGCATTTTTTGCTGACTCAGCGATGTGCAAAACTCATTAGGGGTCATTAAATTCTTTTTTATAAGTAGGCTTTTGAGATCGTACAGCTCACACTATCTACTTACGTCATTTGACAACTGCATACGTTTTAATTTGTCTGTTTACACAATAACGCGACACAGTACGATATTTTGACAACGTTTGAAATACAGAATTTGTATGAGAGATTTGTTTTTATACAGATATATACCAAATTATGGTTGTGTTTGTATGAAATGTATGGATATTTTCACAGGATGTATTTGGGAATCGAGCATCAATAACATATGCGGATAATATTGCATATGTATATTCTATGCTATAGAATGTGTACGGTTTTGAATGTATCCAATCAGTTATATTTATTTTACAACATGATGTTACCATACCATTGACTGAATGTATACTCTACAGTATTATCAGCAGTATTATAGCTAATACTACAGTTCTAGCAGTAGTATTATAGTGAATACTACATTCATGCACAATACGTTTAGTTTGAAAGATGCTCTTTAATTAAAATATACATCAGACATAATAACGTTACATAAAAATTAAGTTTCGTTTGTGACGCGCTACAGCTTGTGTTTGTTGATGTGTGTATGTATATTTTACGTTATTGTGTTTTGTTGTTTGTGATTCAACTACAAATTACTACATCTATAATAATATACGTTATATGAAAGTGTTATGGTTGTGATCGTACATGAATAAAATGTAGTGCCATTCATTTTTTCTTCCATGTGTTTTATTCTGGCTGATGTGTCAGTTCGACCTTACTAAATGTGATCTTTATTTTTAGTCGCATATCCGCGTGTACACATCCAGTACATACAGGGGCGGGTCGAGAGAGGATAGTCTAGTGGAGAGGGGTTCTGTTGATTTTTTGCCGCCGCGCCGCCGTAACTTCAGCTCCTCCTCAGAATCGGGTGTCTCAGCTCGATTCATGACATCGGAAGACGGGAGGGGGGGGTTGAAAACTGTCGCCGCCTCGCCGCCGTAACATCAGTAACGGGGACACGTTCAAAAGGTCTTGGGAGTGCACTCCACTCTAGCTCAGGTGTAGCGCTCCAAAATCCAAAGGGTCTAAGGGGCACGTTCCTCCAAGCCCGCCCTAGTCCCGCCTATGACAGCACTTTGCAGAAATACTCCAGAAAGCTGCCTTCCAGTTCATTCAGTCAATGGCATTATTGAAGCCTGTTTTTATTAACCATATGCATGCATTTCTTGTATTTTTTTATTTATATAATGCATTTTATTTACAATGTTTTTGCCCACAATGGCGGTACAAACAGCAATATTGTGAAAGCTTTTTTCTCAGTATAAGACTCCCTTCCCCATATCATGCTGTACCACAACTTCCATAATGGGCTGCAGCGTGTAAGAGGTAGTCACGCTTCATAGAATGCGTTGCCTGATGCAAAGCATCTCACAAGTTCACCTAAACCAAGAGCAGAATGCATTGCACATAACAATTCGGTCAACTCTCTTGTCTTTGGTGTGGCACTCATACATTTGTGAGTCATAATATGCTGTCACGCCTTTTTACCCGGGTGTCATGCCCTGTCACATGTGTGTCACGCCCTGACACATGGGTGCCACGCCCTGTTACACGGGTGTCACGCCCTCTTACTCAGGTGACTCGCCTTGTCACACTCGTGTCACGCCCTGTCACATGGGTGTCACGCCCTGTTACACGAGTGTCACGTCCTGCCAGTTAGGTGTCACGCCCTATCACACGGGTGTCTTGCCCTGTTACATGGGTGCCACGCCCTGTAAAACGGGTGTCACGCCCTGTCACACGGGTGTCATGCCCTGTCACACGGGTGTCACGCCATGTCACATGAGTGTCATGCCCTGTCACACGGGTGTCACGCCCTGTCACATGAGTGTCGTGCCCTGTCACACTGGTGCCACGCCCTGTCATGCGTGTGTCACGCCCTGTTACATGAGTGTCACGCCCTGTTATACGGGTGTCACTCCCTTTTACACGGGTGTCATGTCTGTTACACGGGAGTCACGCCCTGTCACACGGGTGTTATGCATGCGGTAAATGACACAAGAATGCACAATTTGGCTTTAGTTCAGAAACAAATTCACGTCAACAAGAGTTTGTTCATCTCTTCGCGTCACTTGACACAGGCGAGTGTTGCCATATACAGTATCGGTATCGTGCTAATGTAGCAACAGTTATCATAGTATCTTGTAGCAAATTTTTATCATCATCTGATACATATGTTTAAATTCTAAGCTGATGTCACAGGAATGGTTTCCTAATAATTTATCGACACCGGCAGGTCTGATGATCCAAGAGGAATGAATTATGTCGCATCTTATGTGGATAGATATAGTCGTGTTAATCGACAATTAGTTGCTACATATCGTATTATTGGCGCCGTCCAGTCACATTTTTAACGACTTCAAATGACGCCTGCATCACGTAACCCACTCTCTAGCAACAAGGTCCGTCAAGCCATCAAAATGGATACCGAACACCTGGAGCGTTCGGATATTTCTTCGTATATTTAGTTGAAATTCTGGTTCGTAAGTCAGAAGGTGGGGGAGGCACGAATGCATACCAATAATTTGTACCCGCACAAGACAATTCCCAAATATTCGGCAAGACCCATAGCTCACCACAGCAAACAAATGCAACTTATTTCCGGCGGATTCCGTTAATGGGTGGCATACAAATTGGATTACAATGAAGATACTTATTCTCAAAGCGGCCAAGAAACAACCCATTTATTGTTTCTTAAACATAATTTATGAGACATTGTAAAGCACCTCGGAATTGTATTTTGAGTGGGGCATTACGGAAGAAATGTATTATTATTTTTAATGTTGTATTAATTAATTAAATTATATATCTAATTGGCAGCATAGTGCACCATTATATATTTATAATCAAAACGTATTGATCAACCGAACATGAAACAGTTACAAATATGACTAACAAACGCAAGCACAAATCGAAGCCTTAGAATTTGATCAAAACACGCCAGATCAATGATAGGGGCAAACAAAGTTTCACAGAGTTGAATTTGATGACATTTGTTTTGGATATTCTTGGCACTCATCCTGTTATCAAAACAAAATTGTGAACCAAAATGTCCTGGTCATTGTCAAGCAATTTCTACTGGTCTATATGTATATGATGGCAATAATACTGAGCAAGGTTTGTTATCCCAAAACCTGTTGTAAGCTATTTCTTCGTATATTGTTGCTAGTACCGAAAATGTCCCCAGTCCGATTTAGAAATAGAAAACATATGAACTCAATATAATAACACATTTTTATTTTATTTTAAATGTAGATATGTTGTGATTCTTGGAACAACAGTTCTTCTCATCCAATCTACCCGTGGTTTACTGCATTAGCCATTCAAAGTACAATTATTGTTTGCCAATTTTTGCAACGTGTCCTACGTTATCTGCCACTTTGTCTTACTAAAATTAACGTAGCACACTTAAAATCAACATTTAAGAAATGAAAATGGTGCCTAGTGCAAAGTGAGACATTGACCCCAACAAGCACAGCAATAATTAATATACACATTATTTACCAGCAGAATGGTGTCATAGCAAAATACGATTTTGTTTTGCTGATGTGGAAATACGAGAAATGGTCAAAGTTGCTTAGTTTCCAAAAGCTCCTATTCTTGAATCAAGGAAGCCATAAATTTATTGTGTTGTAATATCGTGAACCGGGCCCTTGTCATACATTGTACAACAATGGGGGTCGCTTCAAGAGAACACGTGGCTGTTGGTGTGGCTTTCAACTAATGATGCATTTGGATAACGTAGAATACACACCTTGCTGATTTGCAAGTATACGCTTTATGCACAGAATTGAAGAAAACGTATAGACACAGAACGGAAAATTGATTGATTTTGGACGTTTGGATTATGGCATGAAACCTCGATGGAAAATGTATCACACATGTTAAAATATCATGTATAATAAAGTAAATATGTATTTACTTTAAACGATGATAGTGTGTTTCTTCGATTCTTTACAGTGAAATGACTACATCGTTTATTACATTAGTTAATATTTATAATGACATTTAGAGCATTTGTGGAAGTATCAACAACTTAAATATTTCGTCGAAGTAGCAGAATAATTATGGAGTATTACGATCTACATTGTTGTATACGGATAATGTAGAACACATACAAATATAAACCTTTCGTGGATTGATTTGTTAGAATATATGTTCAAACATAACATAGTCTGTACATATGATCGATCATTCACTACCTAATATAACATATTTTGACATACACATAACTCGAATATACAGCCATTATTAATTCCACTGACAACAAAATCGTACAGGGTAATAACGTAAAATACATGCTAATCTTGGCAACATGTTTGCATTATTTATTGGTATAACTAATTTTAGTACACATTAACCCATTAAACAGAATGAATTGCAATGGCCCTGTCATTTGTTGTTTCTCAGAGGAGTACAAATAATGTTGATGACGTTGCAAATGGATAACGTGGAACACCGAATCGTCCTGTAAACGACTGGTACAGGTGAGAAACGATCCTATCACCTACAGACATAGCTACTTGTACTTAAATGCTTGTTGTGATCTGCCTGTTGGAATATGTCGTAATAATGTGGCCAAAATATCCTACCATCGTCGATCTCAATGGTCTTCTTGTGTACATGTTCTTGACATGTTACTTCACTGCAACAGTTTCCAACAATAGTCTCCTCATCTGTTTTCCATTAACGCATCAGCTCTTTGCTGATTTCTGATATTGTTGAATTGATGTTTCCTTAATTGTCAGCGTGTCATCTTCTTCGTCTTTTGCCGTTTCATATATGGTTTCTTTTGGTTTCTTTTGGTTTTTCTCATGATTTAGCCTGGTCATGTAGGAAGAAAGTCGTGATTCAATCCCGACGTCTCAACGATGTACTATGTAATAGACAAGTAGCATCACAGCCTTGGACTCTAACAGATCCGCGGGATGGTTTTGCTGACCCTCCATTCACCGCATCGTTCACGCCCAACAGGTACTGGGACGTACCTCATGCACAGACATATTGCGCCGTCGAGCTACGTGTCCCTTTCTTCACCGCTTTAACAGCTGCGTTTTACAGCTCCACACATCCCATCGCATGGGCGATTTACATGGCCACATTCGTAGTAATGCCATGACGCCAACAACATTTTGTTGAACATGACCTTGTGTCATTACACCATATGGACAATTGTGCTCTATATTCTGCATTGATTCGTCTGAGAAGTAGGTGTGTCTGATGGATTGGGGGCAGGTTTGTGTTGACTTATTCAAACATGACCTTAGAGAATGATATGACAGTTGCAACATCTTGGGCCATCTGATCGGACAGCATCACTGTAAGGCTTTTATGTGTCATGTCTCCGTTTGAACGGTTACCTGCGTGTTTGTGTAGTAGATTTTAAAAGACTGCCGTCCAGAGCTATAAGTTCCAGACGGCATGAGGACAAGGAAGCCTTTAGCTTATCGAGAGTCCAACAATTTTCCACTTAGGTATAACTCGCCTTCGCCAAACAGCTGTCAATTTTATTTTTGAACATATTCAAACTGCAAGCATTAACACAGTCATCAGATAATTTGTTCCAGTCATTTATTGTCCTCTGAGAGAATGAGTAATTTCTCATATCCAACCTACACTGTTCCATGACTAATGCTGCATTGTGCCATCTGGTTATTCTGCCTTCTTTCAGTTTGAAGAAAATATTTCTATCAATATCCTCATAACCATTCAATATCTTAAAAACTTGTATTTGGTCTCCTCTTAATCTCCTAGTCTCTAGTTTTGTCAACCCACATTCTAGTAGGCGTCTTTCATAACCAAGATCTTTTAGTTCAGGAATCAGCTTAGTTGCTCTTCGTTGCACTCTTTCTAGCTTATATATGTCCTTCTTACGATATGACCTCCATCCTTGTATACAATATTCCAAATGTGGCCTAACTAATGCTTTGTACAGTGGTACAATTAGCTGTTTCTCCTTACATGTGATATTCTCCTAATTAGCCTTAGTATTTGGTTACCCTTTGAAGCAGCAATTCCACATTGCTCCGAAACTTTCATGTCAGCAGTAACTGTTACCCCTAAGTCCTTTTCTTTTACAGTTTTATCTAACATAGTATCCCCCATTATGTATTCTTTGTTCACTTATCCATGTGCTAAGTGGATGCATTTACACGTCCCAAAATTTAATAACATTTGCCATTTTTCAGACCATTTAACCAAAATTGTGAGTTGGCTTTACTTCATTCAAAGCAATTTTTCAAACAATTTGTTTGCACAAATCTTACTAAACATAATGGTAGCTATTTAGAATATGACTATTTCATGGAAGAGGTTATCCAGGTGCTTTGTTAAAATGACGTGTTCCTATTGCGTACAGAGAAATTAGGAAGCAACAGTATACTGGTCCAGCCATTTTCTGCCGAGAGTACATCGAATATGCTGTTTTCCAAAAAAATCTAAAAAACATTTTGCGCGTGGAATCGATACTTGACTAATGTCGTAATTAATGTGACATCCAGCAAAATATCAAAAAGCAACATATACTGGTAGGTAGAAGAAACAGATGCAGAAGACGGTTTCCCGCTATATTCGTATGGTATTTGTTATGCCGTAATTTGTAGGATTAATCCCTGGTAAGTTGGCGCCCGAGGTAGAAACCGTCTAGGGAAGATGTGTTAGCATAACCGCATACACTATTTCGATTATAGTTGGGTAATCCTCTTGTAGACGGAATCACATGGAATGGTCTTGCAGAATAATATTTGAGTTTCCGAGTAAACTCCCTCAACTCTAAAGATAAATACGACATACTGTGTTATCACACTATCTTGGGATAATTACTTTAGAATATCTAGGAAAGCATTTATGTATTTTCTTGGTAATATATTTGTTGCGAACATGACAACGACAATTCCTGCAGAGAAATAATGAGGAAAAGATAACGATTTTCGGTTTGTTGCTGTCAGTTTGACAGCTAGATAGTGGGCGGGGCAAGTAGGTATGCTGTCCTTATGCGTAGATGTAGGCCCCTATACAAGGTCGCTGAATAATATGTATTTTTCTTGCCCTGTCGTTAGAACTACAAGGGTAGTCTACATTTAAAAGGGCATTATTTCGAGCTGCCTATGCACTAACCAAAAACATTTTATTACGAAGTATGCGAAGTGGCGACCAGTGCTGTTTACAGCATCATCTTAGCGAGTGATTCACCCGAGTAAACACAAGACGCTGCAACGAAATCAACAGGATGAACGTTCATCGGAAAAGTATTTCTCAAGCATGTATAACCTAGAACCTACAGACAATGCGATAAACAAATCAATGTCAGCGCGTCGAGTGGTCCAACGAATGTGTTGTAAACAACCAGGACATGACACGACGGAGGTTAATCTAGCGATGTACTATTGCAGACCTTGCTTTGACCACACAACAACCACACTGACTGACTGCTCTCCTACATTAAAAAAATATTTCTAGACAGTTCAAATATTCGATATGACGATATGTAGGCGGTCCCTACCTGTAATGACAACATTTGGGCGTTATAATCAAATCCGCTCTCTGCCATGTCAAATGACACATGTTTAATGTTCTGGTTTACTAGCATCAGAACATTACTTTACCTTACATTACCTTACATTACCTTACATTACCTTACATTACCTTACATTACATTACCTTACATTGGTAGCCAAATATGAATCAACAAATAGCGTAATACGAGAGTTATAGACTAATTTAAGCACATTACATTAAATATAATGCTATATGATTATGTCCAGGGTTAAATACAGATTAAAGTATATCAGAGGTAACAGAAGTATTATGTATCGCAAATTATTGGAGAAAATACCGTCTTCGCAGATCGTGCAATGTTCAAGACATCTCAACGAAACCCTCTGTCTGTTGAAGATGCTGAATGATTTGACCTGCAACACGAGCTGTGCTACCATATTGAATGGGACTGGGCAATTTCCCTACAACATCTTCAAACGAAACATCTGTTACGTCGTTCACATTAAAAAAATTGAAAGTTTTCTCCCGTCGCATGAACTTCACTTCAAAAGCCGTGTCATCAGTATCCTCAATGCGGTTTTGGTCCTACCCATGTTTGGCCGTGGTTTTCTTTGTAGTAAACGTTGTCAACATCTACTCATTTGGGTTGTAGCATTGAAATTAAGCAATTCCATATCATCTAGTTATCTCTCCTCAAGTTCATCATAATCTGATGCGTCATCTTCATCAACAAAACATGTTTGCTCGTCTCCTTTCCCAATGGAACTTGTGCTACACTCATTTACCACATATTCTGATTGGGTCAAAATGGTCGTTCTGCTTGTTCTAGCTGTTTTGGTCTTTTGTCTCCATTGTTTATCTTTTTCTTCCGTTTCCTCTCTTCGTGAGCTTACGCCGGGGTGTCCAGTGCAGAGACAAGGGATTATTTGTAAAAACAAAAATACAATGAGGATAAAACAAAGATGTTAGTAAAACTTCTTAAAGTCCTGAAACTGTACCCGGACACAGTGAATCATTAGCCCAACTGAGCCACTGTACCCTAATTAACTTTACTCCGTGGCACTCAATACGTGTGAACACGTGATAGTTTTCTATAGAGGAAGAACAAAAGTTCAACAACTTCATGAAACACCGCTTTAATTACCAACATGTGCTTGTTTTTTATTCCTGGACGATCTACACCGGAGAACAAAAACAAGACAGTCATAAAACTGCTCTTTTCATGGTGACAAACATAATTTGCCTTGTTATTCTTCTCCGTTTAGATATATCGCAAACCAAGGCAGTGATCCAGGTGAAGATTGCATAGTAGGATCAATTGATGCATCATCTTGAGATTCCCATGTGTCAGTTTCAATAAATGGCCACATATTCATTCTGCCGCATGACCCACTGTGCCCCGTCTCCCCTGCCTGGTCAATCTTTCTTAAGGGACGTGATCGGGATTAAGTGCAGCTTTGCGAGAAGGTTAGTAAGAAGGCAGATAATGTGGGCAGGCCATGATATGAATGTCTGCGGACCGATTAGGAAGAGAGCAGAGAAACCGCATGAAATGGGAAGACCACAGCTGAGATGAGACTGCGACGGGACGACTGGTGGGGGTGTTTAGGGAAGACTGAGGAAGATGACTTATGGAGCTAGGAGGTTGTTGACAGAGGCCAGTGAAGTGCTACAACAGAAAAGGCAGTACAACACTCCATGACCCGAACCTCATACCTATACATGAAGTACGCCTTCCCTTCTGAGAAGATAGGCAATTTTGTTTCGTCGAGCTCTGGAGGTCCACAGACTGCCTTTGTACAAATAGTCGTTCAGTCAACGTTCACCAGGCGGCGTTACTATCTTCCATTATTGGCCATTGGATGTACAATTGGGTAGGTCCTGGGTACAACCTTATGTTTTAACCCGGCCCGTCAGCCGTTGTAGATGTGGAACTGGCAAATGTTTTGAACTGTCTTGGACCTACATAGAATAATATAGGCATCGAAAGGTCGTGAATATCGAAGGACCTGAGGTTGAGCAGAGGCGGAGCCGGATCTCGCGCCTAACCACCTCGTTGTTGTCAGACGTGACATTGGAAGACGCACGGGGTAACGTGTTTGAGACTTTTCGCGGTGTCGTCGGGTTAGTGATGGAGATTTTTCGCTGTTCGAGGGGGTAATATTGGAGATGTTTTGCGGTTAGAGAGGGATAATGTTTGAGATTTTTTGGGAGCCCCAACTTCATCACCTTTGATGCTCACCAAAACTGTAATACTTTTTTAAATATTGGGCCTAAGCCCTCCGGTTTCAATATTGGGGGCTCAATCCCCCCGTTCGGAAGCATATGAATTTGATTTATTTGTGGCAAGTATTATTGAAAGTTTACTTTTGGGCTTAACTATGAACACTGCAATAACCACCAAACTTTGTTCTCGTAGGTATACATATCTACTATACATATACATATATATGTCACGGGATCACAAATTAAAACACCCTTGCTTTTTTATCAAATTCAGCAGTTACAAAACATACGCTAAACAGAGGCTTTGTAATGTTAGTCTTGAATCTGGCAATCAGTCTGTGTAAGTTACATTTGATCTAGAATAGCTTATCTTTAGCCGATCCTGCTTTAGACCATTCTGTTAGTGGACACAGTGGCGTAGCGACTCAGGTGCAGGGGGTTCACTCGCACCCGGGCGCTGGCCCAGGGAGCGCCGAATAGACGGTTAACATCGTATAAAATTGTCCTCTTCAGTTGTTGCAATCACAGTTTGAACTTGGCTGGTGTTCAGTCTAACGTCAGGAAATATTTCTTGTGACATTCTTGAACATTAAATTGGTACCGGTTTTTCGCGAGTTCAACTTTGCGATGAGATACATTTTGAAACTTTCTGCTGTTCCCATTACAGGTGTGACGCCTAAAATATTTCGCTCCGCGTGACATATCGTTTACTGAAGCGAGTTTTGGACTGTTGTCTGCTAGCTCGACTATACGTTAATGGTACGTAGATGCATCTGCAAAATAGCGTTTCTTCAGATTTTATGTGTTTTTTTAAGACACTTAATGTATACTTTTATTGTAAACGCTCCATTGCAGCCCACGGAGGACTCGCTATTTGTCCAGCACCAGCTGTTCGCACGGTCGTGCCTACATTCTTGGGGCTGATGAGGCGTGTCGTTGTACAGTCCATTGTGTGTTATTGCCGATCGACCTGACACAACATCGAATTCGGACGGGACAATTCGTATTATGTCACGGAAGGATGCGTAAGGAATCACACATCTCCGTCGATGCCAAGTGACGCCAGCCCCGGAGTCACCCTGGCGCGACGGCCGTGTTCGTCATGGTTGCCTTAATTTCTATATCGATGATCATCGCGGTGGACAAGTGGGCGACATCGCAAGACGGACCGTCGTGACCAGCTGCACAGCTGGTTAATTACCACTTGAAGCGACCTTCCGACGGTAATGAATTTGTATGCCTGTCACCTGTGCGTTGCCATTACTTGGTAACAAAGGCGTACTGAAAACGGAAACGTCGCAGCTGCAAAGACAACGGGATTCAGATTAAATGGAAAAGGCATACGAATAGCTAGCTGGAACATAAACCATGTGTCAAATAAAAAATGTGATGTCATAAAACTGTCCTGAAGCAAATTGAATAAAGAAACTGTTATTGCTGATTCCACTGCACAAACGTTATGTCAAAAAGATCATCGACAGTTCTTTGGAAGGAAATTAAGAAGTAAAGAATTAAAATAGACGGGTAAATGACAAAGGTAATTACAGGCCAATGTGGCTTTCTAACATTATGTTCAAAGTTAATAGATACTGGATTTAAGCCAAAACACGGAACGGAGCTGTGTGTGTTTACATTTAAGGAATTATTAAGATTTTACACTAAACATGGTTCAGCTATGCATGATGCGTTTCTGAATGCGTCAAAAGCATTTGATCGAGTCAATCGACATAAGCTGTTATCGAGATTAGAACAACGCGACGAACCGAAATATATTCTAAGAATTCTCAGCAATGAGTTCAATAACCAATGTGTATATATCCGATGGGGATCTACCTACTCGGATTTCTTCTCAGTGGGCAACGGTGTTAAGCAAGGTGGAAAGTTATCCCCTTTATTTGTTAACATTTACATGGACAATTTGAGTGTACAACTATACAAACAACATATTGGTTGTAGTCTGGGTACAATGGTTGTTAATCATCTGATATACGCTGATGACCTACTTCTATTCGCTCCTTCCGCCATGGGACTACAAACTTTACTTGACGTACGTTACTCTTATGGGTGTGAGCACGACATTCAGTATAATGCTGATAAATCCCTGATCATGTACTTTGATTCTAGAAATTCAAATCTTGCCAGGGAAATTACTTTCGGAGGAAAGAAGTTAAACTTTGCCATCTCTTGTAAATACCTTGGGCATGTCATTTGTAAAGACTTATCAGATGAGGCTGACATTCAAGCCAAAGTGAGACTTCTCTATGCCAAAAGTAACATGTTACGGCAAACAATTTATGTTTGCTCTACTGCTGTAAAGAATAATATTTAAGTAATATTTATATGTGTGCGCTATTGGTTAATTTTGGAAAAGCTAATTTTCTGAAATTTAGTGTTGCCTATAACAATTCATACAGAATCTTTAACAATCTGCCAATGAGATGTAGCGCTAGCCACTTGTTTGCTACAGCTAATGTAACATCATGTAAGTGTATTAAAAAAACATCTATTTTTAACTTAATCTCAGGGATTAACAGGTATGTTAATACAATTATTCAGAGTATTGTTACTAGCGACATATACAGTACGTCGCAGGTGCGGCATCAGTGGGTCAAGGCTTTGTATAATTTTTAAATATCCCGTTTTTATAAACATCATTATTTTTTATCTTTATTTATTTATGTTTCTATTTTATATGGATGTTTTTATCGATGTACTTTTTTCCAATATGACACAAAGTTTGTCTGAAATAAAACATTTTTATTAATATTATTAAAATGCATGAACTAAAAGGTGTTCTTCATGTGGATCCCCGTCCGATAGATATCCTTGGCATATCCGAAACCTTCCTTACGTCAAGTAATCATGATGCGAGACTTACGATTGACGGTTTTCATCAATCAGCCTGAGAGACGAGATCGCAGCGGGAAGCGCGGTGGAAGACTGCAGCAGCTGGCATACGTATCGACAACGTTTAACTATGTCCGTCGTCATATGACCTCGAATGTGACGGCTTAGAGTTGCTGTGGATTGGAATTATGCCTCCCAAATGCATGTCTTTCCTTGTGTGTTTCATTTATCGACCCCCTAACAGTGTAATACGAACATACTGAGAAATTGTCTCGAAAATTGAAACACGCTATGTCTGACAACAGACGTCTATGTGTTGGGAGATGTCAATATAGACTTGATGAAAGGCACACACTACACATTATACAACGACTTGATCATGTTGGGACTCGACCAACTTTTATGCGAGGTTACACGCCCGGAATCGACATCGTGTATCGACCATGTGTACATAAACAAACGTACCGACATCTTCCGTCGCGTCCATCGGTCTCTCAGATCACTGCCTCGTGACTGTCGTTCGAAAGCATAATGGGTCTTTTGCCTAGATGAACGTGCACAAAACCATTTGTTACCGTGATTTTAAAAACTTTGATGAACATATTTTTAGAGCAACTTGCTGATGCGCCATGATCTTTGATCGACATGACGGACGACGTTGGAATAAAACTGGACCTGTTTGAACAACTGTACATTTCTGTGTTGAATGAACATGCGCCGATTATAGTAAAGCGTGTCAAATCTGTTAAGCAACCTCCCTGGTTTAACACCGATCTGGCTAAATTGATAGCGGCCAAAGACCGACTATTCGACGCTTCAAAACACCCAAGGGACAGTCGCATTCTGTCGATGTATAGACGTGCTAAGAACCGTGTGAATCACGACATCCGAAAAGCTAAGCGAGACTTCTACATCAAATCACTGGAACAACAAACACCAAATCCACGAGTGATATGGAGTCACATCAAATCATCTTTGGCTACAACCAGAACAGTCAGCCACACCCACACGCGAAAATGATGGCTGAGCAATTCAACGAACATTTTGCCAACATTGCATCGAAATATGGTACAATGATAACCACAGTGTCGAACTAAAACTGAAGACATTTATCGGGCGAAGTAAACCAGAAAATGTGGTTTTTAAATTGCCGAATATGACGATTGAATTTGTTAATAAACAGCTACGAAAGATGTCAGCGATAAAAGCAACAGGACTTGATCGCATCAGTTGTAAACTAATAAAACTGGGCCCGTATTCTCGAACGACTTACGAATTTCTTAGCGCCATTTTTACATAAAAATAACGTCAAAAGAGCGTAAGTTACGATTTTTTTCGCAAGTACTATTCTCGAAACATTTACTATACGAACAATCGCAAATATGGCGTATATTTCATCGCAAAGTTACGCCAACGCAAGCGGTCGCGTAACTTTTTCGTAACTTGTGGTACTGCTTCCAGATGGAGATTTCTCAGTTATTTGCTGTTACGTCACAAAAACACATTAGTAAATTGTGTGTGATTCAATGATACTGGTGTGTGTTTGTAAATTTTTATTGACCGCTCAAATTGCTTAAATACCGTCTTTGAAAGCGGCGCCGCGCCTACACTGCTAGCCAATACAAAATTCCACAATAAAAAGTAAACAAACGGGACCAGCCAACAGACGGGACTGATTAGTAATTCACCGCAGTAATTTATAGATCCACTGCGTGCTACACAATTACAATTTGGGTAGGCACGTTTAACTACACTTGAAACCACAATTTCTATTTCAGAACACAACAGTATTGCAGACATGAAAATCTATATATAAATGTAAAAAGGACACTATTTCTTTATATAAACATATTTCATTTATTATTTATCATGGCCATGGAACACAGATTTTGCCAAATGTATTTAATGGTTCATATGTACATTATGTTAATGTTCCACCACATCTACATACAAATTAATAGGTAAGTTAGCCTGGCTGCCACTTTCAGATATATACGCTGCTTCAGAAATGCTATATTAAGTGCATCAATATTATAACAACTCGTTATAGATTGCATCATTTATTCAAACATTGACAATACCATCCAAAACAAATATGTAACTATTATAATGTAAATGATAATTATGTATATAAAATTATATATATATATATATATAGATAGATACTACGATATGATATATGTTTGAATACACCTACTTTTGTGTCTACAAAATAACAACACACGTGTAAATATAATGTGTGAGTACACCTGTATAAGTTTGACCTTGAAATAGTGCATATACACTAAACTTCAGATATAACAATATATACACACATGCCAACCTAGCAGTCACAGTTATGGAGAAATAAACTGTGTCTGTTTCTATTTTCTAGGTAGTCATAAATGGAAAATATTGTTGACTATGACAATTACGGGCTGATATAAAACATTACTGTAAATTTTTGGCACATCCTATTTTCCAGGTGCCAATAATCCAATTTCTGTTCTCACCAAACCGACTTACCAACAGAAGACATAACATTTATTTTGACCTTGTAGTTGTTTTACAAAATGTAACAACTGAATCAGTATAAAGAAGATTGCTAACATGCTGCTTTTACCAGTAGATCTTAGTATACCAGGTCATTAATTTGTATTTAGTCTCCAAAGCGATTGATCTGCATCATAGAAATCCTTTATATAATTTTTTTGGAAAAATAAATACCACTGTTAACAATTTATGCAAACAATGGATATTAATTAAAAGTATTATAATAATTCCAGATGTCACAGGAAAACAAGAAACTTGTCGGTATAATGAGGTGTTCGTACACGAATTAGTATTTAAGGTATTTGATGTATACTTGATATAATGTGAATTTATGGTGGTCTTCCTGGTGTTCATAGTATGTACGAGTTTCAATGTATCCTTGAAACATTGCAAAGAGAAGAAATGTGCCACATCCAAGCAGAGCATTGCAGAACATAATATTAATACAATCGAATGTTGATGTCACTGCAGCAACAATACATGGAGCAGCACAGGCTACGCATGATTCGTAGATTGTTTAGCCACTTTAGATTTTTATTTTCTGTATCTACATTGTCTTTTTGGTGCTGCACCATGTCCAGTTGTATCTTTTTGCATCTTTTAATTTTAAGATGCAGCAGTCATTCCAGTCCATCAATTTTCTTTCTGAAAACACATGTAGCACATAATAAATATGTTGTTTCATTTTTAAATACAACTGTATTAGACACACCATATTTTACTGTGGTACTGGTGATACCTAAAACATATATAATAAATGTAGACATATTATATATAGTTGTACTCTTTAGTGTCCATACAATACACGGGCAAAGTAGATACTACCCAGTATTTATAAAATGTTATAACATGTAAAAAAAACTAGGCTGTACCAGACACCACCCCTGATAGATTACACTATTGTGTATATTTCATCATAACCATAACCACATATTGTAATTTACCTTTCATTCCCATTGGTTTTCAGCCTTTGGGTGTGGTATCATGGTTATTTGGTAGATGATGCTGGATGTGTGCTGTAAGTACAGAAAATGTCATAGTAGTTGTTTTGTAGCAATAGTGTGTATTGCATTGATTTGTTATGTCATTATGCACTGGGTACATGAAATACTGTTCTTTGGAAATCTTTATTCCTCACTACCTTAGCCCTATACATAGACACGGTCATCTAACATAGTCCATATTCAGGGGCGGATCCAGAGTGGGTAGTCTATGGGGGCACAAATTTGAACAATAGTAGTAGGAGTGCATGTATAAATGTCAACAAGTTTTATCCTGTGATGCTTTGTGCTTAAATATGCATTGGCACAAAATAATAAATCCACAAAGAGCTTATACATTTACTAAAAAATCTCCACTTTAATTTTAATAGTATTTAGGCTTAATACACCAATGTAGCACATAATTAGTTAACAAATACACGCCCTAGGCCAAGTACTAGGGGCCTACTAAATGAATATTTAACACAACTGCACAGCCACAAGTCACTACTATGTTAAACCATCTACTCACTACATTACAAGTTACAACAAACCACAAATGCTGATCTGGAACTGGAAGACGTATGCCTCCTTGGTCATGCCCCTTGTTTCCGGTTACGACTTACGAAGTTGCAACTTTGAAGTTTGAGTTTGATTGACTTAGTCTTAGTCAAGTTAGTGACAGACTAGCGCCATGCCATGCCCGTGGTCATGGAATGTGCACTAGTAGAGCGATAGAAACACCGAGTGATCAAACTAAGTCTCACCTTCACCGGCGCGTCGTCTGAATAGTAATCGACATCATACACATACGCAGGTGGTGTCTTCTAACTGTACTATATAACGGTGTAGTGATGATACGTAGACGAAGCGTCAAATTCCTAATTCTGTAATGTAAACATTGACTGGCTTGGCTTGGCCTTGGCGTTAATTCTTCCCCTTGCTTGCGTTTTGTGTCTGTCATTTCCGTTCAAATGCTTCGTCCATTAATTAGTACCTATGCATCAACATATATCAATGGCAGTGCTACATGATATTTTGCATATTAGCTATATTGTTTAGTCACCAGGTTCCGTTGAAAAGTTGTGTACTTTATTCTTTTTCATGCACAGCCAGGAACACATGAGCAGCGTTAAAACGGTAAAACATAGCAAAACATCAGTGACCGTATCCGTTGCAACGCAAGCAAACCATCGCGAGATTTTTGTACGCAAGTTCCGAATTTCTTAGCTGCGAAAATTCGTAAGCGTTTCGAGAATACCAACTTGCGAAATTTCGCAGCTAAGAAATAATCCGCCATATTTGCGCAACTTCTTACGTACGAAATATGTTTCTTCGAGAATACGGGCCCTGAGTCCTAATATCAATGCACCGCACATAGTCAACATTTGCAAAGCTAGTATCAATAAGGCGCACTTTCCACGATCATAGAAGAAGGCCAGCGTGGTCCCGCTGTACAATGCCAGAGTGGTCCCGCTGTACAAAAGCGGAGACTCAAACGGCGTCATGAATTATAGACCTATATCGGTCTTGCCAATTATATCTAAACTTCTGGAACGACACGTGCATAACCATTTATACGCCTACCTTACATAATTTAAATTACTGCTAGACGAGCACTCCGGCTTTAGAGAGAATCGGTCATGTGAAACCGTATTGCTTAAAGGTGCTCAATCATTTCAATTTATTGCTCCTGACGTTTCAGACTAATTTCACGAAACGTAAACGTATCAATTATTCACTGTATGTATACTGGTTCATTTGTACGTATGCTTTACTTCGTTTTAGTGAAATTAACAGAGAAACAATAAAATGATATTTCGTTAGTCCTAACCGAATATCAAGACACATATCTGAACTTGGATGTGGTCTGAGATAGAATTCTCGTGTAATAGTCACGTGAACGGGAATATGCGGCGACATCGGCCTTTGACCCCACCGTGCGGTGCCTGGATTCATTCAGCATTGCGTATTTACGAGTCGCCATCCATTTTTCGTATACAAGTCGTAGCTCGATAGTTTTATCTGCAATGAAGGGACGCCCACGGATATATGTCACCGACTCGGCTAAAATGAGGGTGAGAGCGGAAAGACAAAGAGCGTATCCGCGTACAAAGGTGTATATTGGAAAGGTCATGGATTTGTGGAACCAAACGAAAGAAACGGCTGGCGTGAAAAGTGATTCAGCATTCGCCAAGGTTCTTCTGGTAGGGAGGTCGGTGAAAATGCAATAATTCATCAGATTGGCAAATGCAAAACACCATTGGAAAAGTCTATTTAAGAGATAAACAGCCATACCAGTTTTAAATCTCTGTGATGAAAACTGGCGAAGTTATAGACAATTATGTAAAGGCCATTGAATAAATTTGTGTGACAGTTTTTTTGATCTGAAGGAAATGTGAAAAAATAATCTTGTACAATACAAAAAACTTAGCTAAAACTTGATATTTTATGTATTTCCTTTAAATATCATTTAAGAAAGGAATTATACATAAATTAAGTTAATTAACTAGGCTACTAACCTTTTGGAAAAGCTTACAAAAGTATCTCCAGGTCCCCCACTCTCAAATCGTCATCCATAATATATATACGTCTACACAATATATCTGGCTCGTTGTCAAATACCACATTGAACCAGCGTGGGAAGCCTGCTACCCACAGG
This sequence comes from Paraescarpia echinospica, assembly GCA_020002185.1. Lineage (NCBI taxonomy): Eukaryota > Metazoa > Annelida > Polychaeta > Sabellida > Siboglinidae > Paraescarpia > Paraescarpia echinospica. The sequence continues at coordinate 74,252,549 of CM034533.1, read as the reverse complement.
TTGGAGGATATGCTTTAATGGTTTCCATTATGTGGATATCAAAAAAATCTGACATGTTTTAGAAGGTGTAGGTATACCAGCAAAATAATTTGGACGTTAGTTAGTACGTGCATGCATGTCATGTATGCAAAGTTAGTAAAGTGTGTGTGAGAGTATAAACATAGCGAAATATTGCATGCATTGATGTAAACATTCTGCTTTGGCCTTGCACCGTATAATTATGTAAACATAATTTATATGTAGGTTTGTGTGTGTGTCCTCATGTGTGCGTAAAATTAGTAAAGTGAGAAGGATAGCCAACTACTGCAAGCAACAATAAGCATTCCGCTACACAGCATGCATGTACAACATTATATATATATATATATATACATACATACATATATATATATACATAATATATATATATATATATAATATATATTGCTATGCAACTTTGAATTATCTGATGTAATGTTATATCTGCAAAGATCCGTTTGCAGAAACTGTGGCGTTTCTAAGATGTTTAGAACAGATTTCAACAACCTGTTTGACGCACCTTGTTTTTTTTAGAAAGCACCGCATTTCATTGCTTAAGAAGAATGTCCTTGCAGCATTCAAAAATAAAATGTTGAAAAAGCATGCATATCAATCACCGCTGAAGCAAAATGTTGCACTGTACCAACACCAGGAAATGTTAAATCATGTTATATATTCATCTACAAATTAAATACTTCTATGAAGATACAGTAAAAAAACAACCCCAAAAAACACCACCAAGCCAATGTTTATACATGAAGTTAGTTACATCAAGATCAATGCAGTGTAATTAGAAGTATATTAGATGTCTAATTTATGGAGGGGGTTGTCATTTATTTGTTGTCATTTGTTATTTATTTGCATGATTATAACATGAAAACAAACTTAAAATATTCATATAACGTCCACCATATAATACCTAATAGCATGTCTGTGCATGTGTAAACACGAATAACAAATGCATGGCTAAACCACAACTTCAGAATATAAAATTGCAACAATGTGCACGCCGGGTATGTGAGCGATAATAGGAGAAATTCGTTGCCGGACATGGGGTACCGCTACGTTCGAGCTTGGGGCAAAAATGGGCAAAGGTGTATCTCCGCCAAATTTGCATTAATATTACGTTTATACATTACTAAATAGCACATGTGTAGTTTGCCAGAGTTTCCGCAAGTTGTTCATACCTTAAATCCTCTCTAAATATGACCAATGTTCAACATATCATATTTTTCTTAATTTTATATCAATTCATACAAGAAACACGTCAAAAGAAAGAGCATCATTTTGCGATTTCAACCATACCGCCAAACATAGCATGGCGGGTAATAACGCGAGTATGTGATTTTATGAGAAACACCTCCCTTCCGCGAAATTAAATATGGCTGCGTCCGCAACGAAACAAAATTTCGGTGGGAGTCGTTGTTTCATCACGAGTATCTGTATGAAGCATTACGAATTCACAAAAGCAGGTATTTTTATCACAAAGAAGACATATTTATGTTTCTTTTGATATAAAATATATGATCAGTCTTTATAAATCAAGGGACTTACAATTTTTTAAACATAGGCGATTTAACATTGCGTCCCAATGCAAACGCGTTTGCGTGATTTCTTCCGACCTCCCTACTTCTGGACAGGTTAGTAATGTTGAATTTATCAGCATCAGTAACACGTATTTAGGCGTATGAGGGTATATGGAGATTATGTTGCTTGAGTCAAATTGGTTTTCTACTTTTAACCAACGAAAGGTAGTCGTCGAGTTGATATAGCCAATTAATATAGTATTATCGCCCACATCGGTGCAGGCCTCAGCCCATGGTATGGGCATGCCTATGAGTATGAGGCTATGTATGTATGGCTATGCCTATAGGCGGCCTACCTGCTATCACCTAGCAAGGACGCACGTGACAGGGACATGCTAGCAGGCATGGGACAATTAACTTTGGAATCAAATTAATGAAATTACAATAAATCATGATATATTTCAATGAATGCCAGACAACTCGGCCCACGGACAACTCGGCCCGAGACGACTCGGCCCGGGCCGAGTTGTCTCGAGACATCTCGGCCCCATCCTGAGACAACTCGGCCCCCATCCTGAGACAACTCGGCCCCCGCAAGTCGGCTCGATGAAAAATTAATGCATGTGTGTGTGCGTGTGTGTATTTTTTCTCAAAGACAATGGGAATTCATCTGCCGTCATACTTTTTCATCGAGCCGACCTGATGGGGCGGAGTTGCCTCGAGACGATAAATATTTAACATAATTATTTATTCATATTTAAACTAACTAAGCCACCCAACGGTCTTTGATCAGAGTTTTTCACCAGATCGCATGAATGTTCAGTTATTCACACGTACTCCGAGAGTACGTAGCATGCCAATTACCCCGTTGTGTCGTTTCATAGATCAAAACACACACATAGAGTGTTTGAACTTCAGCACTTTCTGACAAGACTGGTTTACCTTCCCTTTGATGACGAGTACATGAATTAAAATAGCTCAGAGTCGATAGTTACCGAGCAGATCTTGAGTGTCAGTTTTGTACAAGCCAAGTTCGAGTGTGAAAAGATTAGTCGGATGATACATTCTGACAACTTCAGAATTATCTGCTCAACGAAACAATGACGGAGTCGCAAGCGAGTTACCCCTCTGTGTCCATTCACACATTTATACTGTCGTAGTAAACAAGAAGCCGACAAACAACTACATTCGCTTCAGAAGTATCTGCTCAATGAAACAATGACAGAGTAGCAGGCAACTTAACCCATTGTGTCCCATCACACATCAGAAGACACACAAAGAGTGGTTTGAAATCTATCTAAGCTCCAGATCACTGCATAATGATGCTTCCAATTCTGACACAAATTCGAAGCTAGGTGGGTAATGGAAAAGACTGAATTAGATCCACAATTCTCTACTACACATGCTACAACGCATAACTGGTATTAAATTTTGATGTGAACGTTATCTGTAGCATTGACGTTTCCTGTGAAAGCTAGACTGCAACTGCAAATACAATTTCATTGTGAGATAAACTACCATTAGTAACTTTTTACGTCAGTATATTTACACCTTGAACAATATTTACTATTTTACGTTAGTGTATTTACATCATGAACAATATTTACTATATTTACTTTATGATCATAGTTGCTACCAATATTTACTGCATTTACTTTATGATTGCTACCATATAGCCTTAGTATAGTGTGCGAATATAATTGTTTCGTCTGTGGGCTAGATATGCAGCTGGCGAAATCTCGACTTCGAAATTGCTTAAGTCTTGTGGCAATGTGTATGCTCCGAGCCGTCTGTAAATGAGGACTGTAGCCGCCTGTGTTCTAAGATATTACCATTGTGTGTGGAGGTGGTGGTGGAATCCTATTAAAGTTGTGTTAAGACGTTACCATGCTTTGTCTCTCACACACCGATCATAGACCATTCGCCGGTGTCTTAGTTCGCTGTGCTTAAAACAAACAACAACCAGTGACAACCAGTTTCGTTTTAAAAAGAAGCATGGCACTGACATGTTGCCTTGTGCATACAACTGGCGACATTGTCTAGATATATCATTGTCATCTAGCATACTATTTGAAATATGACAAATATTTTACAGATTCTACCTCTCATAGTTTGTCGTTACCAAGATAAAACTTGGAAATTTAACATTCTTACAACTCTTGTTTCTAATTATTATGACCATACTCTTTTGGGCATTGTACCTTATGTCATGAGATAATCCATATTGATCACAGACGATGAGAATGGTCTGTAATTCCCTGCTGGACGGACCAAATACTACACGATCATCAGCATACATAATATTATTTACACAATTATATCCTACACAACTTACTACATTGCAACCATTATGTACAGTGGATAAACAATCCACGTAAACACTGAACAAATAGGGGGATAACATACATCCTGTCTAACTCCATTACTTACATAAATACTGTCTGACACATGACTACCCCATCTTACACACATTTGTTGGTTCGCATACTTCATCTGTTAATTGAAAAGCCGGATTCCAAAATGCGCTAAGTCCATTTTCCAAAGATATTAGATAATGACGGACCCCGGCATGGTCTCTAGTTATAGATGTTTAACGCTACCAAAACAGTTGACCCAAGCCGAGCTTAGTCCCTACAGATGAAGTCATCAAAGTTTGCCAATTTTCTCAAAACTAGTTCAGTCCAGCGAGGCCAATTTTTTTAAACGTAATCAGTCCAGCTATGTCATTCGCATAAATGCAAATGGCGGATAATCAGATGACGATAGAGTACAACTCGCCGGTTTCCACTCAGGTGGAAAAAACATCACTAGAAAAGCAGAAAATATCAGGCAGAGGGGAAACATGCAGCAAACATATGACACCGACATATGCTGCGCTGTGAAGCTCACGGAAAATTTAGTCTCGGCCTGGGCCGAGTTGTCTCGGGCCGACTTGTCCGAGGGCCGAGTTGTCCGCCTACCATTTCAATGATCAAGTTATATGTTTACAATTTATATTTTGATCAAATTAAGAACATGTTCTTCAATTTGATGTAATATCATTGATAATCATTTTATTTGGTCACATTATTTAATGCATAGACTGTAAATATAATCATAATAAAAAAACTTGGTGGTGTAATTGTAATTAATTTGAACATTTTAGTTTTAATTTGCAGTAGCACCCATCGGACATTCACATTTTACAAAGCTCAATTACTGATTGACACTGGCTGGACCTTTCAGACTGAAAACATAATTGCCTGGATCTAACTATAAGTACTTGCTTTATTGGATGTCAGTTGAGTCACTGGCTGCTTGTAGTGTGCACTTTGATCAGCAAAGCAAGTTACATTTACTGACAGCAGATCAGTGACAATCACCTCAGGAATCACATAATACCCAGTAAAACACAGCTAGTCTAAAGCCCTGCGTGGGGCGGGTTTTGGCCGCAGCCCGCAGGCCCCCGCGGGCTTGATTTTTGTTGTTGTTACGGTGCGGGTTAAGTTTCAATTTGTGCGGGGCGGTCTGCGGGCTAGTAATTTCTACATGCCCAGGCTGTTTTTTGTAACTCAATTAATGGTCACCAGTTACTCAAAGATGGGACATTCTTTGAGCTAGTTAATTGGGGATGACCTGATTGCCCTTTTGTTTGTGTTTAAACAGTGTTATGATAACATGTGCTGGCCTGCCTTGCCAGCTTCAGTCAGGTGTGATTAGTGGCTTCTTCCAGGTGGAACTATCAGTTCAGGCCATCAATCTGTTTGTGTAATTAAACCACCAGGATGTCCATAAAGAGCAGTTACCCCACCAATTAGACAGGAAGTGCCTTTGATGTGTGGAGACTGGAGACCATGCCACTTGGCACTGGCTGACAGTGCTAACTGCTAAGAACAAGAACTGTCAGTCTGCCTCTGTAGAAGTAAGATGGCTCAAGTCAAACTGCCTTCTACACTAGTATAATCCGGTGCCAGTAGCCTGGTCCAGAGGGGATTTTCAAAATATAAATGGCAACTTCTAATATCTTCAAATTGCAACACTGCCTTTGTGCACCAGACTCAACCTTTGAACAACTCATGTTTATGCAGTACAATGGCAAATAGATTATAAGATCATAGGATGCCACTGAAATTAATGCCAGCGGTGTAAATTTCATTGTTCTTCATACAAAAATGATCAACTGCCATTGCATATTCACTTGTGCTGAATTATATCAATTAATTAATTAATAATTTTAAAATACGTTAAAATTGTACTCGTACCTTTACTTTGTCCCAGGTCTGCTTATCACCTTCAGGCATTTACATTATAATGACAAGGGTTCTATTTTTCTTAAAGATGGAATTCCAAGTACGACATGGTTGTCACCCATCGCCGTGCATTTGTTAATATTGTAAACAACAACGATTAATAAAGATGATATATTTTTAATGATTCCATGTCATCTGTTGTGGGCTGCGGGGCGGGTGCGGGCTGACTTTTGACTAATTACTGCGGGGCGTGTTGCGGGCCAAGTTACTGCGGGGTGGGGCGGGCTGCGGGCCAGGATGTGGCAAAATATGCGGGGCGGGCTGCGGGTCAAACGACATAGTTGCAGGGCGGGTGCGGGCTCAGATTTCCAGCCCGCGCAAGGCTTTAACAGCTACCAATTGACCTTTACCCATGTCTACACAATAGTAGTATGATACTGTGAGTTTGACTACCACGTTTTGTATGATATAAATATATCTTTACTTGCCTTCAGAAATATAGAAATTAGAATAACAAATAACACTTCTTTACTGTTTTTCCATGTGTGATGTACAACATTGAATGCTGATTGTAATAAAATATAAATTTAATAATCTTGTATTACGTAAATTTAAAGAGTAGTAATAATTTAGGATTTTTGTAGAGAATGCTAAACATTTATACATATATTGTGACCGTAATAGTGTACATATTACCAGGGGGTAAGCGCCCAAAACTGCATGTAGTATGTATAGAAGTATGTATAGAAAGAACAGTTTATAAGTTACATCTCTGAAAAGTTTGGAATATGTATACACATTGAGAGAGATCTTTTAGGCCTCTATGCTAACCTTAGTTTGATAGTGAGCAAGAAAAGAAGTACACCGGGTGCATGAACATAGGAGGAAAATTTATTTTATTCTTTCTGAAAGGTATTTAAATAGCCTGGATATTATTTTGATGTTATACTATTTATGTGTAGTAGTACTATTAAAAATGTCAAAATTAACCAATTTAGGCCATTCCACTTTATGCCTTCACTTGACAGTTTCATCACAATTATGCAAACGACGTCAACACCAATCCAGCCATCACAGACAACAACCGCTGCATTGGCTCTATCGAGTATCAGTGGTCACAGTAAAACCAGCTCACTGTCAGGTATTCAGTCTCTTTCTGAGGCTGGGTGTAGCTCTGAACCATTACAACCAATGTAAGTTTACGTATTGGTATTAATGTACTGTTATGTTCTGGTTTGACCAGTCTAATTTCTGTACAATTATTCCATCTTTGTAAAACTGTCAACTACATAATACATTTCATTTGCAGTTAATTTTGTCAACTTAATTTTCTTTTTATTTCATTTGGAATTTTTGTATTGCAAACATAAACATGTATATACAATGCAAGTAAATACACGTGGCACAATATAGCCAAGCCTCAGTGATTGTCCTTTCACAATAATTATGCTTATGCTGGGGCACATATCTACTAAAGCCTGCAACTGCTTTAATGTTACTTCACATAACATTTTATCTCACTAATCACCTGCTGGGTCGCACAGCACAAGATGCTTATGTTCAGTTGCTGATTTGTATTTTTGAATGTATATTTTATTGTGTGTTCAGAAATCAAAATTAAAAACTTAATTTGACCTGTTTAAACAATACAATGTGTGGAATGATTTTAATAATACGTAAGGTTGGGGAGACTCTTAGTAAGACATATGATATAATGTCGTTAGCATGGGAGCTGCCTCACAAGTGTTGCTATGTTGCTAACAATAGTTAATCAGTACACTTTGTTGCAGTATCCCATATGAAGACGACCCAATGGGATTGGAAGCTGTGGATCCTGGTGATACATCGTATCAGTTTGGAGATGACACACTACGAGAGATACATCAGTAAATATTTATATTATGTAACATTTTATATATGTATATATATATATATATTGTTTCATGTACAGTAACAAATGGTTACTTTTGTGGTAGTTCACCACCAACAACCTTTTCTTCTGGTTAGCATTTTAAAAATGTCAATCCACCAGACCAGCACATTTTCTCCTGAAATTACAGGAACATGCATGAAAGTGCTGTTATGATAACATATTAGTTTTGTTTTCATAGTACTTTAATTAATATTCTTCATTAAAATTTGTTACAAAAGGTGTTTCTTTCTGTCATTACATATGGTACAGTACATTTTTTATTAAACCACTAATGGACAACATTTATAGCAAGTTTGTAGATATTCCGTTAACCAGCTTTTTAGTTGATATGTTTGTCTGCTACACGTATGTACGCACTAATTAATTGTACATTATTGCAGAGGAAATATTATATGATGTAATGTTTGATGTATTGATTTCATAGCAATACTCACTGCTTTGCTTTTTAAATGTAGATGTCGCATCGACATTGCCGGTTTAGAGAGCGTCACCACATGTGATTTAGTGCACGATTTGGAAGAGACGGTCAGTGATACCTCCAGTCCAGGAGAAGAAGAAACAACGATGGTGACAACAGCAGAAGACATCACAGGGAAACCCTGCTTCATTGTTTATGAAGAATGTCTACTGGAACTTGCAGCAATGAAGGTATACACTTTTCTTTGATAATCATGAAACATACTGGTGGCATAAGTATAACTAACAATAATAACTTCATGCCAATCCGTAGAAAAAAAACATGTGCATCACTGAGGGGGTAGTTTAAAAATGATGGAGACTTGTTTCTATATTTTTTATGAATATATATATTATCGGGTTTGGGGTCAATTGTCATTCGTAATTGTGTAATTAATTACAATTATGGTGTAATTGAAATATTTTAAAGTATCGTAATTGTAACTGATTTTGTGTGTGTGCCGTAATTGCAATTCAATGACATCCCCATAATTTCTCCAATTGTGGGTAAAACTCCCAGAACTGTTTTTTATTTCATTATGGAAACTAAGTCTGTTTCCCTCTTAAATAACCTTCTCTCTCATACTCCACATTTTTGGGGTGTTATAGTCAGACAGTGACTCTTTCTGGTGAACATGGGCAGATAACAGCTGTCTGCCTGTTCTGCCACAGTCCTGGCACAGTCATGTTGCATAAAGCATTTAGCAGTGTCTGTCCAAGCAATCAATCACCCATGGAGAGGCACAGTGCCAACTAGTCTTTATTTGCCTTATTGACTTGGCACATTGGAAGCACTGATAGAGAGATAAAACATGGCTTCTCTTCCATTGGGGAGGACATATAGAGCTGACCCATTGAAGCACTAGCTCTAACAGTAGCAGGCTTCAGCAGTTGACAAGTGTCAAGTAGGAGGCCAAGAACAAATGATAGGCCTGTGGTCCAGTGCTACACAGACTAGCTGCAGTAATTGTAATTTAGTTAAATAAGACTGTGCACTAACACTATCCTTTCACTGTGGAATTACTTTCTAGTAAGCTTGAAGGCAGCAAGGTGCTGAGAAGCCAATTGTGTGGTAATTATATAAATGTGGGATGATCTGAGATATATCATTAGTTCTGTTTTACACATGCACGCAATATTATTAAAATACGACCAAGATGCTGCCACCAATCCATTGTAATTGACAATGATAATTGATTATATTTTGGGACGGTAATTGTATTTGAAATGCAAAATAATTGTAATTGTAACAGTACTAACTGTAATTGAAAATTATCCAGTCATGTAATTGATCAATGTAATTGAACCCAACCCTGTATATTATATATATATAATAGATAAATAAGTTTGAACTTTGGTGTCATTACATGTTATCATACTTTTTCACAACTGGAGAAGTCATGGGCACATCCAGGAGGGCTTGTAGGACATGTTCCTCCATAAACCTTTGGAATGTGCCCCCCATTTTGTTGATCTTTATGAGGGTGGACTTTGACACTCTTAGAGAACCTTAGATTGTTTTTTTTCCTGTGAACCATGGGGGTGCAGTTGGGGGTTTCTTGAAGAGCCCCCATGTTGTGTTTTGCCAAGCCTGCATGGGGATGCAATTGGAGGTTTGTGATGAGCCTCAGCCCCTCCTCAAATATTCACAGAAATCTTATGCCTGTGTACTACTCTGTATAAATTACTTCTCACACTTATAAATTTGTTTATTGGTCTAGGTAGAAAAACTTTGCAAAGTGAAAGGATGCAGACAGTCATATGACTTGAATCTGAAGCACGTTGGAAGTACTGCTGTACTTGTGTGGGTGAGTACAGTTCAGATCTGGGGCAGAAGTACTCGGTACTCGAGTATATTTTTAAAGTACTCATACTCATAAAAATTATGGGTCATGGATTCGTACTTATACTCATTGTACTCCGATTTTATGAGTACATTATGAGTACGTCTGAGTAGTTTCTAAATATGCACTGGGGAAAATAAATTTATTTGGTTATAAAATGAAATTTTCCTGGAATATTTAAATGTTGAACTATTTTTTAAATACGTTGTTATTTCTGAAAGAATACCACCTTACCATCCCTACACATAGTACATCCTCATTCTCTGATAACCATGACTATGCTAGTACCCAAACATGGCAACGGGCAGCATCTTTTCCCAGTCAGAAACACCCTGTTAAACAAACAATAATTGTAGGTTAATCACTCAGTTCATGCCATAATCCTGTTTGTTAATTAATTTAATTGTTTATATTAATCTGCTCTGTTCTTTTGTGTAGTTGTGAAATTTGGTATGACAGTTACTCGTACCAATCTGTTTGCAGTGCAGTTCCCTTATGGATCATCACAAAATGTTTATGTCTGATATCATACAAAATAACTTTCGTTTGGGGGAGGGATGGGGGTTGATGCCAGATGAAATTAATTTTGTCTGATATTGGATATCAATGTTGTTAAATGATCCCTTACTGCTGCCATATAAACATCTTTATTAGTAAAAACTTGCATATACAGGGTGTATATTATTAAGTTATTATATTTTAGGAGATGAGTACCCACAGATCCTTCATCAGTGGGACATTTGGCATGCAGCAAAGAACCTGGGGAAAAGACTGTCAGAGGTACATGTTTCATTGTGAACGAATGTATGATGTTGGTGTATTAAAGAAGGAGCAGATCAAGGAAAATGTTTCCATGTCTGTTATGTTTGTAGTTACATCAGCATATGTAATAAAATAAGATATGAATAATGTCAGCTTACAAATTATTGAAATGTGATGAAACATTCCAAAAGAATTATGAATCTTAAGTGGAGCGTATTAGCACAGTGGGAAGAGCTTCGGACTCTCGACTCAGAGAACGTGGGTTCGAATCATGTGCGATGGTGTCAAACCTTGGGCAATTTTGTTTACTCTACATTGCTTCAGTTCACTGTATCAGTGAGTACCTGACTGTAGACAGTAGTTGATATTTGTTTACGAATAGTCTTCACGCATTAATTGCAGCATGGGTGAATGCTTCCAAGAGATATGGTGTTCAATTGAACAGGTCTACCAGGGAGTAAAATTGTAAAGCACTTTGAGCAGCCCTGGTGACTGGATACTGCACTATATAAGAACTTACCTTTACTTTACGATTATGACTACTGTGAAGCATCGATAACCCAAACACTTTGGTCCCTAATGTACGTGCCATGATTGATGAGGTTCTACCCTATTGATGGGCCATGCCATACCGTAGTCTGAGCTGGCAGAAATTAATCATAAACATAATAACAGTACATTTTGATATGATGGGTGTATCAAATGCTATCAATATATATATATATATGCACCCATATATATGTTTATATACCATACCATAAATATAAAACATTATGTGACCCTACCATCTGCTATTTGCCAGGTGTCTAGTAACCGTGCAAACAAGGCTTTGGGACCTTGGTGCAAGGACATCGTGACGCATTTCTGGCACTGTGCAGAAGTTGCAGAAGGTTCTGAGGAGCGATTCAAGGTAATTGTTTTAAAAAAACCTGTTTTCTTTACGTTTTCACAATGACCCATGTTAATCACACCAATATCATAATCTTTCTAAACATGTTCCAATAACATAAATTTGGTGGCTAACAAAATTCAATAACGTACCAATTGGTAGATTAAAAAAAATTAATGTACAAGTTGATTACTGTATTTATTTGATTTAGTGTATTGACATGTGTGTAATTTAACATGAATGTTTGTTTTGTTATATAGTGACAACGCTGTGTTGTAGGAGGAGTGGCGAGGGATCATCCACCACACAGTCAACAAACACGAGTGGCAAATTGGTGGTGGGGTGTCTGCTGGCCAATGTTCCCATGGTCCTCTGGAGGAAGACCATGACAAGGTCTGGCTGGAGGAAGGCTCGCCAGCACACAAAGCCTTGGTGGAAGTTGTACTGAATGTTCGCTTCCTGAAGAATGTCCATCATTATGTGAAATTCTGGTGTGTATTTCAATAGTTACAATTTTGTACTATTTTAACTATTACACTATTTATTTATAAAACAAATTATGTATTCATCTTTTTAAAGAACACCTCTTATTTTATCACTCCATCAAATGTTGGTTGTCAGCACACTGTGGTTGTGTGTAAAGTACAGAAAATGGTTATGTGATCGTTGGTCATGGTTTTCAGACATACCGGAGAACTCGAAGTGTTTCATCACCACATGTTGATGTATGCGGCTAAACTTTTCACATTCAGGTAAACGAATAATGTGGTACAGATTATCATAGGTCTGTCACCAAACCTTTCATGAAAATCATAATAACAATGAAGAACGACGACATATAATTTTGTCTGCATGATAATTTTTTATTAACTCCTGTCCTCATGAAATTGCATATTCGTGTTTAAAAATGTGAAGTAAACACTATTTCCAGTCTTATTATATAAGATTGTATTAAGACTGTGATTCTACTGACTAGACAATAATTACAAGCAAGAAAATAACAAGTACAATTATTGCACTGTATAATATAACATTTATAATATTACATGAATAAGTTATGTTTACATGTGTTAAAAACAACAACACTTACATCAAACTGCAATTGTTTATCGCATGCAGTGTGTAATGAAAAATCACAAGAAAATGACTAGGCAATTACGAAAGATAAACAAGAATTACAGGTATAATCATTAAAATTGGACGTTGATCATGACATAGTACAATATGTGTGATCGTACAAAAAAAACAATGTAATATAAAGTATTAGAAAAATATAAATTGGTGATAATGTAGAAAAATAAAAACAAAATTAAATAATAAATACATAATAAATACACTTTCAAAAATACAATGTCGATGCAGTCAGTATACACAGAAATCGGTGTAACAAATTTCACAAACATGTTTTATATCTCGCAGCTACCCAGTGTATGTTGCAAGAACTCAGCTGGCTGCCATCGACTACCAAAAACACAAAGACAGACCCTACCGCCTTAACTCTGCAGGAGAAATTATGTGAGTATTTCCGTTTACATAGATAGAAATTATTGATGTAGCAACATTACTTATTAATTTTGAAAAAAATACCAATATTAAAAAATTTAGAAAACATTAAAATGTGGCTTTGTGTGAAGAAATCTAAGAGTACCATGAACATTCTTAGAAGAGTCAAAAGGAAATACTAAGGCACAGTTAGAACAAGAGCAAGATTTATAGGATGCATATTGAGAAAGGTTTGTGTAACAATGGAGAGAACGTTCTAGAGTACAAATAATAGATAGATAGTCTGTAAACATGGTTTAGAAACAGAACTGCTACTAAATAGAAACGAAAAAAATTGGAAGGCCATGATTGTCAATGTCTGCGTAACATGTAGCAGCAAGAAAAAGAGCAGCTAGAAGAAGACCATGTATGAATTACTTTTGAAGAATATGGTGTCACATTTATATAAAAAATAATTCATGCCACAGTCATGGAAATAGTTATTTTGTCTGATTTAAAGGCACAGGAGGATGTACAGCAAAAAATCGGAAACTGGTATGCTGTTCCCATGAAGACACGGAAATCCTACAGTTACATAATCGACATGCAAATGGATGCAGTTCGTCGCAGAATGGTTGATACAGAATCAGTGTCAAGACGTCGCGAATTGATGGCAGAAGATCCCCGCCGAATCAGTCGGACCATGGCACCCACTGCTCCACCACCAACTGCCGAGCTAGTGAGGCGTCACCGCTCCCGGATGTCCAGAAACCTCCGGTCTACAATGACGTCTGGTCAATCAAGCTAACCGACTGACCTGGAAGCCAGTGTAAACCCCATTTGCATTGGGGAATCGATCCCTAATGCGGCTGACCACACAACTGGGGATGACGCGACGGATGTTTGTCCCGAGTCGGCCATGTCGCCACAGGACAAACTGCCTGTAAGCAGCATGTCGCAGGGCTGCCGAGTCGTGTCCGGGGTCCTGCGCAAAAATGTCTGCCCAGTAGGCCATGTTGATGTGTAGAACTAATGGCTCCAGACACACTAGTTCAATCTCCTGTAAAGATAAAATTGTTATAGCAAAACAACGTTGGGCATCATTGCAATGTTGGGAGTAAATATGGAGTATTCATTGTGGTAATCCGTATAAATTGTTTGATGAATGACCTGATATACCTCATACATATTGGCATATATCTTGCGAGCAGTGAGTATTCCACAGGGGATGGTTTCAGTGGGATGTAGGGGGTGATACAGCAAGGATAACTTAGTGTAACAAAAAAGGTGATGATGTATTTTAATTGTATGAGGTCGTTGTCATTAAATTTATTGTTATTTTTTATTATGAATATTAATTTCATTAAAATTGCCATCCTGGCCAGAGTCAATATTATACATTGATGTGATAGCTGCTAACTGGCAAGGATTATGAAATGTTTTTCCTGACAATACATCTCAGTTTCTGTCATGTGTAACTATTACAGCTACTCTTGTTTGACACTTCAAGATGCTGCCTGAACGTCAAGGTTACATCATCATGGGAAATGTTGTAATGCCAACATTTTAGATAGGTATTATGCCAACAGTATGTTTTCCTTATCATGTATTCGAAGGGTTTGTCACATGTGGCATATTATGAAAGAATCAGTTCACTCCAGGGTTCATTACTACATTACCTCAGGGTATTATCGTTCATTTAAAACAAAAACTTGCATTCTTATTACACAATTGTAGTATGCTTAACTAGTCCTTCTATGTTGCATTTCAATGTCAGGTACTCACTGGTCTTTGAGATATGCAGTTGTGTAGGCCACAGCATAACCTCTCCAGGTCTGTCGGCATGTCTCTACATCTGCCGCAGATGCACCACTGGGGGGTGATTTCCGATGGCTGGTCCGGGTGGGGGGTAGGCGCCTGGGCTTGTAGCACTTCCAGTGCATCCAACACGATGCCTGGATGCTCATTGACAATTGAGTGCAACAAACAGCTCATCGACGTTGCATCTAACTGCTCTATTGTTTCCTATGTAAATGAATGCAAACAAGTTATATTTTTGTAGGTGTTATATGGATGAATCACTCTGGGTTTAATGTACAAATGCATGATGCACACACAAGGGACTTTGTTGAATAATGATAACAGCTTTTTTCCATGACTACATGTGGATTTGGTGTGAAAATGTGATGTTTACATGAAGGTTTTTTTGTAAAGTAAGTAAACATAGTTTCTATATGTATGTCTATGCAGCCGAAGATATATTTAAATGTGCAATTAAAACTTTGTTAATAACCTATGTGTGGTTAATTGTTGTATATGATATTACCTGAGTTGAACAAATGCGGGCCTCCCGAAGCCTACGTACTCTCTCGATATCAGCCTGACTTAGCCGACATCCTCTGCCACCCCTCCCTCCTCTCCCTCCTCTCGTCCTTACACGCTGGTTGCGGGGTGGCATCTATCAACATCAAAACAGATGTATGAACTTAATCACATGTCACATGAACATCCTTTTAGTATTGCACATTCCAGAAATACTTCCTCAATTGTGATGATAATGCACGAAATTGGATGATTGCACACTAACACCTTAACTTTGTCATTTGACAGTTATCCCAGGAAACCAATTACAAATTACATAGGCATATTCTTGGTTGTCGCATAACATGCATATTTATTACATTACGTAATTAAAATACGATGCTAAATATGCATTAACACAAAATGTCAGCAATATAACAACATCATATATATATATATATATTCATAAATACTATAATAGCTGTCGGAATTGGGTGAAAATTGAGGGGAGGGGCTGAATCTGAATAAAAGCCATTGATCGCCCTCCATCCCAGAGGGTCACAAAAAATCCCAACTGCACATCATTTGCAAAAATAATGGGGCTCAGCTCCCTGGTTTCAACCGCCGAAATGTATACCCCCCTTGTTTGACGTATTTGATGAACATAATATAATTACTGCTCCCTTAAAATGCACAGTCGCTATACTGCCAAAACAATGTTATTTCCCATTATGCGCCGTCGCCGTCAGGTAATTTACTATCGTACTGTATTTTCGTAATAAATAGTTTATTAACGTGATTCGGCGTAGCCATAGGCATGTCAATACATATCAAATCGGCCCCTGTATTATCTTATTATGCCCACTGTCAGTGTCACTCTCCGTTTCTGGTGCAGTGCCAGTACAAATGATGACGTAAATTCGCAATGCACTGTCGCAGATGTCACTCACTTTTATTAACGTTGGCAAATTCACTTTGGATTAATACACCGCTTGGTATCATACATGTTCGCGTTACCAATTGTGACAGTGTAATACGTACCTTCTATTCATTCAAACTACCACCACGTGTTCGCTCTTCTCTGTTGTTGATGTTTTCGTAAGCTGGCCTGGATGTCTGGTCTCGCGTAAAGCACGTGACTGTCTAATTTTAGGAAATCGACAGCGCAATTGGCTTTCGCGCCAGCTACCCGATGTAACGACACATCTTTTTTTGTCGATTAAAAAACAAGTACGATTTTTTTTTTATTAAACAGATTGTGCGCACTAATTAAACTATTCACACATTACACATCTGGACATAAAAGAACAGGATTGGCGATGGGCAAACGAAGTGATTGAGCACCTTTAAGCTGACCGACTATTTTCTGAGCAACATTAACAAAAGCAACTTGTGTGGCATGGTATCAGTCGATCTGAGAAAGGCCTTTGACTTGGTTGACCATGATCTGATTTTATTCAAACTGGTGTTGTATGGTTGCCATGAAAAAGAGCTAGCGTGTCACTACCATCTCACTCAAAACCACTTTACAACTGGATAAACGAAAATCGACTGATTCTAAACGCCGATAAGACAGAGTGCATGCCACGTGGCACTAGTTTTAAATTACAACTTTCAAGACCGAACTTCTGCGTACATGGCAACAACTGTATCATGACACTCGTCCAGACCCACGACAGTCGACAGTAACCTAACGTAGAATGCACATGTGACAAAGCTATGATCCAAGCTGCGCAGTCGATTGTATTTGTTCAACCAAATTTGTTTAACGCCGCTACGTGCAAGGAAACTGTATTTCTCAGGGATGGTGCAACCGTTGATTGACTACGGCTGCGTCATATGGCGCAGTTGCGGACACGTTTTGCTGTCGAACGTTCATAAGATGATGAAGCAGTCTGCACGTGTAATTTTGAATGTGAAAGACCGGCGACAAGTTTCAACACTGACACTATTTCGCTCTCTAGATGGTTGCCAATCGATGTTCGCGGACGATACTTCACTGCCATAGTAATGTATAGTATCATGCATGGGCAAGCCCGGCTTACCTTATAGACCTATTTATGTTAAACAGCAGTGTATATGATCATTACACCCGCGGCTGCACAAACATTCGTGGTTACAAGTACAACCTGGCCATAGGCCAGCGCACATTTGTTTATAGGGGTGCGAAACTATGGGACACTATCCCGGAATCTATATAGATACATAATGCTGATAGTGTAGAGACCTTTAAAACAGTCTTTTTATAATTTCTCAAGAAGGATATATACAATTGTTTACACTTTTCAATTGATATTCCTGAATGACTGTTTACTTTAAAATGGTGAATTGTTTTAATTCGTTCATCTTGATTTTATTTACTATTATTATTGACATAAATATTTATAGAACTGGTAAATGTATTCATGATGTTATTTTATTTGTAGTGTCGTATTAATAATTTATCATAAAATTTATTTATTTTAATTTATTTAATTAATTAATTATTATTTATATTTTTATTGTTGTGAATTGTATATTTTATAAAAGCTGTGTAAATGTTGATGTAAAAATGTAGTGTGAGATGGCCCATTGAAAATCACGATATAACGCGACATAGTCACCATCATTAAAAAAAGCTTTTGCTAGTATTATTACTAGATGCGATGGCAGACTGGGCCCAAAATAAGGCTGAGGGCCCATCATAGATAAACGGGAGTTCGAAACCCGATGGGGGCCCTGGTGTGCCAAAGTGAAACTAATAAAGAATGTTTCGATTACATAAAGGGGGGTTTGAGAGGTTGTCTGGGGATCTTAATGAATCGCTTGCAGCCAGGGGGTGCGAGAAGTTGCTTCACGGCGTGTGACGCCAAAGCTTTGTGGAGAATGGCAAGGAACAATGGATGGACTGGAGAGTTCACACTCAGAGTATGCCCACCTAAAGCATTGTCCGAAGGACTAGCACGAGGCGAAATTGTCACGGCCGAACTGGAACTGAATGCCAAAGTTGGCTTTTTGCTGGACAGACACACTGCACGTCTAATGGACAATGATCACCGGGGCTCGACTGATCCACCCTCTATCAAATCCTACATTTGAAGGAACACTACGACTCATCGTTTCGAATATAGCCGTAGTTCATTCAGAGATTGCGAGTGAGGAATGCTTATTAAGATACTCCACGACAGTTGCTTTCTTTCATCGTGTCCTACGGTGAAAATGTAGTCCCGAATCGGCGCGTCATGTTACATATTCTAATCACAACAACGGCTAGATGTGAACACTCGTTCAGTAAGGTAATGTTAATCGTTAGTCCTTACATATCTGCAGCCGTATGTGAAATAAAATCGCCTCAGTGACTTGGCCCTCCTGAGCACGGAGAGGGCGATTATATAACAAAGAGACCAGGAGATTGAGAGGAGTTCAGATAGAAGTGTTTAAAATATTGAATGGTTATGAAAATATTGATAGAAATATGTTTTTTTTCAGTTAAGAAAGATAGAAAGACTAGAGGACATGACGTTACGTTAGTAAAGGAGCAGTGTAGATTAGACGTAAGAAAGTTCTCATTTTCACAAAGGACTGTGAATGAATGGAACAGATTATCTGATGATTGTGTCGGTGCTAGTAGTGTAAATATGTTAAAAAATAAAATCGACACATACCTCAGAAGGGCTGGATATATGTAAATAAAAGGGTTGGACTCTCGATAAGCCAAAGGGCTTCCTTGTCCACCTGCCATCTAGAGTTAATTCTCTGGATGGCAATCTTGTTAAATCTTGTTAAATCAAATAAACGTGCGGTTCTTGGCCCGTATACACAGCTAAATACAATCAACTGATTCAGCGAACTTCCTCTTAATAATTATGTGTATAGGAACATACAATATATGAGTTTAATAACATGCATAAAATGAATAACCTATCAACCACAATTACAGTCTACGTCACTGGTAAGTACACAACCTAGTCCTTAGTGTTACCGACCTGAATTGGTTGATCGTGAGTGGGCCGACCACACTGTACTGTTGAGCGACTCGAACGAGATACGATTGGATATCGGCACGCTATTCACACGTCCCATTCCGTGGGTAAGCGCGCCAGAGATACCAATCAAGAGGTTTTATATGGACACACCAAAGAGTATTTGTATTGAAACCGTGGTCCAGCAATATTAGGGGCGGTGTCATAAGTCCACATCATCCAAAACAACTAGTGCTTAGCTTTGGCTTAATCCTCGCAATTATAGGTTTTGTGAGCCTCAATGTAGGGTGCAGTTGAAGGTTTTTCATATTCGTTAAGGAGGGGTAAAGTTGGATGCTTTTTATGAACATAAAGGGGAGCGCAGTTGAAGTTCTTAGATAAGCTTCGAAGGGGGTGCAGTTGGAGATGTAAAAACCCATTCACCCCAAAGTCAACCACGCTACGCGTCTAAACATATGTGTGCCTGTGTGTGAGTTCGCGCGTGTGTGTGCGTGTGTGTCTGTGTGTCGGTGTGTCTGTGGGTATAATTATAGTTAACCAAGCATACACCTAAGTACTAAATGGTAGACTGGTCATAGCATAGATAGTTGGCAGCGTTCCGAGCTGTTCAATCGCACATACAGGATGTTCTTGTTCGCTTTCACAAGGTGCGCTGGTTGCATGACTGATCGCCTCTCGATATCATCACAGTACGTATTGGCCTAAACGAATCACATTGTTAAGTTACATTTAATTCGTTTAGGCCGACGTGTCAACATTCTCTAAATAGCATTGCCGTTAACAGGTAAAATACACGAATGAAATGCCGACATGCAACGGCATCTAATATTTACAAAAACTGTGAATGTCTAACTTATCGGATTTAGACAAAGGCAATATTACTATTCTTCAAATGCTTATGCAAAAACTACTGTTGCATTGTTGTAGGCCAAACATTCGGAATACATTCGGAAATGTGCACAGATGTGGTAGAACGTGGAATTAAATACGTATTCACTAAACATTGCTTGAAAAAAGGGTGAACAACTGGCTCGTTGCCGAGTTGTTGCTACATTCCACCATACTATTGATAGGGCCCTTGCATTGCTATATTATGTAAAGACCAACCAGGAAGTGATAGATTTCATATGAGCATGTCACGTGCCAAGCATTTGCCGGCAATCTCAGGTGTGTGTCGGAAGCCTAGTAGCTGAGACTTGAGCGATTCTAAAGAAGAACGCAGAAGACGTAGTCTCTCAGACATCCCCGTTGGTTCAGTCTACGTATGCCATGGAGAATTACGACGAAGACGGAGCTGGTGCCGATATGTGCGGGGAGCCAGTGCAGGTATGTTCACAGGTCAACTTGTGTGCGACATTTAGAGTTACTGGCGGAGACGTGTCTTTCACATCTTGTAGTTCGTGTTCACGGGGATTTAGGCTTGCATTTCAGATGTTGTACAAGGGCGCCGGAACCGGGATTGGAGGCTTGGAGGGGCTGAGCCCCCAATATTTGTGGTGTGGGGGCTGGAGGATTAGCCCACAATGAGTGCATTTTTGGGTGGAATCTGATGTTTTTGATGAGCCTGAAAGTACTTTGGCGAGCCTCAAGGGGGGGGGTGCAAATTGTGTTTTTTGAAAGAGCCTAAGTTGGTGTTTGGCGAGCCTCGGGGGGGGGGGGCAGATCGAGGCGTGATCTCTTTGTAGCCTCGATGGAGTCGTGTAACGTGTGACAAGATTATTATCGGCAGCACATTTTATACTGACCGTCTACTCTCGCTATATGAACACGTTTTGACTTGGTGAAATTGTACCATTTATTTGATATTCGTTATAGCCTTGGCTAAGTGCAAGACGAAACATAGATTTTCAAAGTTGTTCCTTTAAAGCAGTGACGTTTCGTCTAACATGCTTCCTTAAAGAAAATGACCAATGTAGTAGTTTAACCTAGTTTACAGCCACCTTGGAGCGACATACCCAGGGCAGCAATTGTCACCTTAGTGTATTTTGAACTCGTTCCATCATTATTTCAGTTCTGCCGGCCAACTGCATGCAGCAGATGATAATTATAACTCCGCGCTGACGCAAACCTGGAATGTGACTTAATTTGACCACTGAAAAATTAAATAACTCAAAATATAACCACTTTTTAATGCATTGCCAAGTGGTAGATCCGAGGTGAATGGTCCATGGACGCGAATGAACAAAGAACGAGGCGAGTGACTGAGAGGAGGTATAGAAATAGACGAGTGGATCCATGGTGTCTGAGAGGAGATATAGAAATAGGCGAGTGGATCCATGGTGTCTGAGAGGAGATATAGAAAGAGGCGAGTGGATCCATGGTGTCTGAGAGGAGATATAGAAAGAGGCAAGTGGATCCGTGGTGTCTGAGAGGAGATATAGAAATAGGCGAGTGGATCCGTGGTGTCTGAGAGATGTAACGTAAGAATATGTAGATGATAGGGACTGCAATCTGCTGGTAGTTCCTGGGTTGTTCAATACATAGCTGGTGATAAACGTTATTGTCCTTAGCCTGTGATAACATGTCGTTAGTTGTTCGTACTTTAGATGGTATATTTTTCTTCGTCATTGTCACAATTCTTTAGGTGGTCAGAATACTCGTAGAAATTACTTTCGTCGTTGTAAAAAATGTGTGTGGAGATGTAGATCATAGAGATAGCAGATAAAATATGCTTTGTTAACGCCACTTAACAATTACAAAACAGGTAGGGTATGTAGACCCTGAGAGTCGGATCTTGAATTTAGTCACCTAGCGGCGCCCCTGTGAAGCTTAACAAACAAACAATCTGTACCCCATTTGAGGCTCACCCAAACCTTCACCAGCCCACCCTCCATGGAGTTCACTAAGATCATCCAAATGCACACATTTGACAGAAAACGGGGGCGGCCACCCCACGCACCCCGTCAGTCTGGGTCCGTATCCCCTGGATCGGCAAAAATACACCCAACTCATTGTAAAACTGAGGGCGTCCGTCTCTACGCCCCTTCGATCCGCGCCGGAACCTTTTACAGGGGTCTACATATATCTCTCCAAGCGATCAATATAAAACACGAACTCCTTAAACCAAGTTCCTGATTTTTTTAAATAATATTTTTAATACTAGAATAACTATGTACAAGTTATGGTAAACACACTTTATTGGCAATATTATGTCTGGACCAACCACAGTTGCCGTTTAATGTGCAGCGCATTCATTTTAGCACTACACAATCAATGGCCGATGGAGCAACCACCCAAGGCATGAGAGGGTGATTCCAGGTAATGCAATAGACAATCTCGCTCTATAGTAAGGCTAGATATGCGTAACGCATGGCGCCTTGCAAGCGGCAAGTCAAGGCAAAGCGACACTTGGTGTGCGATCACTGCCACAGCTGGGTAGATTTTGCATTGTCCGGCTGTGGGAAGTCATGGGCAGAAACCATGGAGGAAGGATTCACCTTTCAGTGCACAGGGTGTTGGAAGGTGGAGTGTCTGCAGAAGGAGATAGTTAGGTTGACATATATTGTGAAGGGGATGGAGATGGGAATTAGCAAGGAGACAGGTGGAATGGAGAGAGACGACAGGGAGAGAGGTTGGAATACTGCAAGACTGAAGGAGAATAGCAGTGGCAAGAAGACTGAGGAAAGGAGATTGAGAGGACGGAAGGTAATTGGAGGGGAAGAAATTGGAAAATCGATTACAGAAAACGTGACAAGCGTGAAGGTGACAAGGGAGAAAGTGACCGTAGAGAAGGAGGGGGAAGATGGGACGGGAGAGGAGAGAAGAAAGATGAAGGGACGAAAGGAAGTGAGAGCAAATGTGATAGAAGAGAAGTCGATAAAAGGAACGATGACAGGAGGAAAGGTGACAAGAGAAAAAGCGACAGGAAAGAATGGATCGGAAGAGAATGCGACAGGAGAGTAGACGGCAGGGGGGAAAGACAACAACCAGACAGATGCAAACCGGAGAAGGAGCTACTCTGAGGCAGTGTTTGAGGGGGCAATGAGGAAATAGAGGGTGTTTATGGGCGACTCCATTATGAGAAAGACGGACAAGACACTAAGCGAGGGGAAGGACGTCGTTGTTTGTCTACCGGGGGCTAGGATAGAACATGTGACTGAAAGGGTAGAGAAGGTATTGGGACATGGCAAGGGAGGGTCTATACTAGTACACGTAGGAACAAATAATGCAGACAGGGAGGGAACAACTGGGATAGTACAGAAGTATAGACAGTTAGTGAGGAAGCTAAAGAAGACAAGAGTTGAACAGATTATTCTCTCATAAATGTTGCCAGTAATGGGAGGAAGGGGGGCAACGTATAGAAACTGCAAGAGGATGGCGATCAACGCATTAGTTGAGCAGATGTGTGAAGAAGAGTGGGTGGAAATCACATATCTATGGGGATACTTTGTTGGGAGGGAAGATATGTACATGAGAGATGGCCTCCATCTTAGTGGAAAGGGGGCAGCAGTTTTTTCAGAGAACCTGCTGCGATCTGTTGACAGTGGGACAGGTTGCATCTATTTAAACTAGATACGCAGGGGGGACTCACAGAGAAGCCTGAACTAAACATGATGGTAGAAGATATTGACTCTCATATAATAGGTATAACCGAATCCTGGACCACCACCGATATATCAGATGCCGAATTGGGACTGACAGAATATGTAATGTTTAGGAAAGATAGAATAGGAAGAAAGGGAGGAGGAGTTATTTTATATATTAAAGAATCTATCCAGGCTTATGAAATAAAATTAGAAAAAGAAGCAGATTGCGAAGAAGCTGTTTGGTGTAATATAGTTACATGCAACTTAACGTTAACAGTTGAGTTAGTTTATCGAAGTCCAAACATAAGCATAGAAGAGAATGAAAAAAAAAACGCTGCAAAGGAAGTAAGCAAACGGGACTGTATTATTATGGGGGTTTTAACCACGGGCATATACAATGGAAATCTCTACAGAGTATGGGGTGTGAGCACCACAAGCTTTTAGTTTTAGTTCCAGATACTTTCCTTTCTCAACGTGTGCTAGAACCAACCAGGGGTGAGGATGTGTTAGACATAGTTTTGTCCTCACAGAATGAATTAGTTGACAATGTCAATATATGTGAGCCACTGGGGAGTAGTGATCACAACCAGGTACATTTTACCATCAAAGTAAAATGAGAAATAAATAATAAAAAGCAGTTCAGGATAAATTTCCACAAAGGAAGGTATAAGGAAATGAGGAAATATTTAGCAAAGATAGACTGGAACAACACACTAAAGAATAAGACAGCAACAGAATGCTGGACTATCTTAAAGAGTGAAATTTAATGCATCGTCGATAAATTTGTTCCCTTAAAAAACAAGGGAAACGGTCCAGAAATAAATACTTATCGAAAGAAGCCATTAAACAAATTAAGTACTAACAAATGATGCGGAAGTCATATAGACCTACTGGAAATGACGAAGAATACAACATTTATATAAAGAAGCACTAAACCATGCTACAACTGAAATTATAAATTCGAAGAGAATCTACGAACAAAAATTTGCTTATAATATAAAAACAAGACAGCAAGAGTTTTTATGCATATGTTCGGATCAAACAGAAAGTTCAGGATAAGGTCGGTCTTCTAGAAGATAGTGGTAGAAATATAATATCAGAGGGATTCTTAATGGCAGAAGACCTGAATGAGTGTTTTAGTTCAGTGTTTACCAGGGAAGATATTAGTTCACTGCCAGTACCAGAGGCTAAGTTCAAGGGGGCGAAATCAAACTATTTAGGACAACTAATTGTAACCCCTGAAATGGCAGGTAAGAAAATAATGACGGATAATAAATTACCTGGAGTGGATGGAACAAATTAGCATACTACTTGCAACAGTTTTTAACTTGTCAATAGAAGAAGGAGTGGTTCCTTTAAAATGGAAAGAAGCAAACATGCCGTTATTTAAAAAAGGTTCCAGAAACAAGTCAGAGAACTACAGACCAGTGAGGACGATTTTCTTGTTAAACATAACTTGTTAAGCCCATCTCAATACGGATTTCTAAAAGCAAGGTCATGCATAACAAATAGATGTTATGTTTTTTGAAGATATCACTATAAGTGGGTAGACGAGGGATCACCAGTAGATATAATCTACTTAGATTTCCAGAAAGCTTTCGACAAATTGCCACATCTAAGATTACTGCTAAAACTAAAGGCCCATAGCATAGGAAATAGTTTAATTAACTGGATAAAAATGGCTAATTGACAGAAGACAACGGGTAGTAGTTAATGGGAGGCTTCAAACTGGAAATCAGTTTTGAGTGGGGTACCACAGGGATCAGTACTAGGACCTATATTATTCTTAATATATACATCAACGATTTGGGCGACGGTATAACAAGCAAGGTGTTGAAATTTGCGGATGATACAAACTTTTATAGAAGGATTAAACGTGATGGAGATAGACATCATTTACAGGATGATCTTGACAGGTTGATAAAATGGTCTGAAAAATGGCAAATGTTGTTCAATTTTGGGAAATGTAAATGCCTCTACACAGGACATGGGAACGAAGAGGTAGAATATACAGTGGGGGGTTCAGTACTAAGTACAACTGTAAAAAAAGGACTTAGGGTTAACCATTAGAGCTGATATGAATGTGTCAGAGCAGTGCGGTAGTGCTGCTTCAAAGGGAAATCAAATCCTTGGATTAATTAGGCGAAATATAACGTATAAGGAAAAGGAGCTAATGATACAGCTGTACAAAAGAATATGTAGGCCTCATTTAGAATATTGTATT
>CM034533.1:74214975-74225397 GCA_020002185.1 Paraescarpia echinospica | reverse complement strand
ATATATATATATATATATATATATATACTATACATATATATATATATATATGTATAGTTATACTCGTTGGGGGAAGGCCTCAGCATGTCGTTTCCAAATCTGCCTGTACTCTTGATAAAATGATACACTGAAACGTTATACATTAGTAATACAATATTCATTTTGACCTTGAATGCGAACTGTCACCTGTACAACCCCATGGTATTAAAGAGTTACGACATATGTTCATCCGTGTCATTGGAAATGGCACTCATTACTCTCGTGTCACTGGAAGTGGCACTCATTACTCTCGGTCTCATATTATAATTGATGGGTCTTTTTTCAGGCAAGAAATGCGGTAATCTGTGTGTGCTAATTTTCATCTTAGGGAAATATTTTGTATATATATATATATATATATATAGTTATACTCGTTGGGGGAAGGCCTCAGCATGTCGTTTCCAAATTTGCCTGTCTTGCCATATACTCTGCCAGATGGTGCCCTTCCAGTACTCGTCTAGTTCGTCTTTCCATCGTCTCGCAGGTCTTCCTCTACATCGTTTCCCTTCGTAAGGTCTCCTGGTTGTAATATGCGATGTCCATCGGTTATCTCGTAGTCTGCTGATGTGCCCTGCCCAAGTCTACTTCTGTCTTCTGATTTGTTCTATCACGTCTATGACCTTTGTTTTCTCTCTTACCCAGATTTTTGTTTTTCTCTCCCGATATGTGATGTTTAACATACTTCTTTCCATCTTTGTTTGTGCGGCTGCTAGCATGTTCTTTGCCTGGATGGTGAGTGCCCATGTTTCCGCGCCGTATGTCATCGCTGGAAGCACGCTTGGGTTGAAGACTTGTCTCTTCAAGCAGGTTCCATTTTTTTCTTCTGATTTGTTCTATCACCTCTATGACCTTTGTTTTCTCTCTTACCCAGATGTTTGTTTTTCTCTCCACATATGTGATGTTTAACATACTTCTTTCCATCTTTGTTTGTGCGGCTGCCAGCCGTACTTCGCTGGAAGTACGCATGAGTTGAGACGTGTCTCGTCATGTATGTTCCAAAGTTAACCTTGAAGATGTCGCGGTGTTTGGCGAATGCTGTCCAGCCGGCGGTGATTCTTCTTTGAATCTCCTTGTCTTGGTTTTTGTCTTTGATACTGTATCGCTTTCCCAGATAGACGTAGCTTTCAACGTTCCCTATCTGCGTCGTGTTGATATATACTGGTGTGTCATTTTCTAGTATCACTTTTGTTATCGAAATGTTCATCTTCATACCTTGTTTTTCACTTTCATCAGCTAGATCTTTCATCAGATATTCTCTATATATATATTTTCTTCAATACACCCGTGTGTACATGTTGGGCTCCAGCGCTGTTGAACCTATGATACACTCTGATTTCCCTCCTGAATTGCTACGTTCTGACACAGAGCAAAACACGAGAGACAGCAAGCAGCGCAAGAAGAGGAAATGTGGGGAAAAGGGAGGGATAAGACAAAAACTGAAAAAGTTCCAAGCAAACGTGAACTATATGCACGAGTACAGACAGGCCTGTCTACTTGCTTTCACTGAGACTTGGCTGGAGTGTTGATCATGTGGAAGACAGTGATTTATTTATCGATAGGTTTGGAACATTGATTGGGCAGAAACAAACATGACACTGAGAAAGAACACGGAGGGGGAGTATGCTTCGATGTCAATCAGAGCTGGTGCAGAACGGTCAGTGTTCGTAAAACACTTTGCACGCCTGACATTGAGCTCCTGTCCTTCTCTCGTTGGCCCTTTTATTTGCAAAGGGAATTCCCCAGTTATTCTTCACACTACTTTACATCCACCCACGCGCCAATGCCGCAACGGCTGCAGAACTCGTTTCAAACCACATCAACATACTAGATTATTTCTCCAGATGCTCCGAAGTTTGTGCTCATTGGCTTTAATCACTGCCTACTCGACAAAAGACGTTTTATCAATATGTCATATGTCCAACTCGTCTGAAAAAAGACAATTGATCTTTGCTACAGTTCAATGCCTGCAGCCTATACGTCTATAGCGTTACCTTCAATTAGATCAGCTGAACACAATTGTGTACCCTTAGACCCCGGGTATAAACCGGTTTTTCACAGACTTGAGCGGTTCGTGAAAAGCTAGACTGCCGATAGTTGCGTTACAGGGCTGCTTTGACTGCACAGAGTGGCACGTGTTCTATGACCAGTGTAACAATCTGAATGAATTTGTTAATATTATTTCTTCTTATATTTCGTTCTGTGTTGACTCTGTGATTCCAACCAAACAAATCACTGGGGTTTTTTTAAACAATAAAAAATTGGGTCACAAAAAATTCTAAAAGCCGTCCTAAATAAAAAGAAAAGAGTCTTCTTCAAGGATACGACCGAAGAGAAAAAAAACAGGTAAATAAAGTTGTAAAAGCAGCAATCAGGCAGACAAAACAACAGTATAAACAGAAGGTTGAACTCAAGTTAGTTGGTGGTAATTTTCGTGACGCTTATTTTTGATAACAAACTTAGGTGGGATGACAACACTAAAGAACTCGTCAAGAAATGTCAGCAGCGAATGGTATTTTCTTAGAAAACTAAATTCATCTTCTGTTGATAAAACAATTTTAAACCTGTTTTACAAGTCTTTTATTAGGAGAATTCTTTGCTTTTCGTTTATCTGCTGGTATTTCAACCTGAGTATTAAAAACAAGAACAGTTTACAAAAGATTGTACGTGAAAGCTCCAAAATAATCGGAGATACTCAAAAAGACATCACTCAGTTTTGTGAACAACAGGTGTTTGGGAAGGCACGTTTTATTTTAGCCAATGATAGTCATATCCTATATCCCATGTCTGAGACTCTGTCGTCGGGCCGCCGTTTTAGGTGCCCTTCGTGCAAAACAAAACGTAAGAAGTTATTTTTTATTCCTGCTGTCATCGTCTTTTTAACGATGTGAAATGAATGTAGTGTGTGTGTATGTTCTATATATTTAGTGGTTCAGTGTGAAGAAATGCACTCCATGTGTTCATGTGATAAATTAGTCTTTTTGTGACTTAGATGACGTGAGCCAGTGATACGCTGTTACCTATGTTAAATTTTAATATTATATATATATATATATAAAGACAATGTAATTGCCCTTACAGGGATGAATAAAGTTGTACTGTATTGTATTGCATTGCGTTGCGTTGCATTGCATTGCATTGTATAGCATTGTATTGTATTGTATTGTATTGTAACGATCTATTCTAGTGCTGGAAGCCATCATTGAGGTCAGTGTCGCATACATGGAAGGCGATATTCAATGAAGATGTGCCTGCCACTGACAGTGTAGAAGATAATAGGATACCACACACCCAGTGAAAGATAAGATCTGTCGTTCACTACACAGACGGCACGCGCCGTCCATACGTGGGTGTGAGCAGTCGTCACGCGTGACCGACCAACGACGACAGTGACGTTGCATACATGGCTGCTCATTGAATGAGCTTGTTTACTGATCGACACCACCTCTCGCCGCCTCGTCTCTTCATCGTTCATGTCCGCCTCTCATGCCCGACATATCACATCACACTGCTAATTAAAGCAAACGACGCTAACAATGGGATAAAACAGAACTAATGTAATATTTAAATAGACGAAGGAATCATTAATTTGAGCGCCTCTAGAAACAGCTGCCGTCGTTGGTGGCAGTCTGTTTACGGAAAAGCCTGGCATACACTTACCGACTTGTTGTTCGCAGCAGTTTGTTGCTTGCTGACGAACAATCGGCAGACCGTCGACCGATCATCGGTCGACCATCGACTGACCATCGACTGATCATCGGCCGAGCATCGACTGACCATAGACTGACCATCGACTGACCATCGGTTGATCATCGGATGACCATTGGTTGACCATCGGCTGACCATCGACTGATCATCGGTTGACCATCAGCTGACCATCGGTTAACTGTCGACAGACCATCGGCTGACCATCGGTTAACCGTCAAATAACCGTCGACTGACCATCGGTTGACCATCAACCGACCATTATTGCAGAAGACCACCGTTGGACATACATCCGGTATACGACCCCCCACGTGCACCTCATACTCCGACTGACGTAGTCTTCGTGCGTCTTTCCACCAGTTGTGTTCACGCTATTCGCACTCACGGGCAACGTGAATGAATCACTCGGAAGCGATCTGAATGAGAAAGCCCATGTTTCTCAGAAGCCGTTAGTCGCCAAGCTGATCGTTCCATTAACGTCGCCGTTGGCCTGAATCCATATACGAAGCATTGACTTTATAAAGCTGAACGTCTATGCAGCGTGTTTACTCATTTGCCGTAGCAATGAAACGGGTAGTGACTTAAGAGTAGGTGGCGTTTAAAATGCGGTAAATGTGACAGCGTCCGAGGGTTACTGTACCGTCACAATGACTATGCTTTCTTGACATAGTGCACCGATTGATCAGTGTCATGCATTAACGGTCAGGGTAAAACACTGCTTAATGTGAGCACTGGGCTCGTAGTATTCTCGGTATTGATCCTTGTCGAAGGGAGACCACGTGATGTAATGACTGCTGTATTCTGCTGGCCATCAATGATATGCGATTGCGTCCACGACATCAACGATGCCAAGCGTCGTCTTTACAAACATTCACATCTACACGCAAGGGTTCCAATTCTGTTGCTGCTGTTTCGAACTGTGCGCAACTTCATTTATTCCACATCGTTCACTCACTTATATGAATGAGTACCTGTAAACGGACAGTTTTTTTTAACGAATAGTCTTTTTGTGTAATGTAATGCAGCGTGGCTGAATGATTTCCACAAAAGTCGAGATGGCGTACGATTGAACAGATACACCACACACACGCACACGCACACGCACACACGCACACACGCACACACGCACACACGCACACACGCACACACGCACACACGCACACGCGCACACGCACACACGCACACACACGCACACACGCACACGCACGCACTCGCACACACACACACACACACACACACACACACACACACACATATATATATGTCATGATGGAGGGTGTCATTCATGTCACAACGCGACAAATCGTCGCCAACAAGTCGTCGCAGACAAATAATCGCAAAGAAATCGTCACGTCGTGACGTATTTGCTGGGCTTTACTCCCTGGTGGACAGTTCAGGAAATAAAAATTTATTTATCCGACAGAGTTATCGATGAGTACGGATCGCTAAGGTTCGAGTATGCGGTTTTATTTGTTGAATTTGGATTTCCTGTTATGTCAAATGTGGGCAAACAAATTGTTAGAAAAGTTGTTTTGAGTGAAATAAGAACGCATATTAACCGACGAAAATCCATAATTTTATCTCGTAGGAAGATGCTATTACCGATTGCGTAAATTCTAATTGCACAGGATAAATCGATACATGTTTGTCATGTGACCAGTACATGTCGCTGTCGGTTCGTTCGGCATCATACAATGTATTAAGATGACGTTAAAAGGCGACATTTCAACTTTCAGCAGGACACGATATTTCTGGTGCTGGCAATATTTCAATTTGTGGTTGTTACAATTTTTCTCAACTGGTTGAAGGCTGCTAATGATTTCCCTATTCTTTATCTTAACGCATAGTCGATGATTCCTTAATTGTTGATGACATGTTAGCCCGGCAGGGTGCGCAGTTGATTATTCTACATGCCATATGCAAACGCTAAATAAAAACTGAGCCCGTTACACAGTCAACTCGTTACCTTTCTATAATTAGTGATTTGGGTATTACCCAATCGTGGCTGATGTTTCATATAATGTTCGGGAAGTAGTGCACCGTGTGAATGACCGGCCTGGTAATCATGTTGGCATTCCATGGAGTCGCCCTTATGTATGAGGCGTGGGCGTGCACAGTTCCCACGTTTTTAAAGTGACCACCGGCGCAGCAAGTTCCTAGGAAGAAGTGCAACTGATTCACCTAACCTCCGTAGAGGTAGTATAGTAAAGCACCACCCATGGCTTGCGAATATGATCGATTGAACTGCAATGAAGATTACCTTTTCTACCGTGTCAACTTTATTCTGGTTAGTAAGACATCTGGTTGAAGCCCCCCGTCACCCTGTATTTGTTTCTTTTGACTTATTATACTTCTACGTGTCACAAACCATCAGCGTATCTACTGTCTGATTCCACGAGACGTTGTAGACCTAGGATGTTGTCTAATAGGGCAGCAATATTGTTGGCGAAGTCAATGACTGAATAACCCACACAATTCCTTCGTTGCTTCTGGTTGTCAGCCGCATGACCCAGTCATTGGCCACGAAGAAGAGAAGAGGAGAATGAGTGAAGCCTTGCTGACACCATTCACCACATAGAACCTAGCGCGGTAACCGTCTTCTGTTTTTACACATCTGTAATTATTTGGTATCTTCTCCATTGCAACTACACACTGTTGTGGGATTCTTCGCAATATTAAGATTGTCCACACGGACAAAGTGTCGAATGCTTTGGTGAAATCTACGAAGTGAATTGCGTAGTCAGACACTTCTCTACGTTGTATCCGAAAACTCGTGTTGTGACGGAACAATTCACCGGGCGACGAGTGAAAAAAGGAAACGCAGGATGCAAATGTTATTGCGTTCGTTTCGATCACTGATTTATGTACATGGATAGGACGCCTAACGTTAGAAGGTCTACTCGCGTTGAAGCACGACCGCCATATTGCTTTCCCTATTGTTACGCAGTATTCTTCTCAAGTGCACGTTCGCGCCCAAAGTGTTAGCATACTGTGTTCGAAGTGACCTCTTGACCGGCGCTTGCTATTTAGTACATGCCCTGACTATATTATCCAACAATCGAACTGAGCGCATGGCGCGATCGTGATGTGGAAGGGTGTCCCGTTCAAGGCGCTTGCAGACAGTAGAAAGTGTCTACAAGCACCCCGATGCTACGCGTCCAATTCGATTGTTGGACACTCTAACCAACTGCGTGGCGAGATCGAGATAGGGAGTCGAGATAGAGGCGCTTGCAGACATTCTCTAGTCTCACATGCTTTCGTTTAGTCTGTATTATTGTGGTTGTAATGTAATGGTCTTAAGAGGTATCATTCAACTAGTCAGCCTTTTTCAGAACATTATCGCCAAACCGACCTTTACATACCGGCACTGATGGTGGTCACTGCCAGGGTGCTTGTCGACCTCAGTGGTTCTTTTATGTCCCAAACTGAGACGGGACCGACATTAACGTGATCTCTGAGTCACGAGGGATATCCAGTCCCCAATATTGAAAGCTAGGTTTTTACATCAAATATCATGCCTGCCCGGTCCGGATTTCGAACTCAGAGCGCTGGCATGCCCGGCGGATGTGCTAACCACTACTCTAGCCGCGCTAGTGTAGTAGGTTCTGCAAAATAACATTTCGCCGAAGAAATAGTAAACAACGCCCTAATCTACCACACTGTTTTCTAATACTACTTGTCCTGCCTATCACCACTGTCCTCGTTTTTTTGTAAAGGTGAACTCGTCCCACTAAAATACAGTGACACATGACCATTTGCGCTTACGATGCAATGCTCAAGGCCGCCATCTTCGAGTGTTGTTCACGACTTGGCATAGTTAGCTGATTTACACAATCGTTGAAGAAATGTTTGGTTTGGACTACAAGTCATGATAACGATTTCAATACATAATCAGTGTGATTTTAGTAAATTTACTAAGTCTTAGGTTGGAATGACATAAACACGAGCCGGAAACATGATGATTAGGAGTTGCACGTCACAAGCAAAATTCATGTGCAGGCGGAGAAGGTCAGACCTGGTGTGTACGGGTGCCTACGGAAGGTTGTGACGTATCCCCCACAATAAAGTGCGTACGCAATATTTAGACAAAACAAACTGCACTAATCTTAGAATTATCTTCTTCACCATTGTTCACCTAGAACCTTTAAACCAGAGCACAGATGAACCTATCCCGTATGGGTAAATTTTACAACGAACTAAGCATTTCAAAGAAGAAAGGCCAGCTGTACAACGGCAACGTGTCCAATTATCAGTTTGCTGTATGTTTTTACTTTATATTTATGTTGATATTTCCATGAGTAGGTGTCCACAAGATAAATGTTGACACTGTTTTATCTTTGTTACGATAGCAGTGACCAGTTAGCAGAGATGCCAAATAATATTGCACAAAATTAGATTCGCCGCTGTGGAAGGGATATGTTGCCCCGAGCCTCGCGCTGCAGTCTAAGGGTAATTAATGCCTGCGAAAAGAAAGAAAGAAAAAGAACAGCTCCATGGCTGGATACTATTTTCCATTTTAGTTATATTTATAATATTCTGGTGCATTTTCTGCATGCGATTTTGGTTAGACATTATATCTAGTAATTGTAATAATAGTGACTTCTTATCCGCCAATATTCTCGACAATCAGGCTCAGTGACGCAACAAAACCAAAAGATTAGCAATCTCATTATCGTTATGCAATGCGTGAGTCGTCCACAGATGAATGAAATATACATGGATTATAAACTAGTAATGTTTAAAGCCTTGATATTTATATTATTTATCGTGTGCTCTACTACAAGATAGACTTCGAAACCTCTGCAGCTAGTCTAGTTAAATCAGCACATACAAATAAGAAACATGTTGTTCGATGGTGCAGCCACTTTATTCGCAATACTAAATGTGTGCCATGTGGTAATTGTTACCGAGAAACCATCGTTATTACAGACAAAATGAATCAAAAACATTTCTTGTTTATCAAATATATATATAATATTCTGCAAAATAGTTATTGCGATAGTAAGTTTGATCCCATATTCAATGGTGCTATTTCTTTTTGCCAATGGTAAGACAACATGTAGCGTATTAAGTATATAAAAGAACTTATAGGAACTATAGACGATTCAACACCAACTCATTTTAATATGCTACACACTAAATTACTAAATCTAATAGATATATAACAACCAACGTGCTTAATCTAGTAGCAAATAAGTGCAATGTTGTTTTAAACACAAACAGTTTAGTAGGTTAATTCATATCAGCAAAACATGCCTAGGAATAAAAAAAATATGCGCGGGGTGCCACACTAAAAAACAGGTTTCGTTGCAATATTCCTTACATCCGTCGCGTTTCTAAATGAACACCTATGCTAAGGAGACCGCCATACTAATATACTTCAACTATTGATTGTATTCATTCAATTTGTTTAA
This sequence comes from Paraescarpia echinospica, assembly GCA_020002185.1. Lineage (NCBI taxonomy): Eukaryota > Metazoa > Annelida > Polychaeta > Sabellida > Siboglinidae > Paraescarpia > Paraescarpia echinospica. The sequence goes on along the minus strand of CM034533.1, from coordinate 74,216,242 downwards.
CACATTCAATACGTTAATTACAGGAAGACTGTTAAGTAGATGTTAGTTGTATTCGTATAGTGCAGTTGATCATGCCTTGCTATGATGTCTGTGACGCCCATAATTACTACTAAATGTTAACAATTTCATAGTTGTTACATGTTACATTTAGACAGTATTAACATATACATGGATTTAAAACAGGATATGTGACAATACATTTCATAACTGAATCAAACATTCAAGACCAACAGACACAATAACATGTACTGTTAAAATAATAACAAAATTTAATGTTAACTCTCATACCTCTGTTGTTCCCGTCCAAGTGTTCCATCAACACAATCAATCACAATCAGTCAATGAATCACATTACTTTATTGTCCCTTGGGAGGGAAATTCATTTGGAGTGGCAGCATATTAAAACAAATAAAACAAATGTACATGCAATATAAAAAAAGTTATATCGGTTAAATAAATAAATAAGTTAAATATGTTAAATAAGTCAACATCAGCCTATTAAGTACCAATGATTTCACATCCGTGTGAACCATAACGTACTGGGAAGAAATAGTGTGACTTATAATTATACGTGTTTGTGTTAGTGTGTGTGTGTGTGTGTGTGTGTGTGTGTGTGTGTGTGTGTGTGTGTGTGTGTGTGTGTGTGTGTGTGTGTGTGTGTGTGTGTGTGTGTGTTTACAGTATACCTGCATTTACTTCCAAATAAATGCATATTTCAATAGGAACATCACAACAAGTTATTTGGCAAAGCAATCATTGCCTTGTTAAGTGAAGGTGCTTAGTTAGTCACTAGGTCGTTGGTTGAGAAATAGTGGTCAAATCGATCGTTGTCGTTGTCCGTGATGTGTCTTATCAGCTGGCTTCTTCTCACTCGGCTGCAGTCCATGAATGTAACGGAAACATTTACAAGTTGAATATTGTTAATATTTATGCAGTTGTAAATATTTATCCAACCAGTAACCAAATGTCCATCACAACGTAACTAAAATGATATACCCATACCTAAGAAATTACTGCAACGTAGATCCTGTTAAAACAACCAAATAAACAAAAACGCTATATCCCCTATTTAACAAATACTACAGAAAATAAATTGTCTTTACTTCCAATTATCAACCTGATAATGTACTATGTCAAATGTATTTTGTACTAATGTACCGGTAGATTATAACGTTTATTTTGTGAGGGTTCCGATACATGTAAATATATGTTCACAGACAACAGTTTCGGCATTGTAACATCATATTCATCGTTATCATCATATATA
>CM034533.1:74167475-74212475 GCA_020002185.1 Paraescarpia echinospica | reverse complement strand
GCGCTCAACGTAATGATTCCTTTACCTACGTAAATATATATTGTATTTTTAATGTAATCCATTGCTTTGTTAGGTTCGTTCGTGTGAAAGGACCGATGGGCATGCGAGAGTCGACCATGCGCACTTCAGCCACGAGGAACGGGGCGAGGAATTGGGTAGATCACTAACGAGCCCAATCACTGGGTTGAAATGTATCTCAAGTCGCTGTTGTTGGTGACCGCTCATGCGTGACGACTGCTCAACCCACTTATAGAGAGCCCGTGCCGTCTGCGTTGTGAATGACAGATTCTTATCTTTAACTAGCTGTGTGGTATTCTACCGCCTCACACGTAATTAGTAAGCTGTCATTATTAGGCACGTCTTCCTTTGTCATGCGTGTGTACGTCTCGTCGGTTCCATATATGCAAGTGATGCCCTCTTGAGGAGAGTTTTGAACACAATATCATATTCGTGATGATCTTGGCATTTTTGTATAGGGTGAATTCGAGTCCATTTTTATTCCGTCCAATAATAAAGGTTGTACGTCCATTGTTGGAGAGATCTACCGCGGTCCCAATACAAAGGTTAGTTCATCACTTAAATATTATGAGTCAAATAACAAGGCGAAATTGATGCCCAGAGTCAATTGTTTGATTTTTGGAATTTGCTATACATAAATTGTTTATTTGTAAAAAAAAAAACGTCATCCGATGGTCAGCCGATGATCGGATGACGGTTCTTCGGCAACAAAATGTTGCCAACAACAAGTCGATATGTGTATATCGTGCTTTAGAATAACCATGCTGATACTATCGACGGCAACCATTTATACTGGACTTCAACGTAATCATTCCTTTATCTATGCAAATTTATCTTGTATTTCTATTGTAATCCATTGCTTTATTGTGTTCGAGAGACGACCATGCGCGCTACAGCCATGGGGGGAGCGGCGGGGTAGATCTGCTAACATGCTCAATCACTGGATTGAAATGTATCTCAAGTCGCTGTTGTCGCTGACCGCTCACGCGTTACGACGGCTCACACCCACGCCTGTGTTGTGAACGACAGATTCTTATCTTTAGCTAGATGTATGGTATTCTACTGCCTCACACATAATTATTATACTGTAATTATTAGGCGCATCTTCTTTTGTCACGCGTCTTTATGCCACTACGGTTCCGTATATTCAAGTGACACCCTCTTGCGGAGAGTTTTGAAAACACATCTTCACGTATTCCTATATATTCGTGTATATATATATATATATATTATTAATATATATATATATATTTATATATATATATATATATATATATGTATGTTTTCAAAACTATATATTATATATATATATACACGAATATATAGGAATACGTGAAGATGTGTACTTTTTACAAGAGTGTGTCATATATATATATATATATACATATATGTATATATATATATATATATATCCCCTTAAGGATCGTTGGGACACCACTGAGGACTTTTTAACCATCTCTCTCCACGTTTCCCTGGTCGCCACAGCCCTCTGGGAGTCGGCAAACTCCAGTCCTGTTACTCTTTGATAGTGTCTTCCCATCTCTTTTTCTGTCTACCTCTTCTTCTCTCCCCTCTCACGGTACCTTGAAAGGTGGTCTTTGCTAGGCCAGATGATCGTGAGACGTGGCCGTACCACTTCAGTTTGCGCTTCTTGACCGTTGCAAGGAGGTTTTCGTGATGGCTTGTTTGATCTTGATGCGAACGTCTTCGTTTGTAACATGGTCTTTGTATGATATGCGCAAGATTGTCCGAAAGCACCTCATTTCCATGTCTTGTATCCACCTCTGTAGATCTGCTGAGAGAGTCCATGTTTCACAAGCCTATAGAAAGATGGACATGATAAGGGAGCAAATCAGCCTTATTTTCGAACTGACATTGATGTTACTGTCGTTCGACATGGGTCTCAACCTTATAAGTGCTGCTGATGTCTGTGCAATCCTCACAAGTGTCTCACGTTTGGAACCCCTGTGTGTGACGATTGATCCCAAGTACTTGAAGCTTGTTCTGTTTCAAGTCTCTGTCCGTTAACTTTGACCTTTGTGTTGATGCCTTGTTTGTTGGTTATCCTCAGTTTGGTCTTTACTGCGCTGATCTCCATGCCGTACGTTGAAGAGGGTGAGTGATGGTAGGCATCCTTGTCGAACTCCCACTGTTGTTCGAAACCAGTCTTCTTTGCTGCGTTTGAAGATGACTGCACTGGTGGGCTTGTCATATAAATGTTCAATGGTTCGGACAAGATTGGAGGCAATGTTGTACTTCCCCATGATGTCCCACAGGGCCGCATGCCATACCCTACCAAAGGCCTTCGTAAAGTCTATGAAGACATGGCAAGACTTTGCTGGTGTTGAAGGTGTTTCTCGCTAATGATTGTAAGATTGAAGGTCTGTTTACTGGTGCTCCGTCCTGTTCGAAAACCCGCATGTTCTTCAGCGATGATCTTTTCCGTCTGGGGTTTGAGTCTGTTGATTAGGATCTTCAGCTTAACTTTGCTCGGGTGACTGATGACGCTGAATGTCCTATAATTTTAGCACAACTGTTGGTTGCCTTTCTTGGGAAGTGACTGGGTCTACGGGGTGGGCCATTCTCCTGTCTGCCAGATCTTGTTGCAGATTGTTGTGAGGGTGGTCATAAAGGCTTCTCTCCCAGCTTGAACCAGTTCTACTGGTATGTTGTCAATTCCAGCTGATCTTCCTTTTTTCAGAGACTTTACTGCAGCCTTCACATCCTCAAGATGAATGGGGTAGTCGTCCTCTTCGGTGGTCTATGGACAAATCTCCGTTTGTCTTGTAGTTGTACAGTTGTGAGCAGTATTCTGTCCATCGGTTGAGCATCTGTTGTTCTTCTGTAAGGCATTTCCCTGATTTGTCTTGGCACACGCACGCACACACACACACACACGCACACACAAACACACACACACACACACACACACACAAACACCCACACATATACACACACACACTCACACACACACACACACACACAAACACACACACACACACACACACACACACACACACATACACACATATATATTACTTATTTATTCTGTAAAGTCAAACGTAGACCGATTATCAGCCGACGGTCTTTCTATGGTCGGTTGATGGTTAGTTGACGGTCAACCGATGGTCGGTTGACGGTCAACCGATGGTCAGTCGATGGTTATTTGACGGTTAACCGATGGTCAGCCGATGGTCAACCAATGTTCATCCGATGATCAACCGATGGTCAGTCGATGGTCAGTCTATGGTCAGTCGATGCTCGGTCGATGATCAGTAGATGGTCAGTCGATGGTCGACCGATGATCGGTCGACGGTCTGCCGACTGTTCGTCAGCAAGCAACAAACTGCTGCGAACAACAAGTCGGTAAGTGTATGCCAGGCTTTTCCGTAAACAGACTGCCAACAACGACGTCAGCTGTTTCTAGAGGCGCTCAAATTAATAATTCCTTCGTCTATTTAAATATTACGTTAGTTCTGTTTTATCCCATTGTTAGCGTCGTTTGCTTTAATTAGCAGTGTGATGCGATATGTCGGGCATGAGAGGCGGACATGAACGATGAAGAGACGAGGCGGCGAGAGGTGGTGTCGATCAGTAAACAAACTCATTCAATGAGCAGCCATGTATGCAACGTCACTGTCGTCGTTGGTCGGTCACGCGTGACGACTGCTCACACCCACGTATGGACGGGGCGTGCCGTCTGTGTAGTGAACGACATATCTTATCTTTCACTGGGTGTGTGGTATCCTATTATCTTCTACACTGTCAGTGGCAGGCACATCTTCATTGCATATCGCCTTCCATGTATGCGACACTGACCTCAATGATGGCTTCCAACACTAGAATAGATCGTTACAATACAATACAATACAATGCTATACAATGCAATGCAATGCAATGCAATGCAATGCAATGCAATGCTATACAATGCAATGCAGTGCAATGCAATGCAACGCAACGCAACGCAACGCAACGCAATGCAATACAATACAATACAACTTTATTCATCCCTGTAAGGGCAATTACATTGTCGTTATATATATATATATATATATATATTTTTTTTTTTTTTTTTTTAATATATATTAAAATTTAACATAGGTAACAGCGTATCACTGGCTCACGTCATCAAAGTCACACAAAAAGACTAATTTATCACATGAACACATGGAGTGCATTTCTTCACACTGTAACCACTAAATATATAGAACATACATACACACACACACACACACACACACACACACACACACACACACACACACACACACACACACACACACACACACACACTACATTCATTTCACATTGTTAAAAAGACGATGACAGCAGGGATAAAAAATAACTTCCTACGTTTTGTTTTGCACGAAGGGCACCTAAAACGGCGGCCCGACGACAGAGTCTCAGACATGGGATATAGGACATGACTATCATTGGCTAAAATAAAACGTGCCTTCCCAAACACCTGTTGTTCACAAAACTGAGTGATGTCTTTTTGAGTATCTCCGATTATGTTGGAGCTTTCACGTACAATCTTTTGTAAACTGTTCTTGTTTTTAATACTCAGGTTGAAATACCAGCAGATAAACGAAAAGCAAAGAATTCTCCTAATAAAAGACTTGTAAAACAGGTTTAAAATTGTTTTATCAACAGAAGATGAATTTAGTTTTCTAAGAAAATACCATTCGCTGCTGACGTTTCTTGACGAGTACTTTAGTGTTGTCATCCCACCTAAGTTTATTATCAAAAATAAGCGTCACGAAAATTACCACCAACAAACTTGAGTTCAACCTTCTGTTTATACTGTTGTTTTGTCTGCCTGATTGCTGCTTTTAATTCTTTATTTACCTGTTTTTTTTCTCTTCGGTCGTACCCTTGAAGAAGACTCTTTTCTTTTTATTAAGAACGGCTTTTAGAATTTTTTGTCACCCAATTTTTTATTGTTTAAAAAAAAAACAGTGATTTGTTTGGTTGGAATCACAGAGTCAACACAGAACGAAATATAAGAAGAAATAATATCAACAAGTTCATTCAGATTGTTACACTGGTCATAGAACATATGCCACTCTGTGCAGTCAAAGTAACCCTGTAACGCAACTATCGGCAGTCTAGCTTTTCACGAACACAGTATGCTAACACTTTGGGCGGGAACGTGCACTTGAGAAGAATACTGCGTAACAATAGGGAAAGCAATATGGCGGTCGTGCTTCAACGCGAGTAGACCTTCTAACGTTAGGCGTCCTATCCATATACATAAATCAGTGATCGAAACGAACGCAATAACATTTGCATCCTGCGTTTCCTTTTTTCACTCGTCGCCCGGTGAATTGTTCCGTCACAACACGAGTTTTCGGATACAACGTAGAGAAGTGTCTGACTACGCAATTCACTTCGTAGATTTCACCAAAGCATTCGACACTATCCCCTGGACAGTCCGTGTGGACAATCTTAATATTGCGAAGAATCCCACAACAGTGTGTAGTTGCAATGGAAAAGATACCAAATAATTACAGATGTGAAAAAACAGAAGACGGTTACCGCGCTAGGTTCTATGTGGTGAATGGTGTCAGCAAGGCTTCACTCATTCTCCTCTTCTCTTCTTCGTGGCCAATGACTGGGTCATGCGGCTGACAACCAGAAGCAACGAAGGAATTGTGTGGGTTATTCAGTCATTGACTTCGCCAACAATATTGCCGCCCTATTAGACAACATCCTAGGTCTACAACGTCTCGTGGAATCAGACAGTAGATACGCTGATGGTTTGTGACACGTAGAAGTATAATAAGTCAAAAGAAACAAACACATGGTGACGGGGGGCATTAACCAGATATCTCACTAACCAGAATAAAGTTGACACGGTAGAAAAGGTCATCTTCATTGCAGTTCCATCGATCATATTCGCAAGCCATGGGTGGTGCTTTACTACACTACCTCTACGGAGGTTAGGTGAATCAGTTGCACTTCTTCCTAGTAACTTGCTGCGCCGGTGGTCACTTTAACACGTGGGAACTGTGCACGCCCACGCCTCATACATAAGGGCGACTCCACGGAATGTCAATATGATTACCAGGCCGGTCATTCACACGGTGCACTACTTCCCGAACATTATATGAAACATCAGCCACGATTGGGTAATACCCAAATCACTAATTATAGAAAGGTAACGAGTTGACTGTGTAACGGGCTCAGTTTTTATTTAGCGTTTGTATTTGGCATGCATAATAATCAACTGCGCACCCTGCCGGGCTAACATGTCGTCAGCAACTAAGGAATCGTCGACTGTGCGTTAAGATAAAGAATAGGGAAATCATTAGCAGCCTTCAACCAGTTGGGAAAAATTGGAACAACAACAAATTGAAATGTTGCCAGCACCAGAAATATTGTGTCCTGCTGAAAGTTGAAATGTCGCCTTCTAACGTCATCTTAATACATTGTATGATGCCGAACGAACCGACAGCGACATGTACTGGTCACATGACAAACATGTATCGATTTATACTGTGCAATTAGAATTTACGCAATCGGTAATAGCATCTTCCTACGAGATATGGATTTTCGTCGGTTGATATGCGTACTTATTCCACTCAAAACAACTTTTCTAACAATTTGTTTGCCGATATTTGACATAACAGGAAATCCAAATTCAACATTAAAACCGCATACTCGAACCTTTGCGATTCGTACTCATCGATAACTCTGTCGGATAAATAAATTGTTATTTCCTGAACTGTCCACCAGGGAGTAAACCCGGTACATACGTCACGACGTGACGATTTGTTTGCGATTATTTGTCTGCGACGATTTGTTGGCGACGATTTGTCGCGTTGTGACATGAATGACCCCCTCCATCATGATATATATGTGTGTGTGTGTGTGCGTGTGTGCGTGTGTGCGTGTGTGCGTGTGGGCGTGTGGGCGTGTGTGCGTGTGTGCGTGTGTGCGTGTGTGCGTGTGTGCGTGTGTGCGTGTGCGTGTGCGTGTGCGTGTGCGTGTGCGTGTGCGTGTGCGTGTGTGTGGTGTACCTGTTCAATCGTACGCCATCTCGACTTTTGTGGAAATCATTCAGTCACGCTGCATTACATTACACAAAAAGACTATTCATCAAAAAACTGTCCGTTTACAGGTACTCATTCATATAAGTGAGTGAACGGTGTGGAATAAATGAAGTTGCCCACAGTTCGAAACAGCAGCAACAGAATTGGAACCCTTGCGTGTAGATGTGAATGCTTGTAAAGACGACGTTTGGCATCGTTGATGTCGTGGACGCAATCGCCTATCATTGATGGCCAGCAGAATACAGCAGTCATTACATCACGTGGTCTCCCTTCGACAAGGATCAATACCGAGAATACTACGAGCCCAGTGCTCACATTAAGCAGTGTTTTACCCTGACCGTTAATGCATGACACTGATCAATCGGTGCACTGTGTCAAGAAAGCATTGTCATTGTGACGGTACAGTAACCCTCGGACGCTGTCACATTTACCGCATTTTAAACGCCACCTACTCTTAAGTCACTACCCGTTTCATTACTACAGCAAATGAGTAAACACGCTGCATAGACGTTCAGCTTTATAAAGTCAATGCTTCGTATATGGATTCAGGCCAACGGCGACGTTAATGGAATGATCAGCTTGGCGACTAACGGCTTCTGAACAAACATGGGCTTTCTCATTCAGAACGCTTCCGAGTGATTCATTCACGTTGCCCGTGAGTGCGAATAGCGTGAACACAACTGGTGGAAAGACGCACGAAGACTACGTCAGTCGGAGTATGAGGTGCACGTGGGGGGTCGTATACTGGATGTATGTCCAACGGTGGTCTTCTGCAATACAGAAGACCTGTTTAAAATACGACGTATTGAGCGATTTTTATGCTGCATATGGAAGAGACCTCGAGCGAGTGGCAAGGCTACCGTAAGACAGGAATACGGACCCAGCAGTACTGCAACATTCAGCGTAACTGCGATTTGGTTCTACACAGGTACACAAGCCCTACATCCGACGTTTTGTAAATGTACATACATCTCAACCCTGAGGCTTGAAGAGCAACGGGTAAAAATGGTGTCATTGGAGTTTACTTGCTGAATACGTTTCCCCGATTAATTGTACAATGACGTATACACATTTGTTGTGATGCGTTACGGAACGTTGTTGTTGTCAATAACAAATGATGCGGAGTAATCATACGTTCACCCCTACGTATCACACGTTCACCCCTACGTATCACACGTTCACCCCTACGTATCGTGTGTGTTTCAGACCTAACACGTTCTTCAGTTTCACCACACAGACTTCACAAAAATTGCTGTTAATAACAAAGTCTGTGTTGAATTTTGCGTTAGGTAGTTCAAGAATCTGAGTTCACGGCATCTTCCACTGTGCGACAAACCATGGAAAACAAATTTGTTGACGGACGCGTTGCTGCGACGGCGACCATAGCGACGACTACGGCGTTTCCCAGGTAAGTTGGTTCGAAGCATGTGCGTATGTGGGTATGTGTGTATGTATGTTTGCGAGTAAGTTAACGATTTCCTCTTAGACGACTTGAAACTTTCAGGGATTAATCTGCGATCCCACGAATAGGACGTAAGTCGTATAACTTTTTTAAATACCCCACACATGTCAAGATGATCACCTTTTATAGGGTAAATCGGTTGTTCGGAGCGTATACATGATGTGCGCGTATTACGTAAAACGTAATTTAACAACTGCAAGAACCACGCGCGCGCGGCAAATACTTAGTAACATGAAGTAGACGCTGACGCAAAATGCGCTTTGACAATTCTACACTATCACAACTAGGGCCCAGCAAAGAACGTGAACTTCACATTATCTCAGACCTTTGTCGTGTTTAACAAACAACGATTAACTGTGACAACACTATGGTGTTAATGTAACGATGTTGTGTGTTTTCTAACATTTAGTAAATTTTACTATCACGATTGTTAACAATTTTGTTGCTTTTTATTCTCAACTTTTGCCTTCTTTTTTAATCCTAATGTGACCATTTAATTAATTCTGGACCATATGGTGTTTACGTGAATAGGTTTGTCAATGTCTCAGTGTAACGAATTCTGTGCAACGGATGTTGGCGCGACGCAGTATATTAAATTGAACTGTGTGATTTTTAATATTTATAAAATATCTTCGTAATGCAACAGACGAAGACTTTGCTCCAGTTGTACGTTGTTCAGTTGATGTACTACCGACACAATAACCTGCCAATGTCATTACAAAATAATTATATACGGGTCTAGCCGTTACTGCATTATTATTATTAGTACTATTCAAAGTGTCGATTATCACGTGTTGCAATCGCTTCAGATTTCTTCGACACCGAAGACGTTTGGACGAGATACGCGCTCGTCACGTGATCGATGTGCCGAAGACGAAGCCTCCGAGTGAACGGCTGCAGTTGGAAATTATTTTAAGGTAGCCCAGAGAGATAGTATAAACTTGAGTTATGTTATCTCGGATTTTCACAGAAATTGAAATTTTTTGAATAATTTAACACAAATTTTGTTTTTTAAATAAAATCAAAAATATAACTATAACGTGCGTGAGTGCGTGCATGTGTGTGTGTGTGTGTGTATGCGTGCGCCAAATTCGGCACATGCTTCCGAAAATGGCGCCATTCTTTTAATTCAATGAAATTCAATGAAAGTCAAAGTAGGCCTATATTTATCATGATAACTTAGAGGACATAAAGTGTATAACGCTTTGGCCCACACAGCGAACACCTGACAAAATTGGACGACGAGAAACGACGATGCCTGTGGCAGTTAAGGAGAAAGAAGACGCACCTGAAGCAAGACTTACAACACATCCGAGAAACGGTCAAAGTTACTCCGACTGTCAACAACATGTCTGGTGTCATCCAGGATCAAAGCCTTGATGTCGCAGGAGACTCCAAGGCACTGCAGCTACGGCCGCCAGGTTGGTTTCATTTATTCTACAACTGTTGCATCTACTCTACTGATATTATGCCGGAATGAAGAAGTACATTGCACTGAAAGCAGGAGAGTTGGATGTATGATTAGCCTCCGAACGTTTCACCACTGGGATGCAGTTGGAAGTTTCTGGTGAGTTAAGTCTCAAGAGGACGCAGTTGGAGTTTCGTTTATAAATTTAAAATGATTATATGCGTTTCCAGTGGGATAGTTCCCCTTAGAACATAGCATCACGGAGTTTGTTTATACACGCCATCACAGTTTCAAAAGTTAAAAGGGCATATCGAATAAAAGTTAACCTGGTTCGCTGTGATAGGGGGAAATAATCGCAAATAACACTGGATATCTGGAGCTAACCTATTTTAATATGTGTATTTACGTACCAGATGTTTATTGAAAAATACGTTTAAAAGTTGCATAGGAGACGTATGCGCCACAGCGTTCCAACGGCGGTTTATTTTGTATTATTGGTAATTTGATCTCTTGTGCTGATCTATATGCTCATATAAGTCAAATTGTGAGTCCGTGTAATCGGTTCAAATGACGAGTCCAGCGGTGCAATCAGAATGGCTTCTATATAGTTCGCCCGTCTCAACACTTCTTCATTTGAAATGTGCTCTTTCCATGAGCTACGGAGAATTTGTTTTAGGTACCGGAGATGCACTTTCGGCTTTCTGATGTGGCTACGGTTAAGAATGTTTAAGAATGTTTCTCGGAACGACGAACATATAGGCCCGTAGACTGGTGAAGCATGGGTTCGTTCGCACCTCCGCGAAGACCGGATCATAACAACATATATTTATATAATTAATATAAAACAAATTTTCAAAAAAAAGATGTTTATACTAAACTAATAGGTGCTAAGATAATTGTTAATGAATTAAAATAAATAAAATACAAATTACAGGACCGTCCGTGTATTAATCCCGGTAGCTCCCACCCGCTAGCCGAACGCTCTATCGCTTACCTCTGCCTTATTACGCTACACGCGGTCATTCCGATAACTAAGCTAAATCTATGATAGCACGGACGCTAGTCGGGGGTAGCGTGGGTTCTTGGAGACTCTCCTTTGCGTCCGTAGCAGCTCTGCCAACTACAGATAATTGCGACAACTTCAACAACGACAGGCTGAGCGGTAAACGGTCTTGCAAAGAAGCAACGCAGTCGGCAAAAATCGATTACTGAACTTTTGAAGGCGGTCTGTAGGCTGTTCAGCATACCAACAAACACCGGCATGGCATCTTCAATACGCGCATTGTCTTCGCTGCAAAATGATTGGGTGAACTGGAAATGTAGAAAGTTGTTATTTGCGACTTGCATTTTGAAGGACGACAGCTTTATGTCAAAAACGTCCATTGTTTCGTATATTTGCTAATCAGCCATTGTCTTTTCTGAAGCAGCATGACGCAGCATGTACAACGTGTTCAATGTCCGAATCTGAGTGCCAGAACACAAAGCTGAATTCCAAAATCACATTGCGCATTGCGTTGTCCACAACATCGTGCATGGCACCGCGCATTGCATCGCCCATAGTGCATCGCATCACACATCACATGACCCATCGCATCGCCCATCGCATCGCCCATCGAATCGCGCATCGCTCGGTTGCATCGCCCATACACAACGTCACTACTCCACGGCGTTGCTAAACTCAGCACAACACATCGATTGCCCTTCTCATACTACTAACAGCCCCATACTGAGCTGAGACATATATATATATATATATATATATATACGATGTTGTGGACAACGCAATGCGCAATGTGATTTTGGAATTCAGCTTTGTGTTCTGGCACTCAGATTCGGACATTGAACACGTTGTACATGCTGCGTCATGCTGCTTCAGAAAAGACAATGGCTGATTAGCAAATATACGAAACAATGGACGTTTTTGACATAAAGCTGTCGTCCTTCAAAATGCAAGTCGCAAATAACAACTTTCTACATTTCCAGTTCACCCAATCATTTTGCAGCGAAGACAATGCGCGTATTGAAGATGCCATGCCGGTGTTTGTTGGTATGCTGAACAGCCTACAGACCGCCTTCAAAAGTTCAGTAATCGATTTTTGCCGACTGCGTTGCTTCTTTGCAAGACCGTTTACCGCTCAGCCTGTCGTTGTTGAAGTTGTCGCAATTATCTGTAGTTGGCAGAGCTGCTACGGACGCAAAGGAGAGTCTCCAAGAACCCACGCTACCCCCGACTAGCGTCCGTGCTATCATAGATTTAGCTTAGTTATCGGAATGACCGCGTGTAGCGTAATAAGGCAGAGGTAAGCGATAGAGCGTTCGGCTAGCGGGTGGGAGCTACCGGGATTAATACACGGACGGTCCTGTAATTTGTATTTTATTTATTTTAATTCATTAACAATTATCTTAGCACCTATTAGTTTAGTATAAACATCTTTTTTTTGAAAATTTGTTTTATATTAATTATATAAATATATGTTGTTATGATCCGGTCTTCGCGGAGGTGCGAACGAACCCATGCTTCACCAGTCTACGGGCCTAGATGTTCGTCGTTCCGAGAAACATTCGTGCTGAATAATTCACTTGATATGAAATGTAGCCTTCTCTGACACGGCTGGTCCTGTGTTTGCAGGCAGATGTACGATACACGGAGACCGGACAGCCACCAGGTTTCTCTCGAGACGCCAGCGACAAGAGATCAACTGGCGAAGTTTTCAGACTCTGATGCACAGCTACAATGCGCCTGGTGGTGCGACTCCGGGAGACACAACCAGCTGTAAAAAGTAGAAAATGCACATTTGACTTTAGTGATGTGCGAGAATGTGAAGATCTGAATTAGTGCATGCATTTAGCTGTTGACGCCACGTCGCTGCCGCGCATCGACATAAGCGTCAGTGAGGTGAAACAGTTATGACGTCACCACGTGACGTTGGTGCCTTATTTATTGCGTACGGTGTCGACGCAGATAGTTTCAAGTTGTTGTAAAAGTTTACTTTTCGACGCCGCCTGATAGGTTGGTGCGTAAATAACAATTGTGGTCCGAGTGTACAACGATCATCCCCCCTGGAGAGCCATGGGAGGCATCTTTAAGCAACAAACTTCTGTATCTGACCATACCAATTAAGCGAAGCAGCTTATCCAATAACACAGATAGCAGAAAGTTAGAGCGACCAAGAGGAGAATCCAGCGCACTGCACAGATCACGTTAACCACAGTACGAGCAAACTTGCATTGTGCGTGAGAGTTGAGGAGAAGATGTAGAGAGGTTTGTTCTATTCCGGCATGAATCTTCCCCTACCTCCTGCATTGGCCTGTCAAGCGAACGTCAAATGATGTTCCAAGTCTGACTTTTTAGCATGCATTCTCGAAACCAGTAAAAGTCTCATTTTTGTGTGACCGGATTCTTACAACGTTTTGTCATCGATGGTGGAGCACTGATTCACTCATTCGCCGACCAGATGAGTGGCTTCGTTTCTGTGACAAGTTGTTCTAACTTTTATTTGGATTGCATGTTTAATATGCAAACAGTGCTATGACACAATATATAAGCAAAACAAACTCAAACAGCATAGCGTCCAAAATTACATGTTCTTTATTTTTTTTCAAAATGAAACAAACATTAGCATTATAAGATGTTCCGGTTTTTCGCAAATAACATTAATGTGGTTGTATTTACGCACAAAATACATAACCTAAAAGTTGCTACTCCTTATTTTGAATATCTAGATACATCATGCGTTGATGTAGGATGAACGGTTCATAAACTAGGGCCGCCAGGTGGCGTAATGTTAATAATGCTCTGACGTGGTAGCAATCAACATGCACATTTTTTTTTCTCCCATAATATTATAGTTTCAATTCTTTTTTGCTTAGCGGGCGATTGAAATTTCTTTTGCTATATAGTCTAAGTTTGGCGATGTTTAGAGTTAAATTGATTGGAAATAGTTAGGATTATATTTGTGAAAATTACATGATTTTACGGTTTTTATCAAATAACGTCAATATAACTGCCTCCACGCAAACATTGTGCTTAAAGGTGCCCCCCACGGCCTCCCCAGGGGGATGATCGTTGTACATTCGAACCAAAAATTTTACTTATGCTCCAACCTATCAGACGGTACCGGAAAGTAAACTTTTACAACAACTTTAAACGAAAATGAAATTTAACACACGGCTGATTGTCCACTAAGATGGAAATGCTTCTTGTGCCTCCGCTGGGTGGACGCGACGACTTCGTATTGTGGACAACGGCGTGATCGACAGGAAGGATTGTTCTCGAACGTGTTCGAGAGAAAGTGTTCATCCGTTGGATACGTTTAACGAAGCCATCCCGTATTGTATTAAATAATTCATGATTGTTAGACGTTACAAATCACATAGTTAAGGTGCTGAACAGTTTTGATATAAGTTACCTGGCAACCATAGTTATGAAGAGAGTAAATTCATTTCGTTGTTAAGCATTTGGTTAATTACGTCACCTCAGTGAGTACCAAGGAATGTTCACAAACCGAAACAACGAATTTCGTTGCTGTGAAAAGCCTTCTTTACCAATAACCATTTGAATATAAAATTACTTTAAAAGCATTCACGCACAGATTTGTGCTAGTCATCATTCGACACCATCTCATCTATCATCACGTCATCTTGGGGGATTTCAACGCAAGAGTCGGAACTGACAGCAGACGTAGGAAGACTAAACACCAACGGCCTCCTCCTTTTGAGCCTGTGTACAGAGAACGACTTGACTATCACAAACATTCTGTTTATGCTGGCCGATAAGTACAAGACTACCTGGATGCACCCCAGGTCCAAGCAATGACACATGATAGACTATGTCATCGTAAGAAGGCGGGACATCCAGGTTGTGAAGATCACAAGGGCCATGCGGGGAGCAGAGTGCTGGACAGATCACCGACTGGCCATGGCAGCCCTCCAGTTGCACATTGCCCCACTTCAGCGCAAGTGTCCGAAGTCGACCAGAAATGCCTTCAACACAACCAAGCTGAAACAACAGCGTTAGCGCGAGCGGTTCCAGGTTGACTTTGATGACAGGCTGATGTCCCACGGACACCTTAATGGCAACACCACAGTGTTACCACAGAGAAGTGGACCCAGTTCAAGCAGATGGTGATGGACTCAGCAAAGTCAACTGTTGGACCGAAGAAGAAGAACACCAGAACTGGTTCATGAAAACAATTAAGAAATATACAAGGCGCTGGATGAAAATAACTAAGCGTACCTAGAATGGCAGAATCACCCTTCCTCAGTTTCCAAGAAAGACCGCTACAGACACCTGCAGAGCAAAACGCAGAGAGACCTTCGTCAGATACAGGATAACTGGTGGCAGAAAAAAGCAGAGGAAGTGGAACATTGTGCTGAAACTCACAACGCAAAGATGTTCTTCAGTGCCATCAAGTCTATGTACGGACCATTATAGCCCAGCACCACTACACGTCTTTCAGCAAATGGCAACACCCTAATCAAAGAGAGGGATGTTATCAACGAGAGGTGGAGATAACACTTTTGCAACCTCCTCAACTGACCTTCAACAGTGAGTGAAGAAACCCTTGAATCCATACCCCAACAACCCATCAAAGAAGACCTCGATCTTCCTCCCACTCTCGACGAAATGAAAAAGCCATTAACCAGATGAGTCCAGGAAAGGCTCCAGAAATTGATGGGATCCCAGCTGAAATTTACAAGGTATCGGGTCCAGCAACATTTGAAACCTTTCGTGACATCATAACTAGCATCTGGGAAGATGAAGACATGCCACAGGACCTTCGTGATATCACTATAGTTTCCCTCTATAAGAACAAGGGCAACAAAGCAGACTGTGGCAACAGAGGAATATCGCTCCTGTCCATTGCTGGGGAGATTATTGCCCGCATCGTTCTGAACAGACTCATAGTCAGTGTCTCTGAAGCAAATCTTCCAGAAGCACAGTGCGGATTTCGACCTAGCCGGAGCACAGTCGACATGGGCTTTGCAGTCAGACAAGTACAAGAAAAATGCATTGAGCACAACATGGACCTGTTTGCTGTATCTATAGACCTCACCAAGGTCTTTGACACTGTCAACAGGACAGCGCTGTGGACAATCCTGATAAAACGTGGTTGCCCATGGAAATTTGTCCACATCACCAGCTATTTCATGGCAACATAACAGGTGAAGTGCTCTCAGACGGCGCAGCCTCAGCCCCATTTGACATTTCCAACGGAGTGAAGCAAGGTTGTATACTTGCTCCAGTTCTCTTCTTCATGTTCTTTACCTGCGTCTTGAACTATGCCGTAAGAGACTGACGTATCGGCTAGACGGTTCACTGTTCGACCTCCCCTGCCTTGGTGCTAGGATCTAAACACTGCAACGACTCATTCTCGAGGCACTCTCTGTTGAGGGCACAGTCGTCAGCAGAGAGTGCCTCGAGAATGAGTCGTTGCAGTGTTTAGATCCTAGCACCAAGGCAGGGGAGGTCGAACAGTGAACCGTCTAGCCGATACGTCAGGTAGACCCCAATGTCCCAGTCTCTTACGGCATAGTTCAAGACGCAGGTAAACGTGACGACTGTGCCCTCATGGCACACAAGGAGAGTCACCTCCAGCCCATACTCAACAAGTTTACAGAGCCTGACGTAAGACGAAGGTCCTCATCAGCCTGACCCTGACACCACAGCACTTGCTCCCACAGTCTCCATCGATGGCACACAGCAAAAGGCAGTGGAGAGCTTCAAGTACCCTGGCAGCACCATATCAAGTGACGGGTCCTTGGATAAAGAGATCGACGCAAGGATCTGCAAGGCCAGCCAGGCACTTGGTCGCTTGTGCACCAAGGTGTTGAGTCACCACCACATCCGGCTGTCAACTAAATTGTTGGTATATACAGCCGTCGTCCTCTCATCTCTCCTATATGGTTGTGAGACACGGACACCCTACAGGCGCCACAACAAGAAGCTGGAAGCTTTCCACATGCGCAATCTCTGGTTTATAATACATATGAGACCCCAGCTACGATGGACGATGGCATGTCATCCGTATGGGTGAGACAAGGATCCCCCGCAGGTTCTCTACGGAGAGCTCTCTGAAGGCCACATACACCAGGGGCAGGACAGCGATGCAAGGACTGCACCAAGGCCAACCTTCGGTACAGTGACATCCGTCCAAAAGAACTCGAGAGCGCAGCAGCTGACATAAGTCAATGGCGAGCCCTCACCGGGACTGCCTGCCAGGCCTTTGAGGAAAGACGCTGTCAATGCCTGGCCTGCAAGATGCCAGGGACAGACGACACCGGGCAGCAGCATCGTCAGCATCAGCCACAACGGGCTTCCCTTGCCGACTTGCAAGAGACTATGTGCGTCTAGAATTGGCCTACATAGTCACTTGAGGACACACCACAGATGACTAGCAAAGCATCGTCATCGTAGGATACGACGGACTGCCAACAACAGTATTACTAATGTATATTTCATATAGCGTCAATATGAGCTGTACGGATACATATTATATTACTAAGTAGTGTAACATACAAGTATATAGTCAAGTTGCATTTATCACCAAACCATGATAATAAACCCCATAGTGAGTGTATCAACTATACTGAAAGGAGATCAAGTAATGAAGCGAAAGTCGAGTAACGTTCAGTCCATACAAACGTCAACTTCGATTTAAGAATATAATCTGACAAACATCGTTCAAAGCAGAAGATACCACCACCCAGCACGTGTGGAGTTACACTGGGAATGAAGAGATCACAACCCAGCACGTGTGGAGTTACACTGGGAATGAAGAGATCACAACCCAGCACGTGTGGAGTTACACTGGGAATGAAGAGATCACAACCCAGCACGTGTGGAGTTACACTAGGAAGAAGAGATCACAACCCAGCACGAGTGGAGTTACACTGGGAATGAAGAGATCACAACCCAGCACGAGCGGAGGGAATGAAGAGATCACAACCCAGCACGTGTGGAGTTACACTGGGAATGAAGAGATCACAACCCAGCACGTGTGGAGTTACACTGGGAATGAAGAGATCACAACCCAGCACGAGCGGAGTTACACTAGGAATGAAGAGATCACAACCCAGCACGTGTGGAGTTACACTAGGAAAGAAGAGATCACAACCCAGCACGAGTGGAGTTACACTGGGAATGAAGAGATCACAACCCAGCACGAGTGGAGTTACACTGGGAATGAAGAGATCACAACCCAGCACGAGTGGAGTTACACTGGGAATGAAGAGATCACAACCCAGCACGTGTGGAGTTACACTGGGAATGAAGAGATCACAACCCAGCACGAGCGGAGTTACACTGGGAATGAGCGGAGTTACACTGGGAATGACCCAGCACGTGTGGAGTTACACTGGGAATGAAGAGATCACAACCCAGCACGTGTGGAGTTACACTGGGAATGAAGAGATCACAACCCAGCACGTGTGGAGTTACACTGGGAATGAAGAGATGGAGTTACACTGGGATGGAGTTACACTAGGAATGAAGAGATCACAACCCAGCACGTGTGGAGTTACACTGGGAATGAAGAGATCACAACCCAGCACGAGCGGTTTACAGGAGTTAGGAATGAAGAGATCACAACAGACCCAGCACGAGCACAGGCGTGTGGTTACACTAGGAATGAAGAGATCACAACCCAGCACACAGTGTGAGGAGTTACACTGGGAATGAAGAGATCACAACCCAGCACGAGCGGAGTTACACTACGGGAGTGAAGAGATCACAACCCAGCACGTGTGGAGGAATGACACTGGATCCTGAAGAGATCACAACCACAGCACGAGTAGCACGGAGTTACACTGGGAATGAGAGAGCAGAGATACACATCACAGCCAGCACGTGTGGAGTTACACTGGGAATGAAGAGATCACAACCCAGCACGAGCGGAGTTACACTAGGAATGAAGAGATCACAACCCAGCACGTGTGGAGTTACACTGGGAATGAAGAGATCACAACCCAGCACGTGTGGAGTTACACTGGGAATGAAGAGATCACAACCCAGCACGAGTGGAGTTACACTGGGAATGAAGAGATCACAACCCAGCACGAGTGGAGTTACACTGGGAATGAAGAGATCGTTCTTCATGTTACTGCGATGTATTGAAACTTGGAAAACAAGCGAGATAACTGGGTGCAGAAACAATAATGCACCAACTGTTTTCGGACAGTAAGGACGGGAAAGAAAGGATAAAATTTCAATAATGTGCGGCGTGGGCACACCACGAGTGCTCAGGGTCCGAGTGTGCACACTGAGTTTGCGGAATGTGTGAAGACTAAATAATACAAATGTATGTGCAGAAGGGGGCCTGTTTTGGACGCAACTTTTTAGCGAGTGAAAAATCGGGTGGTGTTCTAAAACCTCCGTAGATACAGTAATTTTAAAGAAATACGTTCCATTTTACCACAAATGTAGTCAGACAAGTGGAGAAGATGATCCCATAGAGAACAAATTATTAGAGTACAAAATATCATCGTTATAATAAATCTCGCTTAAGGGGCCCGTTTTTCCCGCCGTTCCCCTATATGAAGCCATCGCCTCGAAAACGTACGTTTCACTGAAATACCGATTCCTTTCGTATTTCCCTACTTATGCCGGTAAGACGTTTAATGCTGCATTAATATTTGTATTTGTTCTAAATTCTGCTACTGTACACGTAGGCTTACATGTTTCGCATACTGAATCTCTCAATTGCCTCAACTACCTGGTAGATGTTTTTCTTAGTAGATTAGAGTGTCCGTACGGCGGCGCCACTTCACTTGACGTTGAACTTATTGGGAAATTTGTTCCACGTAACTCCACGTATTCTACCCCGTCCATATGCATCAGGTAGTCAGATGTCATCGCTTCGTATGTATTCCCCTCAGGTGATTTTCATAATAGAAACTGTTTCTAAATCCTCATTCGCTCCACGCGCTACACTTTGCCAAACTGATACTGTGTTCAATCTCCAATAGAGGTCCACTAGCTGACATTCACCCGTGGAGCAAGAAGACAAAGAACTGATTAACTGTTTTCATGATTGCACTAATTTGATTTTAAAACATTCATTCCCATTGACCATTCAATTTATGCTTTCCCCAATGACTGAACTGTGTGACTCCATATGAGGAATGGACTGCACTGTGTGACTCCATGTGAGGAATGGACTGCACTGTGTGACTCCATGTGATGAATGGACTGCACTGTGTGACTTCATGTGAGGAATGGACTGCACTGTTCGACTCCATGTGAGGAATGGACTGCACCGTGTGGCTCCATGTGAGGAATGGACTGCACTGTGTGACTCCATGTGAGGATTGGACTGCACTGCACCGTGCTGTCACCGACATGCCCTCCCGGCCGCGAACTGTGAAAATACCCAGTACAGCTATTTAAATATATTAAACTAAACCTTGTGTATATCTGCAAAATTGAATTGATGTAATGATAAATTGCTTTCTTCGGTGAGTCTTTGTAATGTATCCGTGGCGCTTCTGTTTCGTTTCCCTATGGACAGCAGCTCTCCACACAGAACCATCTTGGGCAGGCTGGTTTCCTCCATTCTGGAGACATGACCTGCTCACCGCAGCTGTATCTGGATGAGTGTAGTCTCCATGCTGATGCTCTTTGCTTTCTCCGGCACCGATGGTTGTGACAAAGTCACTCCAATGGTTATGGAGGATAGTGCTGAGACATCGCGGGTGGAACTGATCAAGGACGCGCACATGACGACGTCACCCATGATTCTACACCATACAGGAAGGTGGGCAGGACGACGGCTCTGTATACGCTCACTTTTGTGTCTGTCTATCATTGTTCCGTACGCTTGTACAGTCTGCCGAAGGCGCTGTTTGCTTTGGACAACCTATTGTCGACTTCTTTGTCGATCTTCGCATCAGATGAAATCACACACCCCGGGTAGCTGAACTGATAAACTGCTTTCAGCTCCGTTTGTGCGATGGTGATGCTTGGAGGGTGATATACTTCAAGGGGTGCTGGGTGATGGAGGACCTCTGTCTTTTTTAGGCTGATTTCAAGTCCAAAGAGTTGTGCTGCCTCCGCAAAACAGTTAGTTGCTGCATGGCGCGTTGCGTGTGAACGATGAGGACTGCAGCCTCATATATTAGCCCATAAACTCATTTCTGATTTTAATCTTGGAAACCAACTTGTTGCCTGGATTGTTGATTTTTTGTCGTGTCGTCCCAATTATGTTTTTGTTAATGGGAAGTTTTCTGACGACATAAGGTTGACACACACGGGCTCGCCTCAGGGTTGTTGTCTCTCACCCCTCCTATATATCTTGTACACTGACAGTTGTAGAAGTGCTCACGCAGACAGGTTTTTAGTGAAATTTGCTGATGACAGTGCCTTACTTTCACTTCATTTTGGTTCTCAATAAGATCATGGCCCGGCACTACGGGATTTTGTTGGATGGTGTGATGACTCATACTTAAAGTGCAATGTATGTAAGACCAAGGAGTTAGTAATAGATTTCAGGAAACACAGTCAAAGTCCTGAAAAAAACACCATTCATGATCAGGAGATTGAAATTGTCACCAAGTACAAACACTTAGGTACAGTGTTTGATAATATACTTAGATGGGATGACAACACTGAAATAATCGTCAAGAAATGTCAGCAGCGCCTGTACTTTTTTAGACAATTAAGTTTACAAGTTTACAGAAATGTGTACGTGTCAGCTCCAAAAGAATTGGAGAGACTCAGAGAGACATCACTCAGTTTTGTGAACAACAGGTACTTAGGAAGGCACGTTCTATTTTAGCCAATGATAGTCATGCTCTATATCCCATGTTCGAGACTCTGCCGTCGAGCCGCCGTTTTAGGTGTCCCTCGTGCAAAACAAACCGTAAGAAGTTATCTTTTATTCCTGTTGCAATCAGTCTTTGTAACGATAAGAAAGTAATGTAGTGTGTGTATGTTCTATATATTTAGTGGTTACAGTGTGAAGAAAGCACTCCATGTGTTCATGTGATAAATTATCTTTTTGTGACCATGATGAAGTGTGCCAATAATACGCTGTTATCTGTGTTATATTTTAATATATATATATATATATATTTGTATACACTGTGCCCGTCCAAACGACAATGTAATTGCCCTTACAGGGATGAATAAAGTTGTATTATATCGTCTGCAAATAGTAGCTCGCATATGAACTGTTCCATGGTCGTCATGTGAGCATGTAGACGTCTGAGGTTCAGCAGGTTGCCACCAGTGCGGAACCGTATGTACACTCCATCATCTAGATCTTCGGTGGCTTGCTGAAGCTTCATGCTGAAGAAGATGGTGTACTGGGTGGGCGCAAAGACACAGCCCTGTTTCACGCCGTTTGTTATTAAGAACGGCTATGAGAGGTCGTACTCATGTTTAACTTGGTCGATCTGGTTTTCGTGAAGCTGGATGATCGCAGTAGGGAACTGTTGTGGGCACCTAGTTTTTCAAGGATTTTCCAGAGTCCTTCTCTATTCACGGTTTCGAATGCTTTTGTAAGGTCTACTGTCAAGATCCGCCAGGTGAAGCGAACTTATTAGATAATTCTGGTTCAGGGATAGTGTACTTTAATAAAAACATTTATACAATGTACAGGTTTTCAAATTGTATTTACTCCCACCGAATAACAAAACTATGAGTATACATCAATTGCTAAAAGGAGACTCGTCAGCCTCCTACACACTCTTTTCATAGAACGGGTATAGCCGGAAACATACATCTGACCTCCCTGCTACCACTCATCCGCATACGGTGACGTCCTACCTCCCTCTCCAACACACATAATAGCAACTGGCAAATACCACCTTCTGCTATCAACCCAGTGATTGTAAATGAGCACCGCTACACATCGAGGCCTATATAATGTACATGAGCACCGTTACACATCGAGGCCTATATAATGTACATGAGCATCGTTACACATCGAGGCCTATATAATGTACATGAGCACCACTACACATCGAGGCCTATATAATGTACATGAGCACCGTTACACATCGAGGCCTATATAATGTACATGAGCACCGTTACACATCGAGGCCTATATAATGTACATGAGCACCGCTACACATCGAGGCCTATATAATGTACATGAGCATCGTTACACATCGAGGCCTATATAATGTACATGAGCACCACATCACATCGAGGCCTATATAATGTACATGAGCACCGTTACACATCGAGGCCTATATAATGTACATGAGCACCGTTACACATCGAGGCCTATATAATGTACATGAGCACCGCTACACATCGAGGCCTATATAATGTACATGAGCATCGTTACACATCGGGGCCTATATAATGTACATGAGCACCACTACACATCGAGGCCTATATAATGTACATGAGCACCGTTACACATCGAGGCCTATATAATGTACATGAGCACCGCTACACATCGAGGCCTATATAATGTACATGAGCACCGCTACACATCGAGGCCTATATAATGTACATGAGCATCGTTACACATCGAGGCCTATATAATGTACATGAGCACCGCTACACATCGAGGCCTATATAATGTACATGAGCATCGTTACACGTCGAGGCCTATATCATGTACATGAGCATCGTTACACATCGAGGCCTATATAATGTACATGAGCACCGCTACACATCGAGGCCTATATCATGTACATGAGCATCGTTACACATCGAGGCCTATATAATGTACATGAGCATCGTTACACATCGAGGCCTATATAATGTACATGAGCATCGTTACACATCGAGGCCTATATAATGTACATGAGCACCGCTACACATCGAGGCCTATATAATGTACATGAGCATCGTTACACGTCGAGGCCTATATCATGTACATGAGCATCGTTACACATCGAGGCCTATATAATGTACATGAGCATCGTTACACGTCGAGGCCTATATCATGTACATGAGCATCGTTACACGTCGAGGCCTATATCATGTACATGAGCATCGTTACACATCGAGGCCTATATAATGTACATGAGCACCGTTACACGTCGAGGCCTATATCATGTACATGAGCATCGTTACACATCGAGGCCTATATCATGTACATGAGCATCGTTACACATCGAGGCCTATATAATGTACATGAGCACCACTACACATCGAGGCCTATATAATGTACATGAGCACCACTACACATCGAGGCCTATATAATGTACATGAGCACCACTACACATCGAGGCCTATATAATGTACATGAGCACCGCTACACATCGAGGCCTATATAATGTACATGAGCATCGTTACACATCGAGGCCTATATCATGTACATGAGCATCGTTACACATCGAGGCCTATATAATGTACATGAGCATCGTTACACATCGAGGCCTATATAATGTACATGAGCACCTTTACACATCGAGGCCTATATAATGTACATGAGCACCACTACACATCGAGGCCTATATAATGTACATGAGCACCACTACACATCGAGGCCTATATAATGTACATGAGCACCGATACACATCGAGGCCAATATAATGTACATGAGCACCGATACACATCGAGGCCTATATAATGTACATGAGCACCACTACACATCGAGGCCTATATAATGTACATGAGCACCGCTACACATCGAGGCCTATATAATGTACATGAGCATCGTTACACGTCGAGGCCTATATCATGTACATGAGCACCACTACACATCGAGGCCTATATAATGTACATGAGCACCACTACACATCGAGGCCTATATAATGTACATGAGCACCACTACACATCGAGGCCTATATAATATACATGAGCACCGCTACACATCGAAGCCTATATAATGTACATGAGCATCGTTACACATCGAGGCCTATATCATGTACATGAGCACCACTACACATCGAGGCCTATATAATGTACATGAGCACCACTACACATCGAGGCCTATACAATGTACATGAGCACCGCTACACATCGAGGCCTATATAATGTACATGAGCATCGTTACACGTCGAGGCCTATATAATGTACATGAGCACCGCTACACATCGAGGCCTATATAATGTACATGAGCATCGTTACACGTCGAGGCCTATATAATGTACATCAGCACCGTTACACGTCGAGGCCTATATAATGTACATGAGCATCGTTACACATCGAGGCCTATATCATGTACATGAGCACCGCTACACATCGAGGCCTATATAATGTACATGAGCACCGTTACACATCGAGGCCTATATAATGTACATGAGCACCGATACACATCGAGGCCTATATAATGTACATGAGCACCGCTACACATCGAGGCCTATATAATGTACATGAGCACCGCTACACATCGAGGCCTATATAATGTACATGAGCACCGCTACACATCGAGGCCTATATAATGTACATGAGCACCGCTACACATCGAGGCCTATATAATGTACATAAGCACTGCTACACATCGAGTCCTATATAATGTACATGAGCACCGCTACACATCGAGGCCTATATAATGTACATGTGCACCGCTACACATCGAGGCCTATATAATGTACATGAGCACCGCTACACATCGAGGCCTATATAATGTACATGATCACCGTTACACATCGAGGCCTATATAATGTATATGAGCACCGCTACACATCGAGGCCTATATAATGTACATGTTCACCGTTACACATCGAGGCCTATATAATGTTCATGATCACCGTTACACATCGAGGTCTATATAATGTACATGAGCACCGTTACACATCGAGGCCTTTATAAGGTGCTCCTTCCTCGTAGCATGCATATAATATAACAATGTTCGGGTCCAACGATACCCTCGGTCGACACGAACGTCAACTTTACGCTCTTCCCACGATTCGTAACATTCAGAAGTCAAACCCTTTCCGACCGAGTGAGCTGCCTTTTTCACGCGGGAATTCAGCCTTGCCTCGGTTATCGTCTAGACGCTTGCTGCTTCTCTATAGGCCCGTCGTTCGCACGAACGAACATGAAATTTTAGATGGCCGACGCACCGACCCGACACTACAATAAGTATTAACTACAATAATACAATTTTCCTACTCAATGGTATGTACTATACATCCTTCATAGTATAGGTTATTCCAACAACATAAAACACAATCATAATACATATATATATATATATATATATATACATAATATATATATATATATATATATACATATGTATCCATATGTTAGACGTATACATATCAGAGCAAAATAATCAATGTGTCTTCATAAAACAATCCCATCACCAAAAGTATTCTTGCTCTTATCAACCAATACACCCGTGAATAACATCCGTGACAACCATACTGCAACCTACGTTCGATCATCGTTATTACATAACAACCGCATAGCTGAGCGATGATTTGCTATCCCGTCTAAACTCCGCGACATCAATATTGTCGCGCTGACCCAGGTTCGTTTATTCTCGACCGCACCCTTTGATAAATTTAACAATACAAAACCAGATAATAAAGACAATACTTAAAATCTACCATTTATTCAGGTGTACACAGAACATGCATGTATTTTATATACCTCCGGTATTCTCTTCTAGAATTTACATGAATGTAAGATCTCATCGTCTACGCAACCGCTCGGTGTTGCTTCGATGTATGGGTTTGATAACCACATTGTAATAATATCTCGTTACAGAGAAGACCAGGTTACGTCGTCCTGACTGTGGATCACTCTGGACTGCTGTGTTCAATCCTTCCCAAACCTGAGTTAATCAACCATATACTTTGCATCTGTCATGTGATCCCTGCTGATCTGGCAACAAACCATTGCAATAATTTCACCGCCAAATAGGTAACACAGTAATTTAGCATGCACATAAATCTTCATTATAACGATATTCTTATACGTTATAAAATTATCCCTTATAAATCTCCACCCGTACCACAGTTCCTATACATGTAAAGCTGCCGACCATTTTTATAATTATTACATGTTAGATTCAACTTTCCTACCTGTCTACCCTAACTATAATGTAACCTACCTCTCCAGTGCATTCATACTATTGCCTAAGCATTAGCCAGCCGCCAATAGCAGTACATGGTAACCCCAATTTTGTTGATAATAGTGTGCATGTATGCGTTGTTGATAATAGTGTGCATGTACATTTTGTTGATAATAGTGTGCATGTTTGTGTTGTTGATAATAGTGTGCATGTACGTGTTGTTTTGTGATAGTGTGCATGTGCGTGTTGTTTATGATAGTGTTCACGTACGTGTTGTTGATAACAGTGTGCATGTACGTGTTGTTGATAACAGTGTGCATGTACGTGTTGTTGATAACAGTGTGCATGTACGTGTTGTTGATAACAGTGTGCATGTACGTGTTGTTGATAATAGTGAACGTGTACGTGTTGTTCGTAATAATGTGAATGTACGTGTTGTTGATTATAGTGTGCATATATGTGTTGTTGATAATAGTGTGCGTCTACGTGTTGTTGATAATAGTGTCCATGTGCGTGTTGTTTATTATAGTATGCATACATGTGTTGTTGATAATAGTGTGCACGTACGTGTTGTTGATAATAGTGTGCATGTACGTGTTGTTTATGATAGTGTGCATGTGCGTGTTGTTTATGATAGTGTGTACGTACGTGTTGTTTATGATAGTGTGCATGTGCGTGTTGTTTATGATAGTGTACACGTACGTGTTGTTGATAACAGTGTGCACGTACGTGTTGTTGATAATAGTGTGCATGTACGTGTTGTTTATGATAGTGTGCACGTACGTGTTGTTTATGATAGTGTGCACGTACGTGTTGTTTATGATAGTGTGCATGTGCGTGTTGTTTATGATAGTGTGCACGTACGTGTTGTTGATAACAGTGTGCGTGTACGTGTTGTTTATGATAGTGTGCACGTACGTGTTGTTTATGATAGTGTGCACGTACGTGTTGTTTATGATAGTGTGCATGTGCGTGTTGTTTATGATAGTGTGCACGTACGTGTTGTTGATAATAGTGTGCATGTACGTGTTGTTTATGATAGTGTGCACGTACGTGTTGTTTATGATAGTGTGCACGTACGTGTTGTTTATGATAGTGTGCATGTACGTGTTGTTTATGATAGTGTGCACGTACGTGTTGTTTATGATAGTGTGCATGTGCGTGTTGTTTATGATAGTGTGCACGTACGTGTTGTTGATAACAGTGTGCGTGTACGTGTTGTTGATAATAGTGTCCATGTACATGCTGTTCTTCTCCTCTTCTTTCCCTGTCGTCAGGGATGATGCAGGTCTTGATTCACTTCATCGATTTCAGTTATCTTTTTTCTTCTTTTCCCTCTCTGATTTTGCACTGCTTTCTCCACCAGTCTCTCAGTCCCCTATATCTTTCGTTCTCCACTCCTCTCACAATCCTTCAAAGTCTCTCTTTACACAGTCCTACCTTTGCAGCCTTACGTTTACGCTATTTTAAATCAATCGCCGGAGTATTGTTTAATAATTTATTTATATAGTCATGGAAAAATATATTGCATCATTAACTCGTGAGTCTGTGTGTGTATGCTTGAGTGTGGGTGTGTGTGCGTTTGCATGTGAATGTGCGTGTGCGCGTGTTCGTGCGTGTGCGTGTTCATGCGTGATTGCGTGCGTACGTGCGTGTGTGTGTGTGTGTGAAGACGTATTTCGGTGTTGTAAATATTAAAGACCAGTGATTGTTGTAACCTTGTTATAAGTAGTTGTATTGCAGTTCGATACGTGTTGATATGTTTTAATAACGTTAGTTGATAACTGATTACTTGTTTGACTGATTGATTGATTGATTAAATGATGGATGGATGGATGGATGGATGGATGGATGGACTGACTGACTGACTGACTGACTCACTCACTCACTCACTCACTCACTCACTCACTCACTGGCTGGCTGGCTGGCTGGCTGGCTGGCTGGCTGGTTGACTGACTGACTGACTGACTGACTGACTGACTGACTGAATGAATGAATGAATGAATGAATGAATGAATGAATGACAAAATGAACGAATGAATGAATGATTAGCAACTCATCGCTGAAAGAATAAAATGCATTATGCCTGGTCCCGTGGCGGTCCCGTCTCAAGACAAGGTATACTTTATTAATGTTATCATCAACCATAACCTGGATATAGCATTATAATATATATATATATATATATCCAGTTATAATCCACCCCATGCATTCATGGCCTGAAGGGTGAACACGTCGTTGGCTGTTTCTGTGCCTACCTGCAGATACTTGCCACGTTGTATCAGCGATAACATGCACACAGCCGACAGCTACTCGAAAGAAACAATCAGCTGTGCAAAAAGAGGGTGTCTAGAACTATTCTCGTCGGCCATTTCGCAACTTAAAAAGGCGGGACATTTAGTGCAATGTCAGTGGTTATTTTCCACAGGTTTCCGCAACCATTTACTCAGAGGGCATCCGGAAGCAGGTGGTATCGGATTAAAGCTAACTGTTTGCGGGGTGGTGTTTCCATACAGTACGTATGCGAATGTTAGGTTAACAATGGGCACATCAGTTTTAGTTATTTCCCCTCGATCGGACGTCCGATGCTTCAAACCCACTAGACCACACCACCACAGTGACAGCAATGTCCCCTTTTCCAAGTCATACTATACATTTTCTTGCGCTTAGTGAAGTGCTTAATAAATGTAAATGTTCAAATGGCCGACTATGGGACATGATCGTCTGTAAAGAGTAACTCGGTTTGTCATCTCCCTCCCTAGAAAAAACGAAAACTAGTCGAACGTGGTTGTCATTGTTATCATTCCAATTTAAATATGTACATAGAAAGATAAAACAGGAATGAACGAAATGAAATTCCACATTATTGCGTAAGCCGTAACAGAAATAGTCTCTCTATAGTGATGTGTCACGTGACATGCCTGTATACAATATGGATGTATTGGACGTTAGGAGGAATTTGGCCGTATCACGTTTTCATATGGTTTGGATTCAAATGGAAAACGTTTGACAAACTGCATACATTATTTCTTTGTTGTCCTCAGATTAAGTAGATTCCAGACGAAACCTAGGGAATTCGGTTTGATGTAAGTAGATCTATATTTCGTAAACGTAGTGACACTCGGTCATTTTCAGCGTAACCCAGCGGTTTTTCTTAATGTAGTTATCTCTATCGACTAGTAACGTTTTTAATATTATACCTATTTATAAGGATTAACGTTAAAAAGTACTGGTTTTGACTATAATTTAGCTAGAGTGGTAATTAAAATAAATGGGAAAGCATTATTCTTCGCAGTTTGTAATAAATTCGTGAATACGATCAGTACCATTCGACCTCTCCTACTAAATCACGTTAAGTCGTATATTACCTGAAATGCGATGCTACGTGTTTTTTGGATTCACTACCAATAACGCGAAGATTCCACAATAACACTACAAAGGAGTTTTGCATAACCCTAGAGAGAGCATCACGGTCAGTGGCATCGACCGCTGTTCTGGCCGTCGCATTTTCGCTTCTCTTGTCATCGGGAGCGTCACGGCGCAGAAGGCCAATCGTTGGCCCGTGTCAAGTTATGAAGATCCGCCTGCCGCGCACGTAGCTTTTTAAGCCACGCGCACTCACCGGGCACGACACAAACGCACACTATCTGACTGACACGGTCGTGTGTCCGATGTGATTCGACTTTCACGGGCAGACAAGAAGGACATCGTTTGTTAGTAGGAAGCATTGTGGTCATCTGAGCGACACGCAACAGAGGTGAGAGTAGTCCGCTTGCATGCGTCACAGTAATGTCATATCCATGTAGGAGAACGCGGTAACAAACGGTGTTGGTCGGCGTTTCCGGAACTAATTACCTGCCGGTGAAAGGCCAACTGTCGGTCCTCTGGTGATTTTAGATAGTGATTTTAATTAAGGAAATTACGTTACGAATCTGTTGTCATAGGGAATTGAGGTAGGTAGATTCACGCACTAACTTGTCTTATCCGATGAAATGCAGATGTTTGACTTTTGAGCGCATCCGAAAACAGATTCCTTATTTCGACATCGTACCGATGGTGGTTCAGGTTACGTCAGTTGTTCAGCATAGCGATGGCGTGCTGTGAACATCTCGTAACTGGCAAAAGCTACTTTTGCAGGATAACAGTTTGTTTTCTTTTTCGTATCTGCATAGGTTATTGTAGCTATCTATCTAGGAATATCACGTAGTAGCTTCATGAGAACCTGTGCAATGTAGCCCTCCACCGTGTTGTGTCAAACCGTGAATTTGCCCAAAACTTTACTTACGAGGTTTTATCAGCTCGCCATTGATAAGGCAGAGGCGGGTCCGGATTTTACTTCATTTGGTAAATTCTTAGCATGAAACGGCAAAATCAGTCAGCTCGGCACGAAGGTTGTGAGTGAGTGTGGGGAGACATGTTTGAATATAATCCCTCAAAAGGTCATGAAATCGATTTATAAATACACGCGCGCGCACACACATACACACACACGTGTGTGTGTGTGTGTGTGTGTGTGTGTGTGTGTGTGTGTGTGTGTGTGTGTGTGTGTGTGTGTGTGTGTGTGTGTGTGTGTGTGTGTGTGTGTGTGTGGGCGATGTGAAGGTGACTTTGGCAAACTTTAATCAGAATGTTTACTGTTATACTGTTGGAAAATAGCTATATGTGGGTTAGACAACAATCGTAGCGTTCGAAGTCCCGAGTATTGTACACGTATGCTTTTCTACGAATAAGTGTGTCACCGAATTACATAGGGACACATACAGCCGGCATCCACCATATACACACCCACCTTGACTACCACACATGTATATTTGTTCTTTTTTATCGCTCCATTATTGAAAACATACTGCGCTATGGGATTACTGCTTGGTTTGGCAATCTGTCTGGTCAGTTAAAATCACAGCTTTTTCGATTGATGAGAACTGCCATGAAAATCACAGGTTGGTTCCACATCTCCCATGATCTCCCTTCAGGAAAGTTTTGAACAGACATTAAGAAGACAATCAGTCAAGATTATTTATGATACTAAACATGTTCTGCATAATTACTTTCAGCTCCTACCATCTGGCAGATGTTATAGAACTCCTCGGTGCAGGTTTAATAGATTCAAACACTCATTCGTGCCATTGTTCATTAAACAACTTAATTCATGATGCCTGCTGCTACAGTGTCACTTGTCGTTTTAGAATAAGTAATGTGTATGCATGTATTATTTATCTGCTGTTTTTATTGAATGGTTTTATGGTTTGTGTACATATTGCAATCATGTCTGTTCTCACTAGAGACTAATTTATCAACTCCATAGTTGAGACAATACAGCAATATCTTATCTTACATATATGTATAGTTCTACGTAATTTAGTGGTTATTTGCGTCGACCGATTACGTAAAAGCGCGTCAGTTTGTCGATTGTAGCAACTACAGCAAGTATATGTCGTAGCAGGCCTAAATCCTAAATAGATAAAGGTAAGAATGTTTTTGTTTAAAATTCCTGTTTCCCACGCAAGCAATATACTCTAGTTGTGACTGTTGTGCTGCTTTGAACCCTAATCGAAAGAGTGCGATTACATTAGAGTTAACGATGGTTGTCATTTCATTGCGTGCATGTATCCTATGAAAGAAGAGGCAGATAATTTAATTAAGTTACAGCTCCAAAATTTACTTCGTTTCGCATTATACCTTTCTCATTATCGGCTGGGCCAGAGGATTTAGGCGCGAAGAATGCTTTGTATCTAATGTCTGGATAGCCGAACATAAACAGCATATAACCGAGTAACAACCTACACTAATCCACAACATCGAATATGCTGTCATCAGTAGTCTTGTAACTTTGTTGTAATCCGCAGTTTAGTTTAATCGTACTCGAATACAGTGGAACTATGTTGTTTGGACTACATCAGAATTGGACAACCAAGAATTTATTGTTTGGAGCTTAACTGCATAGACAAACAAATTAACGACTTGATTATGCTTCATCGGGTATTATTTTGTCCGCTGCTCCTGTCCGCCTTAACTCGGAGGTAATACTACGATTGCAGTCAGTGTTAGACATTATAGCCGAGGAAGAAAGCAATGTTCAACGATCGTGTGAGCTTAGAGATCAGAGTATTGGGTGCGTAGTTGGGAAATATGCGGAAGGTGTCACCTTCCGGAAAGCTGACCAAGCGGTAACAATTTTGCTCACGATCAGTGGTTAATATCAAAGGTGACTATGTGACGACAGGAGAAGGTTGGTACCCATATGGCACGTTCATGTTTTAGCAATAAACCAAAAATAATAAATTTCATCATTACAATTTCACTAGCATATAAACCTGGATGTCCTCGAAGTGGATTATGAATTTGTTTCGGCTGGAATTTGTTAGTTTCCAAATATATGCAAATTAGTGGAAGCATGTGAAATCCAGCGATATTAGTATTTGAGTGCAAAACGCACCATAAGGTTGTACAAATTGAAACATCGTGTGGTGGGAGTGGGTGTTTCACCGGGGTGGGAGTGGGTGTTTCCCTTTCCCACCCATGGCTTTTTCTAGATAAAACACCTGAAACGTTATATTTTGATGACATGAAGATTATGACTTTCCCCAGTTTATTATAACTTAGCTGAAGTGAAAAAAATATCTTGGCTAAACGGGGGTCCGGAACCCTGGACTTCCCTCTGGACCCGCCCACGTATATTACTTACGTGAACCACCTTTCTATAGTACCCATTCCAGGCTCGCTCCTACTTTTTGAGTCGATTGCAGTCGCGGGCCAGGAGTAGGTGGAACGTCCTGGCACGGGATACTCTGTCCACGCGATGCCAGAAATAAGTCCGGTAAGTTTTAATGCGACACAGTAAGTTACGACGTAATCGCCCACATCAGATTACTAAATAAAACCTGCGCAAATGTTTTCATTAGAGCATATGGTACGAGTGTGCTTGAGTGACAAGGTTTTTACAACATAAAGGCCCATATTGAGCTGTTTGGTGCTGCCTTGCTCTTTGTCATGGTTCGCCTATAACCATCCAAAGGAATCTACCACGCAATTGCACTGATAGTACAGTAAACCTTGCCCAATGTTGTTCTCATCTTGGGGCATATTGCAAGATATTGTGGTTTTCTGTTAGGTCTGCATAATACCATACTCAAAGTCATAAGAAATCCCCGAAGGAGGAATGTGATAATTAGCATAAATCGAAACAAAAGAATGTATTGTATATATATATGCTGTCAAATAACATATTTTAGTCGTTTTAAATTCTAGATTGGCGTTTTGGATACACGACCGCATAAGGAATACACAGGCCTAAAATATGTTTGAACAAATAGTTCATTTGCATTAATCCAATATTGCTGCCACAAATCAAAGTATCTTTGCTGTCAGATAACATATTTTAGTAAATCTTAAATTTTAGAATGGTGTATTAGACACAATGATACATAGTGGATGTGGGTATGTAGATGTACGTGGAATGCTCGGTGTGTGTGTGTCCCTACGTACCTAAGTAACATATTCGTTGAAATGCATGCATACGATACTCGGTACTTCAAAGAGCGAGCTATTTTCTAGCACCTTGGAGATTAACCCACACAATTGTACATTGCTTTACCAGACATGATTATGTGTATTTAAATGTTAACAAAAGACACCCTCTAATAGCAGACCGTGTTATCCGAAACTATTCTGATTAGATATTGGGATTAAAAAATGAAAATTGACTAAAATGTAAGTGAACATGCTCCTTACACCACAAGTCTTTATAGTCAAGTACCTTAACGGGAAGAAAGTTGACGGGACGAAAGGAAGTGAGAGTAAATGTGACAAAAGAGAAGTCGATAAAAGGGACGATGACAGGAGGAAAGGTGACAAGAGAAAAGCGACAGGAAAGAATGCATCGGAAGAGAATGTGACAGGATAGAAGACGACAGGGGGGAAAGACAACAACCAGACAGATGCAAACCGGAGAAGGAGCTACTCTGAAGCAGTGATTGAGGGGGCAATTAGAAAAGATAGGGTGTTCGTGGGCGACTCTATTCGGATAAAAACGGATAAGACACTAAGCGAGGGGGGACGTCGTTGTTTGTCTACCGGGCGCTAGGATTGAACATGTGACTGACAGGGTAGAAAAGGTATTGGGACATGGCAAGGGAGGGTCTATACTGGTACATGTAGAGACAAATAACGTAGACAGGGAGGGAACAACTGGAATAGTACAGAAGTATAGACAGTTAGTGAGGAAGCTAAAGAAGACAAGAGTTGAACAGATTATTCTCTCAGGAATGTTGCCAGTAATGGGAGGAAGGGGACCAACATATAGAAACTGCAAGAGGATGGCGATCAACGCATTAGTTGAGCAGATGTGTGAAGAAGAGGGGGTGGAATTCATATATATATTCATATATTTATGGTGATATTTGTTGAGAGAGAAGATATGTACGTGAGAGATGACATCCATCTAAGTGGAAAGGGGGCAGCAGTTTTCTCAGAGAACCTGCAGCGATCTGTTGACAGTGAGACAGGTTGCATGTATTTAAATTAGATGCGCAGGGGGGAGGCCTGTTGAAACTGGAGGTATAGATAAAGACAGCACAAATAAATCACCAAAGAACAGTCTGGAAAACTGTTCTGACGTTGGACAGAAATGCGTTTGTTTAAATGCTAGGAGCATAGTAAACAAAACAAGTGAACTAAGCATTATGGTAGAAGATATTGACACTCACATAATAGGTATAACCGAATAATGGGCCACCACCGATATACCAGATGCCGAATTGGGACTGACAGGCTATGTAATGTTTAGGAAAGATAGAATAAGAAGAAGGGGAGGTTGAGTTATTTTATATATTAAAGAATCTATTCAAGTTTAAGAAATAAAATTAGAAAGAGAAGCAGATTGCGAAGAAGCTGTTTGGTGTAACATAGTTACAGGAACCTCAAAGTTAACGGTTGGGATAGTTTATCGAAGTCCAAATATAAGCATAGAAGAGAATGAAAAATCACAAAACGCTAGAAGGGAAGTGATCAAAATGGACTGTATTATTATGGGAGATTTTAACCGTGGCCACATATAATGGAAATCTCTAAAGAGAACGGGGAATGAGGACCACAAGGTTTTAGTTTTAGTAAAATATTTCATTTCTCAACATGTGCTAGAACCAACCAGGGGTGAGAATATGTTAGACATAGTTTTGTCCTCACAGGATGAATTAATTAAGTCATTATCAATGTTAATTATGTCAAGATATGTGAGTCACTGGGGAGTAGCGATCACAACAAGACACATTTACCATCAAAGTAAAATCAGAAAGGGATAGCAAAAATCAGTACAGGAGATATTTCCACAAAGGAAGATATATGGACATGAGGAAATATTTAGCAAAGATAGACTGGAATAATTCATTGAAGACGACAACAGAATGCTGGAATATCTTAAAGACTGAAATAAATTCCATCGCCGATACATTTTTCCCTTGAAAAAACAAGGGAAACGGCTCGGAAAGAAACACTTATCGAAAGAAGCCATTAGAAAAATTAAGTATAAACAAATGATGTGGAAGTCATATATACTTACTGGAAATGATGAAGACTACAACATTTATAAAGAACCAAGCTACAAGTTAAATTAGAAATTCAAAGAGAAGCTATGAATAAAAATTAGCTTGTAATATAAAACATGACAGCAAGAGGTTTTATGCATAATGTTCGGAGCAAACAGAACGTTCAGGATAAGGTCGGTCCTCTAGGATATAGTGCTGAAAATATAATATCAGATGGACTCTTAATGGCAGAGGACCTGAATGAGTATTTTATTTCGGTGTTTACCAGGAAACATATTAGTTCACTGCTAGTACCAGAGGCTAAGTTCAGGGGGGGGGCGGAATCAGACTATTTAGGACAATTAATTTTAACCCCGGAAATGGTAGCTAAGAAAACAATGGTAATGAAGGATAATAAAACTCATGGAATGGATGGGATTCCACCCAAACTACAACTGGAAATTGTAAAACAAATTAGCATACCGCTTGCAACAGTTTTCAACCTCTGAATGGAAGGAAGCAAACAGTAAACCGTCATTTAAAAAAGGTTTCGAGTGATTTTAACATCGGTGATTTGCAAGTTATTAGAAAGACTAATTAAAGATCACATGGTGGATTTTCTTGTTAAACATATTTAATAAACCCATGTCAACATGGGTTTCTAAAAGCGAGGTCATGCTTAACAAATATGCTATGTTTTGTTTTTTGGAAGACATCACTAAGTGGGTAGTCGAGGGATCACCAGTGAGATATCATGTACTTAGATTTTCAGAAGTTTTCGAAAAAATGGCATAGGATATTGTATAATTAACTGGATAGAAAAATTACTGATTGATAGAAGACAACGGGTAGTAGTTGATGGGGAGGCTTCAAAATGGAAATCAGTTTTGAGTGGGGTACCACAGGGATCAGTATTGAGAACTATATGATTCTTAATATATATCAACGATTTGGACGATGATATAACAAGCAAGGTGTTTAAATTGAAGTTTCGGATGATACAAAAGTGTTTAGAAGGATTAAACGTGATGGAGATAGACAGCATTTACAAGAAAATCTTGACAGGTTGATTAAGTGCTCTAAATTTTCGGAAATGTCAATGCCTCCACACAGAACATGGGAACGAAGATGTAAAATATACAATGGGAGGTTCTGTGTGTGCTGTACTAAGTACTACTATGAAAGAAAACGACTTAGGATTAACCATTAGTGTTGATATGAAGGTTTCAGAGCAGTGCGGAATTGCACCTTTTATTGGAAATAAAATCTTTGGAATAATTAGGCGAAATAATAAAAATATATTTCATTCATTATAGCGCCAGATCCTCAATTATTCCTGGCGCTTTACAATACATCATATGCCATGTTAATTAAACTAAAACATTAGTACTTTACAATACATCATATGTCATGTTAATTAAACTAAAACATTAGTATTTTACAATACATCATATGTCATGTTAATTAAACTAAAATATTAGTACTAAGATAGTCATTTAAACTAAAAATTAACACAATTGTAATAAAAATATTAATAAATAAATTAAGTAAAAGGCAACACATTAATTGGATTATGGTAGTAAGACGTTAACTTAACATAAACACAGTACAATATAACATAATTAATAAATTATAATGCATAAATTAATCACTAAAATATAGCAGTATAAAATCAAATAAATAAATAGTTATAAAATATAACTAATATAAATAAGTCCACTGGGTCATTGAGGAAAGTCAAAAAGAAGCTACTAGTGTTCGTCTACAATGATATTCTAAATAAATGTGTTTTAGTTGACATTTAAAACTAACAATAGTGTCCGAAGATTTAATGTAATTAGGCAGAGTGTTCCAGAGAGTCGCAGCGGCCACCGCGAACGAACTGTCATCAGCTTTGACGCGAGTACGAGTTACGGGCAACATGTTGTTGTCTATAGACTGCAGTGATCTAGCGGGTCTGTAAGGACACACGAGATCACGCAAGTAGACGGGCGTATTTTCAAGCATTGTCTTGTACGTGAACACCAATATTTTGAACTCGATTCTGCGAGCAACGGGTAGCCAGTGCAGATCATGCAACAGCGGAGCACCACTATCACTCTGCGGGCGATGCAATATCAGACGAGCGGCCGAGTTGTGAATTCGTTGCAGACGAGCGGTGTTGTTTGCAGATGTCCCGCATATGATTGAATTGCAATAGTCCAGCCGCGATGTTATAATGGCGCTGACTATGCGTTCTTTCGTTGTTTAGGTACAAATCGGCTGATTTGATTAATGTGGCGTAGGTAGAATGCGCACACATTAACGGTTTGTGATACTTGTTTGTTCATGTTTAGATGTCTGTCTACGTAGACGCCAAAATTCCGGACATATCGTGAAGTTGCATTCGTACAGTCACCAACATGTATTACGCTGCC
This sequence comes from Paraescarpia echinospica, assembly GCA_020002185.1. Lineage (NCBI taxonomy): Eukaryota > Metazoa > Annelida > Polychaeta > Sabellida > Siboglinidae > Paraescarpia > Paraescarpia echinospica. Next base: position 74,173,666 of record CM034533.1, on the reverse strand, counting down.
ATCCACAAGTGCAGCGGCCGACTTGGGCACCACTGTAAAGTATTCGTTCTTGCTGTCATACATGCACATGAAATTCCGCGCTATCCAATGTTTTATGTCATCCAGGCATGCTTCCATTCGACGTAAAACAGCAGCGTAAGCGGTAGTACTGAGATCAAAGTGGGAGTTGAGTTGTAAGTCATCAGCGTAGTGGTTGTAGTAAAGGCCATGTTTTCTGATAATATCGCCAATTGGTTGTACATACAACGAGAAGAGCAGTGGGCCTAAGACCGAGCCTTGCGGGACACCTGACGTCAGAGGAGTCGTACCCGAAAATGTGTCACCAATTACGACGCGCTGAGTCAGTCCCTGCAGGTACGAGATCACCCAGTCTAATGCTTTGTCAACAAAGCCGTAGCGCAATCGCAATCGTCGAAATAAGATGGCATGGTGAATTTTCTCAAAAGCTGCACTAAAATCGATGAGAACCAGTGATGTGCCTTGTTTGTTGTCCATGGCTGATTTCATGGCATTGGTAACGTATAATAAAGCCGTTTCAGTCGAATGGTGTTTTCGATACGCCGATTGGTCGCATTCTATCATTTCCTGATCAGAGACGTGTGTGGATATTCTAAGCGCCACTACTTTCTCAACTACTTTAGACAAATGTGTGAGATTACTCACTGGGCGATAGTTATTCAAGACGTCTTTGTTAAGCGATGGCTTCTTCAACAAAGGACGGACAGTAGCCTGCTTAAGCAGTGTTGGCATGACCGCGTCTTTAAGAGGTGCATTTGTGATCAGTGTTACAGTGGATGTTATTTAATCTGGTTCAGACGTAGATGATCTAGCACGCAAGTTTTGTTTGTTTTGTTTGTAGCAAATTTGTTTGTGATTTTTTCGGCCGGCTGTTGTTGGATGGAAGACATGTATAGGATCTGCGAAACATTGCTTTTCATCACATGTAGCCAGATCAGTTGATGTGTAACGTTGTAAGCTTAACAACAATTTATTGATTTTGTCACTAAAAAAAATTGAAAATAGTTCGCATTCTTTCACTACCGAGCTGAATTCCGGATGTAGCTGAGAATTGTTACCACCAAGAGATCTCACCAGACTAAATATAGCATAAAATATAGCGTATAAAGAATAAAGACTACAATAGTTAGGCTTCATTTAGAATCTTGTTTTCAAGCGTGGAGGCCTTATCGCAAGAGGGACATATATATGCTAGAAAGAATACAGAGTAGAGCGACTAAAACGATACCAAAACTGAGGGATCTTAGTTAGGAAATAAGCCTAAACAACAACAATAGAGACCAGGAGATTGAGAGGAGATCAGATTGTAGTGTTTAAAATATTGAATGGTTATGAAAATATTGATAGAAATATTGTTTTCTCAGTTAAGAATGATAGAAGGACTAGATGACATGAAGTTGCAGTGCATTAGTAAAGGAGCAGTGTAAATTAGATATACGAAAGTTCTCATTTTCACAAAGAACTGTAAATGAATGGAACAGAATATCTGCTGATTGTGTGGGTGTTAGTAGCGTGAATATGTTTAAAAATAAAATCGACATATACCTCAGCAGGACGGGATACACGTAGATAAATAGGGCTGGACTCTCGATAAGCCAAATGCTTCCTTGTCCACCTGCCATCTAGAGTTAATTCTCTGGGTGGCAATATTGTTAAATCTTGTTATAGCTTGAAGTCTCCAAATGATCAAACTGATCCGATTCCCGAAGCTGTATATACACCTAGAATCGCCATGAATATAATATATTAGTTTTTCTGGTCAAAGTTAAATGCCAGTATTTTAGTTTTATAATATATATATATATACATATATATATATATATATATATTATAAAACTAAAATACTACATTTAACTTAATAAGAATATGTGTGTGTGTGTGTGTGTGTGTGTGTGTGTGTGTGTGTGTGTGTGTGTGTGTGTGTGTGTGTGTGTGTGTGTGTGTGTGTGTGTGTGTGTGTGTGTGTGTGTGTGTGTGTGTGTGTGTGTGTGTGTGTGTGTGTATTTATCAAATCAAATTTTATTTTGCAACAACAACAATAAGAATATAACAATATAAACAAAACAACCGTAAAAAGAGTAAATTTGTGTTGCATGGTGGTCATATGGCATATTATATTCGTCTTCCTGTGACCCCATAATTATACACAAAAACTTTGAAATATATAAGTATACGTATATGATTGTATAGAACAGACTGAGGGTCCAGTAAAGAAACAAATCGAATTGTAAAAAATTACTTTTAGTAAACATAACATATGTGTCCGAATCCAAATATAGATATAAAACAATATATATATATATATATATATAATTGCTCTCCCCACATATGGGAATAAGGCAATGCACGTAGTTAGGATAGTTGTCTACATATTGTTTGCATAATAAAAATTTGAATTTTGGCCGGATTTGATGTTTCTTATCTTATAATCAAGATTATTCCTTCTTTTTTTAAATTATGTTTAGGTAACGTACATGGAAAATGTGTTCTGGGCTTCTCTGTGTATAAGAGGTTATGTAGTCTGGTAATTCTGGTGTTAGTGGCTAAATTATTGTTGGTATATAATGTTTAAAGGATTTAGGCAATGTATTAGGACTATAGTCATACATGAATAGTGAGACGTGCAACTTGTATATATCAGCGACTTTAAGTATATTTTCAGATTTAAAAATATGATCGGTGTGACTTCTACATATTTTTTATATTAATTATTTTGTTGTAAAATATCTAACTTTCTTATTGTATTTCTATTGTTCCGTACTTGTACACCGTAAGTTAAATTACTTTGAATTAAGGTAAAATAGAGAATTTTAAGTCATTGTGTGGCAAAAATTGTTTCATTCTATTAATTGCAAAAATTGCTTTAGATATTTTAGAACTGATTATGTTGATATGTTTATGCCATGTTAAATGTTTACCAATACGTATTCCTAAAACCCGATTCTTCTTTAGTAGCCTTTCCAACATGATTAATAATTTTACTGTTTATTTTAATACAATTATTTACCTGGTATTTGCTATTCGGTGAACTAAATATACTTTTTAATATTTAATGACCACACAGCTAGTCATACAAATGTATTAATTATTTGTTTACGGTGTCACTTAAAGTGTCAACATGAGAACCTGATTGGTATACAGTTGTGTCATCCGCAAAAGATAATTATTTCAAAGATGTTGAGTCAATTATGTCATTGATATAAATTAGAAATAAGACTGGTCCAAGTATGATCCTTGAGATACACCATTTATTATGTTTTTTTGGACACGATTGACGTTGGTATATCTCGGTATATCGTTTTTCGATTTGATAAATAACTGGCAAGCTATTTATTACTTATTCCCCGAATTCCATAAAAGTTTAATTTTTACAGTAAAATATCATGGTCAATTGCATTGAATGCCTTTGAAAGATCCAGAAACACAGTTAGTGCAGGGTCTTTTGTTAATTTATCGTTTGCATCTGCAATATCCTTGAGCAGATGTATACTTGGTGAATAGTATAATGTTTTGCACGAAACACATACTGATGTTTATGCAAAAAAAATTATTTTTCTAAAAAATATTATTAGTCTATTGCATACAACTTTTCCATTTTTAGAAATCGCAGTTCGAATACGTATAGGTCTATAATTGTCAATTATTTTGTTGTTACCTGATTTGAAGAGAGGAATTACTTTAGCAGTTTTCAGGAACAGTGCCCGTGATAAAAGATTAGTCTAATATATGCTCAAGCAGAGTGGCTATTTCATGTATGGTCGCTTGCAGTAGTTTATTGGATAAGCCGTCGAATCTTTCGGTGCATTTAGTTTTAAGTTTTCGTACAATTATTTCTATTTCTGTTGTCTGTGTGGGTTGCATGAAACAAAAAAATTGCGGGATATTTTCCTCGTAGGTGTGTTTCAAATTGCTTGACAGGGAGAGTATTGAGTCGTTTATCGATTTACCTATTCCAACAAAAAAGTTATTAAATTCTTCTGTGTTTGGTTTAAATTTGATTTATCTTGTTCTATTATGGTGAAGGTTTCGGGTAGATTGAAGAATTGTTGTTATCTATTGCTTGTCGTATGTGTTTCTTTGATATTGTGCTTTCGTTCATCTATCATTTCTCTAAAATAAGCATTTTTGCTGGTCGTTTAATTTATTAAAGACTCTACAATATGTTTTATATTTATTTATTATTTCGGGATTAGGTCTATTTAAGTTCTTTCGAAGTAACTTTGCTTTATTTAGAGATGAAGTCAATATGCCTGTTGTAATCCAAAGTTCTCTTGTATGTATTTTGTTTAACTTTCACAGATTTAATTGGACAGGATATTTTGAAAAGTTACTTGCATATCATCATAAAATTATCATAAGCTTCATTCGCATCGGCAGTGGATAACACTGTTGAGTAATCAGCCTTCGTTAATAGATTTATAAATTATAAAATGTGTTTGTTCAACTGTTGTACCTGCTTATACACTGTTTTTTTGGACGAGGTGTACCGTATGTTATATGAAATATTCCAAAGTGATCGGCTAAATAAGTAACAATAATCACCGATTCATAACTAGAATGAGTATAATTTGAATATAAGTATCGTTATTCGTGTTAGTTTGGTTATATGCGGAATAAATCCTTGGGATATGACGTTATTTATGAAGTCATTGTTTTGATGAGTGACAAGGTTTAGCAAATTAAAGTTATAATCGCCCGTTAAATAAGCAATTTTATTTTCATATGAAATGTTATCATGTATTTCTATTATTTTACTTACAAAAATAGATTGAAATACATGGGGAATAAATCTAGAAAGGTCTTCTCGCTTAGAGTAGGTAAAGCTTTCTTTTATATGTATTCCAACTCCACCATGTCCATCATCATTTTGCAATATTGTATTAAAAAATAAACCGTGATAGCTACGTATGTTATATTGTTGGGAACCACGAATTCTAAATATTTATATTAAGTCAATTATATTAAGTTTGAGGCCATTTGGAGATATATTAAAAAGTAGTTCTTGCACAGAATCCCATTGTGCCTCTAAACTGCGACAGTTCAAAGAGAACACCGATAGGGATACATTGTCACAATGGAAAGCTTTTGAGAATTCAGCTGGCATAAAATGTTTACAATCGTTGGTTAGGGAGAATCAAGACATATGTCATCTTCGTAATGATTAATTTCATTGTATAATTTTCTAATGTCAAAGTTTCCATTTGTTTGGATCCGGTCAATACTAATATTAGCATCCATTTACAAATGTAGTTAAGTACATCAAATTAAAGAAGCAATATTGAATCAGTCTGTACGTCATACCGAGAATCATCATAACTAATTGTCGGCAGCACGCTGTTGAAATTGGAACATTGCCTTTCAAGCATAATACTTGTTCGCTTTCACGTGAACGAACACATGTAAATCATTGAATAATTATTTGACGTATGTCGAATATACACAGTATCACATGTAAATTGTACACATTTTGCACAATGTGGCTTACAAAGTATGATACATAAGTGTTCAACAAAAATATGTATACAAAACAAGAATTCAGCTTGCGTGATATCCTACACACTGATAGCAAACTTAAGGCGGCATTAGTCAAGTGTAACAGTGAGAGCAAGGAAGGTGGAGTTTGTCGGATCTGTGCATTGTTCCAAACAGTTGTGAAGGTGAGATTGGCCAAGCAATGTGAATATGAGGAAAATAATGAACATAATAATGGTAAAAGATGTGTAAGTTGCGTGGAGGTGCAGTGGTAGGAAGAAGAAGAATGGGGCGTGGTGGCCCCGTGCAGACGTCACAGAAGAATGGGGTGTAGTCACCCCGAACAGACGTCACAGAAGAATGGCGTGTGGTCGCCTCGTGCAGACGTCACAGAAGAATGGGGTGTGGTCGCCCCGAGCAGACGTCACAGAAGAATGGGGAGTGGTCGCCCCGTGCAGACATCACAGAAGAATGGGGTGTGGATGCCCCGTGCAGACGTCACAGAAAATAGGGTGTGGTCGTCCCGTGCAGACGTCACAGAAAATAGGGTGTTGTCGCCCCGTACAGACCGCACAGAAGAATGGGGTGTGGTTGCCCCGTTTAGACGTCACATAAGAATGGGGTGTGGTCGCCCCGAGCAGACGTCACAGAAGAATGGGGTGTGGTCGCCCCGTGCAGACGTCACAGAAGAATGGGGTGTG